>OY855916.1:15808411-16150911 GCA_963693305.1 Meandrina meandrites | reverse complement strand
GACAATTTGCGACAGCGACAATCCATTTTTAATTTTGACAAAGCGACATCTTTCCACTTTGTTATTTCGACAGTGACATCGCCGACCAGGCCAGCGTGCATCTAAATTTTCTGTTGGCGTTACTTTTTCTTGTACAAATTAAGATATTAAAAATCATTAAACAACCATTATTGTCATGCAGTAGGTGTCTGGTTACCTATTGTGATACAAAGGTCGACACGTAGTCACACGCTTGTGTGCCATCAACCTCGTCCCCAGGCCTATCCGCGTGGCGCCCCCGACAAATAGCCCTGGTAAAGGCTGCTCTATCGAGCAATGTGATAGGTAGTTGGTATATATTATAGAACATTGTCACTGATTGGCCATACCAAAAATTTCGCGGGAATTTTCAACTTTGTGATGAAATTGTAAAGCACGCAAGATAGTCTGTAGACTTTGTGCTAAGACGGACAGAGGATGTACAAATATTTTGAGCAAGGTCGGAAAAGAAAAAAGGTTGCTTTCTGTGATTGAAACCCTCTTGGGGATCGTGGTGAGCGCGAAGGATGATCTTCCCAAAACAGTGTGCCGCACTTGCCAAAAACAACTTCATAACTTTCTGGACTTCCGAAGTAAGTGTCTTGAACTTCAGTCGACTTTTTGCTGTACAGTCAAGCGATGCTGAAGACTTTCTCCTGAGCCGAATTTTAAGCGACTCCTTGGAGAAAACCTGGCGCAGAAACTTACAGTTCATGCTGATCACGACAAACGAAGGTTAATTGATGTCGATACATCTAAAGCGAAGTTTGACGAGACGACAACAGCCGATGCTCAGCTCGTAACAAAAGATCTGATGATAAAAGCTGGACTCAATGCATACGACAAAACAGAGCTACGTGATGTCACCGAAATTTACAGCAGAAAATCTATTTTTACTGGACATGTCAATTACGCATTTATAATTTAGTTGACTTCACGCATCGTTGAAAACGCAGACTGACCCTGCGCATAACTCGCTGTTCAGGACAAATTTTATAATTTCTCGATACGTAACCTTACAACAGAGTATTGTGGAAATTGTCTTCGACAAGGCATTGACGAAACCAAAGAACCAAGTAGAACAATGTACTTCTAACCGAGAAATTCAAGTTGCTTTAAGATAATTATGCCTCAACTTACGAAACTGTAATTTGTTGTCCAATACGTGTAGGATGTTTACAAATTGAATGAAAAACGCAGGATAGAAATAACAGGGCAAGGCAACGTTTTCTTCGGATTAATCTTCGCTCAGTCTCTCAGCAAGTTTTGTATATTCGATGGAAAATTGTGCAAATGGCTGAGCTTAAAATGGGAAGATCGAAATAATCGTGGAGCTGAATGTTCACGCATTTTACAACATGAAAGGACTGCTTAACGAAGCTGTTTTAATGTGTTCAAACGGAACTGAACTTAAAATCAAGTTTTCCAAAGTGACGAACACAGGAAACCCTTAATATCTAATGGTTGGAGAGATATAGTCATGTTCGAAGAGAATTTCACTGTTAAGTGCTTTGTCCAGCTGGAATTTAGACGCCTCTTCGAAATGCAAGGTAACAAAGTTAGACTTGTTTAGAGCTAGGTAAACAAGGTAGTCATTTTTGGACGAATTTGTGCCGTTCTTCGGATCTTCCCGTACGGTTTATATGCACTTAAGTTCGTTCAGTCGAATCTCTATCAGTGCTCTGCATTTACAGGTATTGCAGAAATTTCCCAATAAATATTTCCCAATAGATGTTGCAATTTTGATTGGTTGATTTTTTCTCGTGATTTTCCAAAAATGGTTTTTAATGGAAACGAATATGCAAAGGCTTTGTACAATGCTAATCATAGGGAGTTAAATGTTTCAACCCTTATGGGTTTCTGATAAAATGTAGCAGTGTGTACAAAAGCAAAGAATCATGTTAATTTAATTTCTTCACTTAACAATTAAAGAAGCCAAAGCCATGCATTGTACTGTGATAAAACTCGATGGGAATTTGAGAACACAGGAGAAATTTGTGGCTTGTGTTTTCTATATTTGTCAAGTGTTCTCAAATATTCCCGGATTGTTTACAGACAATACATGGCTTTGGCTTCTTTCAGTGTGTTTTACAATATAGATTTAACAGATGCAAAACTATAAAACATGCTTTTCTGTGTTTTATACTGTGATAAAACATATGGTTTTTAACAAATCAGAGCATGTGGATCAGCTCTCAGTCTTACTTTAATTTCCAAAAAATTCTTGTGCCAGAATTTAAAGGACTATTTTTGCAAAGTAAAGCAGACCATTGAACTAAGTATATTATATAACAATGTTAACCACTCAAGAAATGTGCAAATATTCAAGTTTTCTGATTCAAGTTGCTTTAAAGGTGAGATACAATGTACTTCAAGTACTAAATTATGTAATGGTCAACAAAATGGGTCCATTTTCAAAGTTATTCTGCAGTAAGAAATGAAATTAAAGTAAATTTATGTTGAGAATTCTTAATAAAATGGAATAAATTCTTAATTATCTGGATCAATTCTCATTCTAAGTTCCACCCATGTTAACATGGTTATATCTTATATTTTGTGACAATTAATGTAATATGGAGAAGGGGGGCCGGGGGAGTAAAGCGGAAAAGGAAAAATGAAGTCAGCCAAGCTAAACAAGCTGGGGGAGAAGCTTTTCTCCAGGTATATGTGCATCTCCTTTGGTTGGTTATCTTGGCCCTTTTCATTTTCACGTGAACTGCAGGAGGGACCAATTGCACCAATAATAAGTTTTGTAGTTACCATGTTCAATGTTGGGCATTTCACGTTTGTACAAAACAATAAAATTGAGTAAAATCTGTACAACGCTTTAACAACAGCTGACTTAACAAAAGTATACATACATTTTTCTTCTAAGATCCCTGATCCGTAACAAGCGATTCACTGACTGGACCAAAATACACTAAGGGTTTAGATAGGATAGGTTGTGAATGCAAAATTTGTATAAGCTACAACTTTGCACAGTTTTTAAACCAAAACAAGGCAAAATGTGTATGAGTAAGATGTATGAGTCAATAATCACCATGCAAATCAATGCAGGGCAGCTATTTATAAATGTTCCATTTTCCAGATACAACAACAACCTGAAAATGTAAACAAAGAAAGAAGCAAAGCATAATCATGTCCCTAGTCTTACAATTATTACATCATGTAATTTTTTTGTAGGACTAGGGACATAATTATTCTTTGCTCCTCATGTTACGTCATATATTCAAGTATTTAAATAATAGCTACCCTTCAAAATTGGCATTGATCAATCTGAACACAGCAAGAGCAATTTCATCACTCCAGAAGTTAACTCTCTCTTTTAGATCAGAGAGAGTGACAAGATGTTCACAACTTTTAACAATGGAATCAATTGTTTGTTTTATAAAGCCAGTGGCAAGGTGTGAGTTACTTTCCAACAGATGAAACCTGTATTTGGTCAAAACATCATGCAAAGATTTCCTTTGCAGCTCTTCGACGACTCTAATAGGTTTGTCTTCACTCGTATCCATGAATGTAACACCTTTAGCAGCTTCTGTCAAAAGACAGTCCTCACACAAACAATGTTTTGCACAAACTGAGCAGCAATGGTGTTTTGTGTGGTAATTGGATAGTTTCTGCTTCCCATCAAAATGTTCCAACAAACAAAGTCTTAAACAATTCTCATTGTTCAAACAGTAATTTCTCATTTCATCAGTCATCCCTTCTTTATTAGTTGCAATGTCAGAGCCATTGAAAAACATTTTGGCAACTGCTGGTTTACCATCACGACCAGCTCTACCAAGCAAGTTGTTTAAATGCTGGTCGAAAGTCCTGACCCCTTTTTTAAAGAAAAACAAACACAAAACCAACATAGTTCATTACGAGATGGGAAATACTACAGTTGAAACTGTACAATAGCATTCAGCTCTCTCAGTTGAATATGCAACACCTGTCTGCCCTTACCAAAATTGAACTGCAGATTGTATACTTTTTGTATACAAAGAGTATACAGATTTTGTACTACATCGGTTGTGTGTATATATTTAGTATACATCAAATATACATCAAGCCAAAATTCACTTTGCTATTTCACATTTGATGTATACAATATGTATACATCAAGGCTATGATGTATACTTGTTGTATACATCAGTACTCTGTTGAGGTTATGATGTATACTTTTTGTATACAACCACTGGCAAACTTATATTTACACTGACTGTGGTGTATACTTTGAGCATACATCAACACCTAAGCAAGCCATGCCAGCTGGTTTTCATATACATTTTGTATACATCATGTTGCTTTTACCAATAATGCATTAGAAGCAGAGTATTTTTGGTCAGCAGTTATCATTCAAAAGATTGTCATTCTGTCCGCCATTTTTGAAAGTCAGTTGATGCTGCATGTGCAAATGTGTTGACCAGCATGAAATTGCCTCTCAAAGGATGTCTAAATGTTAGTTTTATGGACCTGCTACTTCTTAGAAAGTAAGTAATACAGCAGAGTTTCATTTAATTGTGCTTGAAGTAGTAACAGAAGCAGGAGAAGTTTATAATCAGCCACAACTGCTTTACATTCGATTTGAACAACAGCAAGTTAGTAAGCTCAACTTAAAACTGTGCCATCCCAGTGTTTATATACATTTTGGTTCCTTTTGAGCCAAGGCTTCGATCTTGTATACCATTACACATTTCTAGGATCAGTTCTAACAGTAATGATGACTCTACAAGAGGACGTTATAAGAGAGAATTAAGCTGCTTGTATTTGGTTCCTTTTGAGCCAAGGCTTCGATCTTGTATACCATTACACATTTCTAGGATCAGTTCTAACAGTAATGATGACTCTACAAGAGGACCTTATAAGAGAGAATTAAGCTGCTTGTATTTGGTTCCTTTTGAGCCAAGGCTTCGATCTTGTATACCATTACACATTTCTAGGATCAGTTCTAACAGTAATGATAACTCTACAAGAGGACCTTATAAGAGAGAATTAAGCTGCTTGTATTTGGTTGTGCATCACCTTTCTGTGAAAAACATGTAATCCTACTTAGGTTGAAACTGAGCATTGTGATTTCCAAAGGAATTAAAGCATTTTTCACTAATAAATCAATGGATAAAGTGTAGTTCACAAATCCTGAGAGCATGAATGGATTGTTGTATGTTGTGTGCCTCCCAGTCATTTTCATTGAACTTTTGATTATATGGATTGAAGAAGCGTTGTTGTATACAAAGTAGCAAATGTGAGAAATGTATTTTTGTATTTGTATACAGAAAGTATACTTCTTGCCATACCAAGTAGGTTCCAAATGTGTATACTATTAGTATATGCCTTTTTTCATGAGGTATACTTTTTGTATACTTTCAGCGTTCCAAATTACTACTACAAAAAGTATACATCCGTTGTATACTTTTTGTATACACAGTGTAGTATACTTCCTATACAAATGCTGTATACTAAAAGTATAGTTGATTTTGATAAGGGTGATGCTAAGGGGTGTGGCATTACTAGCCAGTGTAAAACTGCTACATACACATTTAGTAAACATTAGCCCTGTTACCATTTTACTGACATGCAATGGTTGATGACAAAATTGTTGAGAACCCTGGTAGGAACAGAATAAAAGCGTTCATTTAAAATGCGCAATAGCATTCATTTCAGTTAATAACACACTGCAGGAAATGCATGATACCATTCAAATAACGCAGGAAATGTATGATGGTAATGCAGTGGAGGACATGTTCGACGTGAACACAATGCAGGAATTCACAAAAATGCAGGAATGTATGAAATTAAAACAGTACATGGATACATTGAATTTTACCTACCCATCATAGTGATTAAATTGTAACGACCGATAATGAACAGTAGATCGTACGTTCCTTTTTTCTGAATTGCACGGTGTTCATTAAATCTTAAAACTTCTCCTGCCGCATAAAAAAGTTTACACTGTTACTTCTGCATTGAGTTTAATCTCTTTAAAAAAATGATGAGGAGTCTGAGATTTGCAAACAAATTCAATTTTATTTCAGAACTCACCAGTTATCAATACAGTGTGCTTCGTCAACAACACAAGCCACGACCTTTGCCTGAAAAACTTGAGTTTGTAGTAGGGATCTTCCTTCCTTTGATGCCACAATCGCCTCAGGATGTGTAAACAGTATACGGAATTCACCGTTGCGCATCATTTTTATGGTGTCACGATCGGTTGACAACTCAAGATCGTCACGGTGCTTGCCCAATTCATCATCATCGCTTGAATCACTTAGGTATTCCTTGTCGATGTCTGCCTTGGCAAACTCGACTTTACCACAACGCAGAACAGCACTTGAAATTCCCTTTTGGATGAGAGATTCGGTGTGGTTCGCCATTAAACTGTCCAGTGGGCAAATAACAATTACAATTGTGTCTCTTCTCACTTCCACATCACTACACTGATCACTAACATCCGACAACAAAAGCTCGTGTCTTCTGAACGCAATTAAATCTGGGATTAATTGGAATATAAGCGATTTCCCGTAACCTGTTGGCAACACTCCAAGAACATCTTGGCCTAAATATATTGCCTCTAGGGCACGAACTTGGCCTACTTTAAATAATACTGATATATCGGATTTTCCTACGGCAAAGCTCAAGGCACGAAGAAATGCAAAGACCGCAAAGACCGCCATTTTTTGAAGACAGAACTTGACCTAGGCTTCTTGCGGAAATTTGAAAACGAGGCAATGTGCAAGATTTGAGCAGATTTTTGCAGCCTGTACCAGGGCTATTTGTCGGGGGCGCCACGCGGATAGGCCTGGGGACGAGGTTGGTGTACCATGGTCGCGGTGTCAGAGTTCGATTCTCTAGTTACGGTACCTCTCTCGAGTCTATTCATCTTTTCTAGCGCTTTTTGTTAATGTGCAGTACGTGATATGGGTAAACATAAAAAAAATTGCACGGCATTCCCAAGAAAAGCAAAAAGAAGGACAAAAAGAGCCACAAAAGGAAAGAAAGAAAAGGTAAGTTGATTTACCATTGTTTACCAATTCATCAATGGTGTGTGGCGCTTTTTTATGACTTTTATGATGCCCTGACTCCTGAGACTGTTTTGATGGCCTTCCCTACATTTGAATTAAGTAGTGTCTAGCAATTAATGATCTCATTCATGACCATTCATAACGTGAAAAGATAAAGGACACTAACATCATTGTGAGCTAGCCAAGAATGCCACTTTCAATCAAGACCATCCTTTGTCACCTTTTTTTTGTTTTATTCCTCCTGTTTTCTCAGTGCGAATTCCTTACGTTCAAACGAAGTTTGACAAAGAACACTGAAATATAGAGTCTTGGGCTTAAGAGACTTTTAACATTTTCGACATTTTCTTCAAATGCAGCAAGTTTGGCAAAATTCCAGATATCGTGGTCAGACACGGGCTGCGTATACTGGTCGTTACTCTGTAGTACGGTATACGTCGTATACGTATGTCTAAAACAGGCATATCGACGTAAAAAAATGAATTTTCTTTCGCTTACAAAATACAGCGAAAAGAAATGAAGATTTCCGATGGCATGTCTTTAACATCACGAATAATTTGTTGCTCTTAAATTTAGCTAAGTTTATTAGCCCACGTATAAGTCCCCCCTCCCCCTCCCCCCAATTGGTGCAACGTTACTTCAGACGTCAAACTTTAGTCTTGATTGGCCCAAATTGACATACCCAATTTGCATCTTTGAACTCTTTATTTAAATGATCAGCATTACGTTTATGAACAAAAATATTTTCAAAACTTTAAGTTAGGACTACACATAGACTTAAAATAGAATCTTAGAATAAGACTGGGGAGAGGTACCAAAGCGAGGCCACTGATTGACACTGAAACACGAATTCGAAGCCTTGAAGTGTATTGGCAATAGAGGAAAATAAAGTAAGTGTGAGCTCTTATGACTTAAGCGATTTCGTTGATTTATGTTTAAGAAGGACGTTTTCATGGGCGCTAACCTTTTAAATTAAACTAACAAAAGAAAACAACACAAAAAAATAAGTATGTTTGGCGGACATTCTAGCCAAAAAAGCGACAGCGACAATTTATTGTAGCTAAAAAATGACAGCGACATTTGTCCTACCCAAACAGGCAACAGGTGAGTTGGGAAATGAGCGACAAAGCGACATCAGAATCCCCCTTGGAAGGCCTCTATAACTAATCTTGATAGAAACATGGAAAGCAGGTTTTCTATTTTTTTCTTAGAAAACACTGCAGGGAAAAAAAATTAAATCCCTTGTTTATTTTGATCACCAAAATGTAAATTCTCTTTGCTTGCGCCATCAAGCTTGTGCTATCAAGTTTTAGAAAAACCGCTTTTAGCGTGCCCTTTTGCACAGGATGTTTTCTAATTTGGTTTATGTTGGATGGTCTGCAGAAAATAATGCTACTAACAGTAGCTTAGTGTTGTGCTGGACAAAATAAATCACTTCACTGTACCTGCTGATGTTTAAAGATGCCCAGTTAATGTGCTATTAGTGGAATCCTGATTTTTTATGCCCTTGATTTCATGAACCTTCCAGTAACATGAATCAAAGGCAGCTGTTTCTTTCAGATTTGCTTCATTCAGTTGAAAGCCTCAATATTAACCCATGATTTCTCAAGCATGCAATTAATTTTCTTGGACCAATTTTGTTTCCCTGAAGAGGTTTTAAATAATAAATTAGTCAGGATTACACTGCATTTAATGTTCCCGAGCCAATGCACAAGCTGAAGTTATAACAAGACATATTAATACATTTTATTACCTGTTGCCGAGCGTCCACCTACAGCACCCACAGCAGATGGGCTTGGTGGCAGGGATGGACCTCTCCCTGGACTAACGGGCAAAGGCGGGACAGGTCTTGGTGGTAGGCGGGGAGGGCCTGAAGTTCTGTTCGAAGCTGGAGGAGGAACACTGGGAATCGGTGGAGGCAGATTCCTCTGAGAAGGGCTGGGAACTAGTAAGGAGTCAGTAATGATATAAATGTAATTTCTGACGTGTGAATGAATGAATTAGTCTGAAATTACTATTCTGACGGCACGACTTAGAGGTTCGCGGGTTGTTCTGGGATGTTTAGGTATATATAGGTTTTTGGAGGGAGATTTAGGTCATTCTAGGTCGGTCAGTCTTTGTCTTCGCTCGCTTTTCTTTTTTCTTTAAAATGTTGTTTGAACAGCTTTTGTAAATAGTCTATTGTAAATATTCTAGTTTATTTAGTTGAACCCTTTCCTCAGGGTTTCGTGCTGCTGCATTAGATGAGGAATACATTTCCACACAATTTTGGCCACTTCTAAAGGGTGGTTTTAGTGGTTTTTAGTATCTGGCATAGCACACCTTTGTATTTTTGGAAACAATAGTTGTTCTTTGTAAGATTTTAGATTGTTATCAGGATATCTTTTGCATTAGATGACTGACTGACGCATCCTCAATAAACTTTCACATTGAATGTCTCGTGCTAGTGTAGTCAGGATTTATAATTTATTACATAAATTATTGCAGACATTACAGGTACTTGTTTTGCTAGTCTGAGACTAAACAGCAAATTAAACATGATGACAAGAAGATGGACTTTTCTGGGTAATTATACACCTTATTCATAAATGGCGGAGCGCGCGGAAGAGTTTGGGTCGAGTACATGAAAGCGAGGCGAAAGGGGCTTCGATTCAAATGAAAACAGAGCAGAGTATGGAAATGCGAGTAGTATCTCTTGTAATTCTTGAAATATCTCGTCAGTTAGGCAGTGATTCTTGCCTGTTGATGACTGCTGTTGAAATCCCTGGTTTTACAACCGCAGATATGGCCATATGGTTTCGAAGTCAACACCAAAAAGTCGGAAAATGTTGTCGAAAAACCGCATCGATTATCTCAGTCTCTTCACTGCTTTATACTCGTGTACAGTTTTAATCCCCACTACTCTAGTTTCTGTTCAATTGAAGTCCCTGGAAGCTGAGTATAGAAACAGGATTTAGAAAGGAATGTAGAGCTTTTAAAAAAATTGACACGTCCCTTGAAACGGTAAGTAAAGAACGCGATTTAGTAATAAAAGTTTATAGCACTTCCTTGATCCCAAATCTTTTCTCTGATTTTTTCTCTATTTACTGATCCGACTGGTGAATATAAAATGGCACATACATTTGAAACCGTTGCTTGTAGCATTAAATTTATGTATAGACTTAACAGAAATTTATATTAGCCTGTTTTGTGTAGTGGCACATTATGTTCTGCTACAGTTTAGAAGCGACTCGCGTATGATACTTTGAGCTTTTTTGAATAATATATAGTGATTATATTTCAGAGAATCTTAAAGTTTATTTACTTTAAAGGCCGCTCTTTCTACCTTATTTCTGCTTTCCCAGGCTTTACCTCTTCTATAATTGAAAGATTTATAACAAGTTAAATCTCTACTGAATGATCAGTCATTGTGAATAACATTTATGCTTTTAGAGGCGAAATACTCAGGAAACCTCGTGTCATATGATTGCCGTTCTTTACTTACCGTATCAAGAGACGTGTCAATTTGTTTAAAACGCTATAATCCTTTCTTATTCCTGCTTCTATACTCGGCTTCCAGGTTCTTCTATTTAAAAGAAACTAAAGTAGCGTGAATTAAAACTGCACACGAGAAAGCAGAGAAGAGACTGAGAAAATCGATGCGGTTTTCCGATGACATTTTCCCATCTTTTTGGGTTGACTTCGAAACCATACGACCATATCTGCGGTTGTAAAAGCAGGAATTTCAATAGTAGTCATCAACAGGCAAGAACCACTGCCTAAATGACGAGATATTTCAAGAATTACAAGAGATTCTTCTTGCATTTCCATACTCTGCTTTGTTTTCATTTGAATCAGAAGCCCCTTTCGCCTCGCTTTCATGTACTCGACCCAAACTCTTCCGCGTGTTCTGCCATTTATGAATAAGGTGTATAAGATGAATGATAGAAAGCTTAGATTAAAATGGTGATAGATTGCAGAAGAAAGAGGGCTTGGCCCAATATGCCATTATATGTACATGCATATGCTTGACATCTGCTCAATTTGGCGTTTGAGATTAGTCGATGAGAAAACTGGAGGACAGAAAATATAAACATGATTCCTTTCTGAACAGTTTTAAATTTGGAATCAAAATACACACTAATCTTGGATTAGCTTAGATTTTGTGCTTTGAACAACCCGGCCCAGCAGTATACCGAAAATATGGGAGCAATGATATGCTTTTCAACAATAATATTTTTTTCATTTTGGGTGCTTTTCAATTGAAACGTACAGTGACTTCCTCTATGTCTGTTAGTATAATTTACGACACACCACAAACAATACCTTTCAAGTGGTATATTGTAATAACACGGTCTTTCAGTCTATGATGCGGTATTTCCAATACTGCCATATACTGTTTCCATGCCACTTCTTAAAGTGGTTCGACCTGTACATGTACTGTTATGTACGTTATTGCTACTTGTACAGTACAACCATGTGATTTTATTTTATATCAAGTTTTACTTACCTCCACTCAGTATATCTGGGACATTGGCAGTGGCCCCTTGAAGAAACGGATTACCAGCAAATGGGTTGGTTTCATTGAATGAACTACTGGGTGGTCTATTTGTAGCAGTTCTTTGATCTTGATCTGAGACACTGTGAGGGCGAGTTCCAACTGATGTCCTTCTCAGTTTTCCTTCAAAAAGCTCAACATTGCATGCCTCTCGCAGCTTACAAAGAAGGCCATCTTCCCGCTGGGAATAATGGTCGACAGCCAACATTAGGTTGTCAAACTTAGGACCAGATTTGATTGACAACCTTCCTTGCTGGTCGATGTCAAACAAGTAGTGAACCACAGAGCCTTCATGGCAGAGACCAAGAACAAAGCCAGGATCTTTTTCGCGGATAAGAAACATTCCGTTTTGACATCCTAATACATTGAGTCTCCTTTCAGCTTCTTCACGTGAAATCCCAGTGTGAAACCAGATTTGGTTCTTGTGTAATACTGAGCCTATGGCACTCTCCAGTTTAGCCCTCATAAGAGTTGCTGTGCTTTCATCTCCATCCTTAAAGAGCAAATTAGCAATGTATTGTGCGATTCCAGAAAATGTCCATACTCCCCCCACAGAAGGGATTAGAAATTCCTGGGGGTGGGGGGGGGGGGGGTCCCAAAAGCAAAAGAACTTTTAAGGAAATGTATAAAGCTTATTAAAATTGGAATTTCCAGAGGGGTGGTTGGGGGGGGGGGGGGGGGGAGGAGGGGTCCTTAGGAAAAATCATGTCCATGAGGGGGTTTAGGTATTATTTGGAACCACACATTATTAGCAAATATTCCAATACTAAACAAATCAATCAAACAGTGGATCAATCAATCAATCAATCAATCAATCAATCAATCAATCAATCAGTCAGTCAGTCAGTCAATCAGTCAATCAATCAATCAAACAATCAATCAATCAATCAATCAATCAATCAAACAATCAATCAGTTAAAGTCGATGTCACACAGCAGAATTAGGTGTTATTGAATTACAAGACTAAACAAAATCTTTCAGAGCATATGAATGTATTTTAGTTACTATATTACATGTTATATAAGTGATAGAGGTAACAAATAAGTCTGTCTAGCACAATAATTAATTTTGTACAGTATATGGTGAGATCAGGTCTATGTCGACATACTGGTTACATCCTTGACTGACTTACCTGCAAGCCCATAGAAGCCATTGCCGCAACAGCCGCATCCTTTATATGCTCTTGGTTGGTACCAGAAAATGTTCTTGGCGGCACCCCAGGGAGGCGATTACAAGGTTCAGTTAGCACTGTCAGCAACCCATCCAAAGTGTGATGATGATGATGTACAAGCTCGACGGGTCCAGGGAATTTCTTGCCATCTTCAATGGCCACCATGCCATCAGCATGTCGCTGAATGTGGTAATGAATAATCTTGTTGTTATGGCACATGGAAAGAGCATAGCTTCCTGCTGAAGCAGTGCTTTCACGTAACAGAAACAAGCCATCCCTTTTACCATAGCGCGCCAGAAGCTCTTCTGCTTCTATACGGCTTATGCGCCCATGAAACCAGTGCTGAAAAAGAGGGTCAGCCATTTCTTGATTTTGGTGTGCTCATCTATTCACTCCAAGAATCTGCAAAAGTTTTGAGAAACTGTGGGTTCGAATATTTGGGATTCTTCTGTACATAATTTACAGGTGTATCTCTTCTCATCAACTGCTTGTTTTACAAGGAGAAGAATACATATGTCTTATTAGACATTTTAGTGTGTAGTATCGCTGTATATTTTTACGAGTCATGCAGTATTTTGGTGAGCCCGAAGGGCGATTCAAAATACAAATGATGAGTAAAAATTTACAGTGATACTACACACTAAAATGTCTAATAAGAGATTTATTATCCAACGTTTTTGTTACCCCAAAATTCTGACTTGCCAAGGTTTTTAATCTTTCCCGTGGTCGGAGGAATGAGACGAGTACAAATATTGTGTGATATTTGTACTTGTTTTGCGTGTTATTTGTACTCTACGAAGCAGTGTTGGATAATAAAAACAATTCTTTTATGCTGTCTAATTCCTTCACACAAAAATAGTGCAGGCTCAAAAAGTCTCAATCGATCTGTTTGTCTGGGACCAGTAGATATAATTATTTGTACATATATAATTTCAAGAAATTAACACAATACTCGGCAAGATTTCTGCACAGCCCCATACATTAATTATGCATACAATTTTCTGACTGACTCGTTCTTTTCATGATTGCTGTTTGTGTATAGTGATAGTATGAAATACCTGCATACAAAATTAACGTATGGGGCTGTGCGGAAATCTTACCCAATAAACATTTTCGGTAGCATCATTTACTCTTAAAATTGCATACATAATATTAAGTAAGGCATTACTAGAAATCTTGCCGTAAGCTTAGGTTTCTTTATGCTAATGAATCAGTATTAATAATAATTACTTAGCGGAGAATTTTGATGATGTATTGACTCTTTGCAAACAAACAAACAAACAAAAGAACAAATAAATAGATGAACAATCACTTAGCCATTGTATATAACATAAGCTTATGTATAAGTAGTTGTAAGTGTTTTGCTTTCTTTTTTCAAGCTCGTGGAAAAATTCCGATTGGGAGCTACTGTACTTCCTCGTCAAAACAGGCACAATTCTGAATTATTCAAGATCGATGGTGCAAATCGTAATTCATCCAGTTAGCCAAAACATCGTAAGTTGTAATAATTCAAGACTTTGCGTAACGTTTTCCAAGGATACATCTGGTTGCAGTGAATCTACCTATTCATTGTTTACGAAATTTACTTTACCATCCTATCGAACGGTTGATCTGAGTGAAGCAAGCCCCAAGGGCTGAAGCTTATGCAGACACGATTAATGAAATGTTTGAAAGCTGTAGGATCGAAAAAACATTCCACTTACCTCGTTAACTTACATATTTACACAAACCACGACCAGATTAATCAACTCCGATGACCTACAGCTTTCTACACGACCAAATAAGTCGGTAAATTCGCTTTGAAGGTATCCATACGACCACAATTCGATTTTATTTCTAGCAGTAATTTGACTCGCACTTCCTTTCCAGGCCTGGATCCTAAGCTGACAAGATCAGCGATATAAGAAATTGTTTCATTGGTCACTTCAAAAAGCGTTTCATTTTTAACCAATGAAAGATGATGTATTATTGAGGTGGATGTCCAGTCTGGGGAGATTGTCAACATGAGCGAAGAGGTATGTTTTCATGTCCTTTGAAAAGTTTGTTTTACATTTTCTTACATTTTGAATATACTTCTACTGACACGCATAATGCTTGCATAGTAATGCTTTATCTGAAAAACGTTCGACCATAAAATTTTAAGAACTGCAACTATCTGTTATACTATTCAATGTTCTGATCAATGAGCTGCCCAGTACCATTCAGGCTATGACTTTTTAAGTTTTATAAAGTTACAAGCTTAATGCTTATTAACCTTATGAGCTTTAAAATTATTTATCTTACCTTGACCATTCCATCCAAATTCCAGATGTTAATTAAATTGCACTTCTCCAAAAAAAAAAAAAACTCCAGCTAATTGCAGGTAATATAATCATTTAGAAAACAGTCCTAAGAAAATATGTGCGCTGATTGGTTAAAAATCGTGTTTCTATAACTCGATAGAAACACAGAACTAGCATGAGCTGTTGACGTGATGATGGCGCGAGCAAAGAGAATTTACATTTTGATAGTCAAAGTTAACAAGTTGTGTTTTCGTTTTTCATCGCGGTGTTTTCTAAAAGAAATAGAAGACATGTTTTTAGTGTTTCTATCGAGTTATAGCTCGAAAAGAATACATATGAACTCGAAAAAGCTGGGAAAACACTTGCCTGCGGTTTGTGTTCCCACAGCATTTCTCGTTCTCCCAAACTTCCAGTCGTGTTTCTATTTACCTACTAGAAGATGGTTTTCCATGTTCTATAAGAAAATAATGCACGCTTGAGGTCTAGAAAAGCTGCTAGTGGATGCCCGAGCCGTTAGGTGAGGGCATTCAGCTGCTTTTCTAGACCTCAAAAGTGCATTATTTTCTTATAGGACATAGGAAAACCATCTTCTAGTGGGTTTAGAATATAGCATAGAAATGCAAATAATTAAAAAAAAACACTTTTGCGTACGCGTGCTGATCTGAATGAACAAACACTATGCCAAGAAACCTGATGACAGCAACCAAGTCCATTTTAATGCTGTTTTGCAGTCGAAAGTGAATTTCTATATGGCTGTACTTACCTTGAAAAACCTTTGCAGCCCGTTTTGTGTTTGCTTTTGTGCTCTTAGAGTACGATTCCGTAACAATTTTGTTTAATTCAGTGTCATGTCTTGCAAGTTTGCAAAGCGGCCGCCTTCCTGGCACTCACTGCTCAACAACTCGTCTACTTCTTCATCTTCCCAGTCACCGAAACTTAATTTAGGTGAACTGTTTTTAGTGGCCATAATTAAGGAAATAAAATGACAACTTTAAAAGATTGTTGCCGCCATGTTTTTGAATTCGTAACGCAGCAAAAGTTGCATCCAGGGTACCGCACTCGAATTCCATTGCGTGTATACAGCGGCTATATTCTAAAACTCGATAGAAACACGATACATGTTTTCGATTTCTTAGAATTTTTTGGTATAAGTGAAAGGGGATGGGGCAGGAACCCGACAGGAGAAGAGAGGGTGGTAGATGGGATTCCTAAGGTTGCAGGAACTGGGAGAAATTGAAAGAGTTTTGTAACATTGCATTGTATTTTCCAAAAGAAATTGTACAAAGAGGCAGCTTCAAGGGAAAGGGTTCAGTTCAGTTCAGTTGTGGGTAAAATCCACTGTACATGACTTTTCTTGACCTAAGATTATGAAGGATCAAATTTCCTTTTGATAAGAATGTATTATGTCATATTATTATATCTCTAAGACAGTACGCGCGCTGTGATTGGTCAAGTTTACGGGCCGTATTCTACAGTACGGCCCGCGAAATTTGAGAGTTCTCCTGATGCGATAAGTTTTGTTTATCAAAATCTCTTACAACGAAAATTTTGAAAGCTACTTTGAAAACATCTGCATTCGGACAAAACATTTTGAGAAACAAAAGCGAAAAGAACAGGGTCTTACAAAATTCAAACTAGATTTTTCAGATCTTTTAGAAACTGAAAGCGTCCCCGACCCCGAGCATCACACAAGCTAAGTCAGAACCTTGACAATTTTCTATCTGCCGAAAGGTAGAGAAATCGAATTCTGAATGAAAAAGATTTAAAGAGTTTTGTCGAGAGTTTGTCGAATACAGCCGCCTCTCATCGCTCCCGGAATGAGAGGCAGCAGGCTAGTCGAGAGTAAACGAACAAAACATTCAAAACAACGTACCTGCTGCTGTTGTTGACGATCTCTTCGGCAAATTTTTAACAACGTCCGCTTATTATTTTGAAAACGGCCGGATAGTTCGAGTTCACCCCAGACAAAAGTTCGATAGTGTACTCATTTTCCAACAAGAATTCTGCACCAAACACCTCTCAGTACGACACAACAAAGCGCTTAAAAGTAGACGGAGGTCTCTGAGGTTTTTACCGGTTGTTTATGTTTTCAACGAAATCATTGTTTGTTGTTTGCGGTGACCGCTTTCTTCTCAGTAGAGTTGTTCTTCTCTGTTTATCAAACATCACATCACTTCAGGAGTTATTTCAAAGTAATCTTGAACTGTATCCAGTTTTCCACAGAAAGAAGCTGTACGGATTAATCGTAAAATTAAAACGTTTGAAGTTTGGATTCACGTCTCTGCGAGCCAACTGCAAACTGTTTTCGTAAGCCAATAAATTTCGCTTTCTTCTTGCATTTGACGCGCGCGTCATTCAAATGTAGCCGCGATTGACTTGAAATGGTTTCTTTTCTCCAGAATGAGAGATATAATAAATATCTTATTAACCTCGTTTTCTCGGTCCGTACTGTAAAATACGGATCCTCGTTTTTTCCCATCGATTTATGGCCCGCGCCCTTCGCGCTTGGGCCATAAATCGACGGGAAAAAACTCGGTCCGTATTTTACAGTACGGACCTCGAACTCGATTAATAAGAGGTATTTAATTTTGTTCAGGTTATAGATCCTGGAATAGAAACAGGGTACGAAGCTGTTGAAGAGATCTGCTATTGCAATGGATCAAAGGACAGGTTGATAAAAGAAATCATGTATTATTTAAATAATTATTTTAATTAACTTATATTATAATAAATTTATGTCTACTGCTTCTGTCCATTTTCAGGTCACAGGGTATTACATAATTAACATCGAGTCTCTCTATGGGTGGTCCCAGACTTAATTTTCATTGCATTGTTTTTTTTTATTTTGCTTTCTCATCTAGCTCTTTATTCCAACACCCGACCTCCATTTTAAACAATGTTTTTGTCAAGAAAGCAGTGTAAAATAAATTTACATTTAATTTGTCTGTTGTGGATTTACTGGAGTACCATGCAAAAACAAACAAAAATAAATTTTTAAATTGCTGAAATTTTAGTATACTCAATGTACAGCACATGTACACTGTATATAGTATTTATTGTATGATTGCACTTACTGATTGTGAACTGTCTTCATCACATATGAGTGAACTCTCTCTTTGTGTCATTACAGCAATATGCTGCAGTGTATTTTATGCCGGCACATGTTTCATTTGGGTAAGAATTATTTACAGTTTCTGTATCAGTTGATAATTTGACACATAGAGATTCAGTGTAACTGTTTGCATGCATGCCAAGAACTTAGGTCATGTCCACACTTAGTGCCTGATCGAGCACTGGCAAAAATGGTGTCATGTTCAGACACAGAAATCAAAGTAGCCTTAAGTGCCCAGAGTACAAGGTCGAGACCTTGCACTTAGGTGTGCGTACCGTGCCTGAATTATGGTGCAGGTACTTGAAAAAATAGACTGTTCACGTTAGTGCCTGGTGTGAATCATACTCGGGTACTGTGCCCGGGCACCTAAGGTCTGCACTGATAGGTGCATACAATGTCAACTGTTATATGTACGTTACAGCTAGATTTTACCTGACTTTGTAACTGTTGATATATTATTACAAAGTTTATTAATTTGTAAAAAGATTAAGTCTGCATTCAAGTCTCGTTGCCCATCTGGAAATTTGTGAGTATATACCTGGGTGGCAAGAGACACTATCTACATGCATGAGAGTAAAGAGTCTTGCCCATGCAATGCAGTGACCCTTCCCAGGGCTCAAACAAGGATCACCCAGTCCAGACTTCAGTGCACTAACCATTTGGCTACCATATTGCCCCTTTTGTAATTATTTAGACTAATAAATAATTGAATCAGATGCATTGTAAGGGGTGTTGAATGGTAAATGCGAGACTTTGCGAGACGGCGAGACTGATACATTTTCTGCGAGCCCGAGACTTCCTTAGCATTGAAAAAGAAACCGAGACTCCGAGAAGGCCCCCCATAAAAATACGATGTGACGAGACCCCTGGAATTTGGCTTAAATTTTGCGAGACGCGCATTATTTGAAGGACCATTCACCACCCCTATTGTATGGGTATCCTAAATTCTAAACTCAATTAGGTAAAAATGGAATTTAAAATGTGTTAACAGCATGTGGTGTCAACCAGAAGTTCCAACCTAGCTGTCCTTGAGGTTACACAATTAGATATATACTAGTTATGCAATGCTTTCGAGTGGTATACTATGGAATATCCCATTTTCTCAGTATCAGTACACACAAGTCTTTAGGCAAGTGTGTTTACCAAGAAAACACAAGTAACAGGTGGGATATTCCATTTTATTAAAACCTAGCAATGGTATATTGCAATTCCTGAGTTTTGATTGGCTAACAGGCAATAGTATAATTGAGTTCACATACCATTGACCACAAATTCCAAAGCCAATATGCGTCAATGAAAACAGCTGGGTAGCTCAAATATTGCAATTCTCTTGTTGGATATGAGATTGTTATTGCCAACTTTGCACTACGCGCCTTGTTGGCTATCTACCATCTCATTTCCAATACATGCTCGTGGAATAATTGTTAAATATTATCTTTAGTTATTATTTAATATGTAAGTGCAGTTTCTCATGCATTCATATTTAGATTGTCTAAAGAATGGTAAACCCAGTACATTAGTGGGTGATGTGTTCTTTGATCTGACATGTGTGGCTTGTTCTTCTGATGGTTCTGAGTCTTGTTCCAGACAAGCTTTAAGCTGGTAAGCCACATCTTGAAAACTAATTCCAGAAATGCCAAATGCAGGGATTAAGAGAGTTTACGATGACTTGTTTGTTAGAAATATTTTGAAGTGTTAGGAATCAAAGCTTTACCACGTACATGTATTACAATGTATAAGCACTCATTTTGATAGCCCTCAGCATAATACTTTTAAAGCTTATGTTTTCTCATTTTGGTACATTTTTTTCAAATGAAAGGAAAGAAAAACTAACACCATGCTAGCAATATGGCCACTTTCTGAAGTGAGTTCCAAATAATATCTAATATTATTTTTTTTCATGTCCATTATTTTCTCCCTCAAGGCTACAAGCTGTGTACTTGACTCTATACAATTTGTACACCACCAGCAGAGGTCGAAAAGGTTATTTTAGATGGAGGGAAGACATTTGCCACTTTATTGAAAGAAACTGGCTAGTTTTATTTCCCAAGAAGTAAGTTACATCTTGTTGCTATCAGTCAAATAAAACAAAAACAAACAACAGCAAAAAAAACTGGCATTCAGCATCATAAGTCTGCAATGCATGCAAACAGAGGCATAGAGATAGATTATAGTTATCATCATAGGTCTGCAATGCATGCAGAGAGAGTTATCATCACAGGTCTGCAATGCATGAGGAGAGATAGATTATAGTCATCCTCAAAGGTCTGCAATGCATGCAGAGAGATAGATTGTAGTCATCCTCATAGGTCTGCAATGCATGCAGAGAGATAGATTGTAGTTATCATCATAGGTCTGCAATGCATGCAGAGAGATAGATTATAGTCATCCTCATAGGTCTGCAATGCATGCAGAGAGATAGATTGTAGTCATCCTCATAGGTCTGCAATGCATGCAGAGAGATAGATTGTAGTTATCATCATAGGTCTGCAATGCATGCAGAGAGATAGATTATAGTCATCCTCATAGGTCTGCAATGCATGCAGAGAGATAGATTGTAGTTATCATCATAGGTGTGCAGTGCATGCAGAGAGAGTTATCATCACAGGTCTGCAATGCATGAGGAGAGATAGATTATAGTCATCCTCATAGGTGTGCAATGCATGCAGAAAGATAGATTGTAGTTATCATCATAGGTCTGCAATGCATGCAGAGAGATAGATTGTAGTTATCATTACAGGTCTGCAATGCATGAGGAGAGATAGATTATAGTTATCATCACAAGTCTGCAATGCATGAGGAGAGATAAATAATAGTCATTCTCATAGGTCTGCAATGCATGCAAAGAGATAGATTATAGTCATCCTAATAGGTCTGCAATGCATGCAGAGAGATAGATTACAGTTATCATCATAGGTCTGCAATCCATGCAGAGAGATAGATTATAGTTATCATCATAGGTCTGCAATGCATGCAGAGAGGTAGATTATAGTCATCCTCATAGGTCTGCAATGCATGCAGAGAGATAGATTATAGTTCTCATCATAGGTCTGCAATGCATGCAGAGAGATAGATTATAGTTCTCATCATAGGTCTGCAATGCATGCAGAGAGATAGATTATAGTCATCCTCATAGGTCTGCAATGCATGCAGAGAGATAGATTGTAGTTATTGTCATAGGTCTGCAATGCATGCAGAGAGATAGATTATAGTTCTCATCATAGGTCTGCAATGCATGCAGAGAGTTAGATTATAGTCATCATCATAGGTCTCCAATGCATGGAGAGAGATATATTATAGTTCTCATCATAGGTCTGCAATGCATACAAAGAGATAGATTATCATAGATCGTGACATCCTTGGAGTTACCTAGCATCATGGAGAGATAACTACCCAGCATCATATAATGCATGTGGAGATCCTAGGTCTGCACTGCATGCAGGAAACAATATTATGTAAAATAGAGAGGCTGAAAAGCTTAGGGATTTAATCAGAAATATGAATTAATTATTTTTTAAGTAATGTTTATGTTTAGTTCCATAAATTATCCATACCTCCCCCACAGAGAACCCCTTCACCCCTCTGGAAATTCCTATTAAGCATCATACATTTTTTTTTTAAAGTTTTGGGCCTTTGAGATCCCCCCAACCCCAGGAATTTCTAATCCATCCTGTGGGGGAAGTATGGACATTTTCTGGAACCACGCAAGGCAATCTAAAACTTATTTACTCATTTTATTTGCTTAGGAAAAAGACAGCAACTTGGTGTAGTACAGTTGCTGGTGTTTTGTCTTCCGGATGTCCTCAGTTTTTCAAGTCTGGAACAAAGGAGTTTAATAAGGAAACAGGATGGTGGGCACTGCAACAGAACATTGCACCATCAATTAAACTTGCTGAATCAGGTTTGGAATATTTTATTTGAAATTGAAAAATTGAAATTGAAAATTCCAGTTATATGTTACAGCCTATTATACCCACTTTTACCAAATTTACAAGATAGTCTATATTCCTCTGTCATTGTTTACTTGCATTCCACAGAGTTTTTGTATATGAAAGATCATTATTGCGTTCGAAAAAGGAGAACGCTTACTAATCTCGCATGATCTGCTGGGTGTCCTGTGCATGCTAGCCAAAAGCCTTCTGCATTCCTTTCGTTCGTCGTCGTTCGTTCTTGATTTACGTCACTGTTCGTTTCCATGGATACGGAGATGGATGTGTCGGCCGGGAAGCTGGTACGATGCGATCGCAGGAAACATTTTTTGGCTTGAAGCGTGTACGCGAAGTTAAAGCATTACAGTGTTATAATCCAGGAAAGAAGAGTTTTAGTCAGCCGCCGAACATCATAAAAGGAATGCAAATCGAGTAAGTCGATTCATAGTTTTACAGGCAAGGTAAACCAGCATGTTTACGTGCAATACGTTTCACAAAATTAGTTTTATAGGCAAGGTAAACCAGCGTGTTTACATGCAATACCTTTCACAAAATTAGCTACAATTACAAGTGGTATATAGCATTTCACCTGAAGAGAGTGGGTAAAATAAAGATCCAAATCGTTTTATCACCTCTTTGAATTTGTGCGGATATATTCTTATGCGCAGAAATTTTAGGCATTTCGATGAGGAAATCATTATATTGAATATTATGAATGTATCGACTATGAACGAAAAGTTAACGTGTTATGCCTGTATTTTCAAATGGAAGTGAAAGTACTTGTCATAGTCCGTGGAGTTTTAGAAGTTGTTTAGTGTCAAAAGATAACTTTTCAAGTGAAATAAATAATTATTTGTCGTGTACATGATAATTCTGTTTGATACGAATTACAGTGTAAGAGAAATGAACGCTAATCGCCCATGCATTTATGACATTGTTCGTTTCTGCTTTGTGAATGTCCCATGAAGTGTCAGGAGCGACTTAACTTTATTTTACGTTTATTCCGATATCAATGAGAATTCGCCGTTCCGTTCATTATTTGAGCTTCTTTTTTGACCTTTAGCAAACCCCATCATTGCCATGACTTGTACGACGATGGATCCTATTTCTGACCGGTCCATTAACCATTTACCGATCTTTTAAATACATCATTTGAATGGCTTTTTCTGTAACATCCAAATTACGATAAGAAAGAAAAGAAAAATTCTGCTTTAACATCCCCAGAACTTCTACAGTATCACAATTTCTTTCGCAGTTAAACCCCTTCGAAAAACAAAGAACAAATTCAAATTTATTTTGCAAACTGATGTTCTTTTGGCTAGTCACGCAATCTCTCCTCCAAAACGTTGCGTGATGAGATTGCTCTCTTCGCTCCATCTGAGGCATTTTGAAAAGCATAGTGCGATTGTGCTCGTTTGCCACTGACTGACTATCCATCTTAGATTGAACGCACTCCCCTAATGTCTGATTACTACTAGTACTAGATTAAAGTTTACTTCGTATTTATAAGCCAATTGTTGAAGGTGTAGGGTAGCCTTACAGTCAAACCGGATGTTCTTTTGATGGGAACTCTGCAATGTTGTGGCGCAATGTTCCAATATTGATGGGCAGTTTGCTTGACACAACTTGCAACATTCAATTCAAATTTGCTCGAGCAAGTTGCCAAGTTCCGGTTTTCGATATTCCCGTATTGAAGGTAATAATCCCACCTCTCTTTCAAAGAAATAGGAAATAGTTGCCCTATGGTCAACTATTTATCAACAGACGACAAGAAATTAGCGGCAGGTTTAGTTAAATCGCCAAACTGGGAAGTTTGCTTGACGCAACTTGCAACTTTCAATTCAAACTTGCTTTATAGCAAGTTCCGGTTTCCCAGTTTGGCGATTTGAACTAAACCTGTTGCTAATTTCTTGTCCTCTGTTGATAAATACTTGACCATAGGGCAACTATTTCTTATTTCTTTGAAAGAGAGGTGGAATTGTTACGTTCTATACGGGGAAAATGAAAACCGGAACTTTGCAACTTGCTCGAGCAAATTTGAATTGAAAGTTGCAAGTTACGTAGAGCAAACTGCCCATCAATATTGGAACATTGCGCCACAACATTGCAGAGTTCCCATCAAAAGAACATCCGGTTTGACTGTAAACATTAAAAAAGTTATGTTTGTACCACAAGTAAATGTAAGAAGTGAATGTGTTATTTGTGAGTATAACTGACTCAACTGAGCGTTGTAATGATATTAATTAAGTAGACGTAAGAGTGCATGTGGCGTTTCCGTATATGCCATCGATGTAAGTAATGTAATGTGTTGTGATTAATAAAATATTTAAAAAAAGCCTTAAAAGACTGGAAGAGTTCACAATTCTGCCCTCTGTTAATGATACTGAGATGTTGAAATACCTGACATAATGCATGAAGAGTGCTGTGCAGCTGCCTTTAGCATGCACTACTACCTGTATTGCTTGCTAATATATCTGGGTTATTTACCAAACCTGAGGTCAAGATGGTGAGATATTGGCCAAGTTCTTTTTTCGGGTGTTTATGGACTGAGACAAAGTCAAGATCCATACACGCACAAAAAAGAACAAATGCCAGGTTATTATCCTGAACAACCTTAGACAATAAAGGATTTATTGCATGGTAACTGCAGTGACAAGAACATCAACGAATTTGCCGGAAAATTATGGGCAATTATAAATGTGCAAGCAAGTTAGGCCCACCTTGCCCACTAGAGTAGCCAATCACAGCACAGAGTTTACCTCATCTCCCCTGCTCGTAGGGCTAGGCATGTAATAATAAGTTCTACTTATCTGACTGGTCCAGGGTATGTTATAAATTAATTACAAGTTCTTGGAAGTGCAATTTATTTATAATAATTATTAATAAATTTATTGATTACAGGAAGTGGAGGTACACGTAAAAGAAAAGGAGGAGCCATTGCCATGGAATCCAATGCAAAGACTAACAGCTGTAACTTAAACAAAGAGGAGCCAGCAAATATTACAGCACAGTCTTCATGCACTGGTGAAAACATTGGAAAGGTACTAACTGAGAATAAAGACTTAAAGAAAAATTAATTCTCTTTGATTTGCTGCTGAATTTACCTCCAATAGTTTATTAATTAACATTTTCCTAGTTTAAAATTTAATACCTTTGCATAAAAGGTACATATATATATATTGAGTAATTAAGTCTTACATTACACCTGTGTTAGAGTAATTCATACTAGCCTGCACAGTAGTCATTTCCTTTCTAAGCACAAGAAACAATCTCGTGCAACCTTGTTTTGCTCCTGTTGTGCGTCAAGCGTATATATGCTTACTACGTTCATTCCTAATACAGTGACCTAAATTGCATTTTTGTTCTTCAATTATTCTTCTAGTCGTCATCTCCAAAACATAGAAGTCAATCTGATGACCTCATATCTCAGTTACTGTCAGAGGATGATATGCGTGAGCTCGCTGAATCTCATTCAGGTTTGTGCCACTCAATTGTCTAATGACAAACACCCCCCTCCCCTCCCCCCTCCCGGCCTACCTCATGGAAAAGTTGTCAGGGATGGTACTGCTAGTGCTTTTTCCTCATTGCAAAGCGGTATTAAAAACCTTTGATAGCACCAACACGTGGACACTAGAAAACTATTAGTAACTTATAGTACCTGATGTATTTTTACCGTGTATAAATAAATGTATAAAAAAATACCAGGCACTGAGGAGGATCTTTGTAGAGCTACCTCTTGTCATCAGTATGAATTTTTTTACCTAGAAAAATTACTATTGTTAGTGGCTACTAATTTTAGCAGTTTTAGTGAGTTGGATGATAATTGCTACATTTAGTAACGCTCAAATTTGTCTCTGTCAAATTTAATACCATTAACCTCCCCCAACCCCAAAGGAAAAAAATTAAACATTAAGTTGACTTGAAAAATTCTTTAAGAAATGGACGCTGCTAATGCCTATACTCTTCAACCCAGCCGATGTACTATGTTTAATATGTATGAATACAGCCCTGATATAACGAGCCCTGGTATAACTAAAGGAAGTCCCCATTCTACCAGACACAATTCAGGAGACCCAACTTAACATCGGACCCTGTTAATGAATGAATGAAATTTCATCACACATCAAACTGAATACAGATCAATATGGAAAGAAAACTGTTAGTCCTATTTCATTTCATAAGATTGTAATTTCACAATTTGAGTGAATCAGGATTCCAAAGGGGTTCAGGGCTCAAGAACTCTCAGGCCCCCAAAAAGCCAGACTTGGGTGCTTTAGGTCCTCCAAAAAGCAGAGCTCTGGGTACTGTGGCTGATGCTCTCAGGGCTGCACATGCCACAGCAGAATAATATTAGGGCTCAAGCAGAAAAAAACTGTGGCTCCAGGTTCTACACCAAACACTTTTAGGACTTGTGCTCTCTGGTCACACCTCGCTTTGGGACCCTCAGAGACAAAATAGTTATTAGCCAAACGTCAAAATAACAGAAATTTTCATTGGTCATTTTCCCAGAAATTCATAATTGGGTTTTGTTTATATAAACAAACTCCCTTTATAATAAACACACCTTCCCCATTCCTTTGCGCTTTGTTGTATTAAAGGGCTGTACTGTGTTTGTGTTACATTTCCTTGAATTGACATTTTAGAAGTTGTAATTAATTTGTTTTATCCAAACATAATCAAACCTTGTAAAACTGCCAATTTTAAGGTGGCGATCTTGTTTTGGGTACAACAATAATTTTTACTGATCATTGTTATAATCCTTGCTGTGTGTTGCTTTAATTGTAGATATGGACACATTCTCTAGCCTGTTCTCCACAACTTATGATGACATGGATGATACATCTTCCCCTTTTGCTGGTGAAGAAAAATCAGGTTTGTAACCGTAGGTTCTTGCACATACAGGTAATAATTAGGCAACAATAATGGGCCCAAGACACAGCTGTGAGGAGGTCTACAAAAATAAGTATTAATAAATACCTATTGCTCCAAAGGAAACCTGCACACTGTAGAGCTGCAGAATTTCAAACATAAATCATTAGCAGGTGAAGGTCACTGTCAAAATACCGAATTTAAGAATAGCTTCTCCTGTGTTCGTTGTCGACAGTAATGTTTGAAATTATCCAGAAGAAAATAGCCTGCGAGCAGTCTCACCTTTGGGTCACGCATGCGAGTGATGCAAAGAGCGAATCTGCGAGCGGCGACTTATTGCAGCTTCGCCACTCTCTTTCGTGGCTTCACTGCTCACAGGTTACGAAGAAAACAGCTTCTGCATTGGTTCAAATCCCTAAATTTCTACAGTGATACTACACAGTAAATGTCTACATGTGTAATAAATTTACTAATTATATTGTATTTCCCTTCCCTCAAGTAGAATCAGAACTCCGTGGGGAGACTGAGGCAAAGCCAGAAGATACCGACTCTTTGTCTTCAACTGCCACATCGGATACATCAAGTAGGAACCCGCGATCTGACTCACTTCAGAGCAAGGCCAAAAACAAACCTATTAAGAACCCTGCAAGTGTTGCTCAAACAAGGTTAGTTAAGCTAAAAATACCTTCAGGTTAATTTTTTTTGCTGGAAAAATAAATCTGCAAGTTTTACTGAAGTCCAAGTCCTACCGCTGCTTCAATGTACAGAAATTTGAGTAATCACCCACATTTTTTCATGGCTTACATTAAGCTAGACCATAGAAACTACCACATTCCATACCAATGTTCAAAACTTCAGTGAAATCGTGAGCAAAGAGTGTGCATGTTTTCACTGCAAAGTTTTGGATGTGTTATGTTGCTGTAAGAGTTTAGATCATTTTGTCTTTTTACAATATTATTGAAATTAACTTTACTGGGGAATTATTACAAGAAAATCAGTAAGAAATGTGCATGATTAAATTTAAATGGTGACAGAGTTGGAGTCAACTCCGATTTTCCATTCGCACTAGGTTGTAAGCGCTGTTATGCCTCCAGTTACGACTCTTTTTCTAGTGAAAACCAGACCTTAGCTCAGCTCAGTTCATGCGCAAGCAGTTATCAAATTTCCATTTTTGTCTTCAGCTTGTTTCCTGTGTCAGAAGACATGGAGAAAGACTTGTTGCTTAGGATCAGTGCTTGTCCCAAAGCAGTGTATCATGATCCAGTAGTGAGGAGATTTAGGAGAAAGCTAATTTTAAGACAGGTACGTGCATAAGTATCGGGAGGCGCGGTGGCCTAATGGTTAGTGCGCTGGACTCCGGATCGGACGGTCCGGGTTCGAGCCCTGGCTGGGGCACTGCGTTGTGTTCTTGGGCAAGACACTTTACTCTCATAGTGCCTCTCTCCACCCAGGTGTATAAATGGGTACCGGCGAATTTACTGCTGGGGGTAACCCTGCGATGGACTAGCGTCCCATCCAGGGGGGAGTAGCAATACTCCTAGTCGCTTCACGCTACAGAAACCGGGGTAAGCTCCGGCCTGATGGGCCCCTAGGCTCCTATACAGACTTCATCTTTTTTTACGTGCATAAGTACTGTTCTTAATTATTTTTTGCAAATCCAAGTACCACTCAATCAATAGGTTTCTGCCCATGCTGATAACTCGAGAACTTTGCGGGTAATTATGTCCAGGATTGAACACTTATGAGATGCATGTTCGTTATGACAGGCAATCCTTTAAAGTTTTTGCTAAAAAAAATTAGATTACTTGCCCCTGTTTTCTGTAAGTGACAGTCAACGAGGTTCAGCCTCGTTGACTATTCGCTCATAGAAATCTCGGGCTAGTAGCATTAATTTGTTTCACGAACTAATTTTTCTTTTTCTTTTATCTCACACAGATTAAACGATCGAAGGGCTTAAAATTATTTGATCTAGACAAAACAGTATCGGAGGCAGTGAGTGCAACCCTGAGATACCAGTTAACTGGCAATGGTGCGGTCCGTGTTGAGGTAACACAGCACAGCGTATATTTAACAGCATAATTATATTGTGTTTTGGCCTAGGGCAGGACTGTCAAAGGTGGGGAAATGGTCAGGGGAAAATTAAATTCGTGAAGCTCAGGAAAAGTCAGGGAATTTTATTTTGAGTCAGGAAAAATTGACATTTTGTACAAAAGTCAGGGAAAATTGAAATTATAACATCTTTGCCTCAAGCATCAGCCAATATTCTGTGCGATTTTGCAGAAAAACTGTTAAGCACTGAAGACTGGAAGTAAAATTTGAGGTCGATAATGTCTTTTGTTTTGGAAGTGTAGGGCGCTGGAGGCCGCTACTATGTCTGATATTTTGTTGTATTTATTTTGTAAGGGTAATTAATATTTTAATCAGGGAAAAGTCAGAAAATTTTAAAAACTGATGTCTGTGGTAACCATGCTGTAAGAGAGCGGAAGTGTCATTAATATTTATATTTATATTTTCACTCCACGCGAGAAAGACTTTCGAGGGAAACTCGTAAAAAAATCACATGGCAAAATTTAATTGTATTTTATATAATTTTCGTGGCATGGCGCATAACTCCAACCTTTAATGATGTCAGTTTTATACTTTTTTTCTTTATAATACACAGAATCATAACAGTACGCCAGCAGCGGTCGAAGATGACTCGCCAGGAATGCTCCTGAAGCAGGTTGTTAGAACAATAACTACAACTACAACAACAAAAATTTTATTTTCATATATAACATTATATTCTCTAGAATAGAAAATAAGATTGGTTCAATGGCGCGGTGTTATTAGCCAACAAAGACAAAGAAAGACGGCGAGAAGCCTACCTGAGCGTTTCGGGGTTTTGTTACATGATAATATGTAATTTATAATATTTCTGGTTTTCGAATTTCATTGAGATTTGTCCAGAAATGCATGCAACGACGGAAATGGCGAATTTGGTGAAATTTCGCCAAAGTCGGCATTTGAGCGAATGAGCTCGGGAGAAGGGTACCACGAATCTAGCGGCGTATTCGACGAAAATGGGTCTTAGGCTGACTGCTGACGCATTGCTGTTTGTCTTTTAGCAGAAAATTCTCAATGGTTCTAGTAATAAATCTCTTGGCACAACGGAGAATGTCCTCGACAGATTTCTGGTGAGAAGGATTCTTAGATTTAGATAAAAGAAAAGTAAATGAAATTTTGCTGTGTTTAGAAAGTAAACACACATCGTGAAAACTGTTTTTTTTGTGGGCCCTCTATCAAGCTTAAATTGGAATTTGGAAATGCTGCTTTTTTGAGAGGTAGAAGAATGAGTGGAGAAAAACCCTCGGAGCAAGGAGGGGAGAACAAACAAAAACTCAACTCAGATATGACTCGTAGCTAGAATAGAAGCCAGCCACATTAAAGGAAGGGGAGTGCTTTTATGAGGTTTTCATTCCTGCTTTAGACGTAATCTTAACTTGTTGCAGTTAGTTTGACATTAGGACCGAACATTGGCGACCATTTTAAGCCTGATCTTGCGACGTATGTGATATACCAAACACTCGAGAGAGTGTTTCATCACATTTTCCAAACACCGAGAAGAGAGATAAAAATACGACGCGCAGCAGAGTATTTTTGACGAACGTCGAGGTGTTTGGAAATGTAATGAAACACTTTCTCGATTGTTTGATCCTTCTTCTCAATCGAAACAAAAACTAAGGAGTAAACGGAGAAATAAAATCATAATAGGTTATGCTTATTAAGATCAGATTTCCAAACAACTGTTACATGATTATGGCTTCCTTTATTTTTACTTGATAAATTATTAATGAGTTTGAGAAGTATCAAGGATTGGTCTATAGCATGTTTAAGGGCTATTTACACGGTACGACTTTCTCGCACGCGACAACTAGCTTACGAAAGGCCTACGGCATGACTAAGGACCATTTATACGTGCGTGTCTGTCGTAAGGATGTGGTATGTTGATTTACACAACGCGATACGTGCTATAGTCATGCTGTAAGCGTGTCGCATGCGATAACCGTAGGCAAAGTCGTACCGTCTAATTCGCCCCTTACAGCACCAATGATGATTGTACCTAACGTTTTCAGGCCTCTCCTCGAATGCTTCCCAGTTCTCGACCCAGGACGTGCTCGTTCTTAACTCGACTGATTGGCGGTGATACCCAGACACTGTACAGACCCATCACCAGTCCCTACACGTCCAGGATACTGAAACCTTTCATCAGACGAGACAACGAGAGCAGACCTTTGAAGTTACAACTGCTACAAGAGGTTATCGCGCATCATCACAAGTAAGCCTTTTGCTAATCTTTGTAATCCTGTTTTGTTGGAAAATTCACGTGGTTTGCGATCAGCACAAGCTCGACTAATCCTTAAAAAGCTTAAAAACGCCTACTCTTGAAAATAATTGCCGTTAACTTGTTGGAAATATTTTCTATCTTAGCTTAACTTTAGAAAAAGTGTTGGAAACATTGATAAGAGCGTCGGTGATTTTGGGTTTTACACTTGCTGCGCCGCCATTTTGACTTGGATGACGTCACTCGGCTGCTGCTGTTGTCATAAAACAATAAGTCTTTTGTTGCATAACAAAAGTAACAACCATGTGACGTCATTAAGTAACTTGCATTGCCAATGTATCACTTATTAATTAGTATATACCACACAAGTGAATAGTGCTTTCCGCACGCGCTGATTGGTTAACTCGGAGGTGATTAGCAAAGTACTATTTACCTCCGAGCAGCCGAAGAGCAACAAAATGGCTTCGCGCGTCGCTTTGGGTACCGAAAGAAATGTTTTGGTCCGGTAGTTATTCAACTTGTGTGGTATATACTAAAACAATTATTCACCTCAGTGTCGGTGAAAGTGGTGGATATTTACCTCCACTTTGGTGAATAATTGTTAATTAAATGTAAATTATATTGCGTGACGTTTTAATTTAATGCTGTTCGTTTTAGAAATGATCCTGAGTGGAAGGCACCGCCAGTTTCTTCAATTGATTACTGCTACGTACAGCCGCATCATATTCCATCCGTGAATGCAATGTGTCGGGAATTTTTCTGGCCAGGAATAGACTGTAAGTTATAAAAGGAACTAATTTGAGGCCTTAATGTTATACGCGCGACGCTACTGATTTTCGCTCAATTTGCCCTTTAGATTCCCTCTCAATCTTTCCCCAATCTTAACCACCCTTCTTCCTTTTTTGGTTTATTTTTACCTCTTTGGTAATCCTTTGTTGTAGTTAAGTATTGTAGTTGTGAAGTATCCTAGACTGTTCACCGCCTTTCTATATTTCAACAGGAAAGAAGCGAACTAAGAGAGCTAAAGAAAAATAGATATTTTGATATTTTTCTCGCACCCCGCCCCTCACCCCCTCGCAATTTTAGATTAGCACTGCGCTCAGTAAGCCCTTTTACGTGATACATAGTGTGTCCCGGAGCGTCCAACTCCCATATATTTGTGCAATGGCGTTTTCACAAGTAAAGTTTTTCCTGCGAAAATTACAGTTACCGATGATGTCAGCTACTGCTTTGCGAGAAAATGCTGACATAATCCGCTCGAAATGCTGTCAGAATACTCCGAAGAATTTCTCGCAATATGTCCTTCATGTTTCGTTACGTTTCGTATGAACAGTCTATTACGATTGGCTATCCTATCCGAAGCCAATTCGCGGGAAACTCTTATCTAAAGATAGCTTTATTTGTGAAAACGCCGTTTCACAGACACAGTATGGAAGTTGTACGCTCCGGATAATGGGCTCCTGACGTCATACCGAAGTGAGAAGTGTCGAAGTTCTTGTGCTCTAAGTGGTAGAATTGACGAAATTTCTTTTTTTTCTTAGTATCCGAGTGCCTGCAGTACCCTGACTTCAGCTGTGTAGTCCTTTATAAGTAAGTTGCAAGTTTCAAGTGATCTAGATTTTAGCTATTATACCGAATATTTTGTTTATATAGCTGTTATTAAAAACTAGCCATGGTATATTGCATTTCCTGAGTTTTGATTGGCTTATAGGTCTGGTATGTGAGCCCATATACCATTCACAACAAATATGGTAGGTGTACGCGTCAGCGAGGGAGAGCGGCCGGGAGCTTAAATATTGCAATTCTTTGGGTGTTTTTAATAAATAAGCAATGATTCCACTTGCGCTTGTTGGATGTGAGATAGTTCAGTATAGCCAATGCGCGTTAATAGAATAATTGTTAGGGAGAATTACAATACGTTGAAGTAAACTTTGGAAGCATTTTCTGTACACTTTACAATGTGATTCATTTGCGTAGTTAAAGCGACTACGATTTTCAAGTTCCTACAACAAAGGTCCTTTTTGAAGATCAAAAGCAACCGTGTATTCACGATTCTTTTCTCTATGGTGTTTTAAGTGCTTAAAAAACAACGTGAATATGCTCATATTGACGGCTTTTTCCTGAAGCTGTTTCTTTTGACTCGCCACGCTATCATGGAAAAGAAGATTGCGTGACGAGGCCACAGGAAAGATCCGACTGCACAGGGGCTCAGAGGACACTTCGGTGTGCGTCGCAAAGGTTCTCAAACCCTAATGACTCTATTTAAGGATCAATCTAAAAAATTCCTGTTTAAGGATAAAACGATAACTACGAATGTGAACAGGTCGTTTCGATTTCTTTTCTAAAGTATGGAAAGTTTAGCAGGTAGTTCAGTTTTAACAACGAGTATCGTTTTCGTTTAGCTGAACTTTAGCTAATACAATTTTAAGGAACCCCATCACCGGGACTATAATGTCAAAACAGGAATAAAGATATTAAAGGACTGAGAACCTCCAAAATCATACTATCCTGTGGCACATACCTATATAGCCCATATAGATGGGAGTACCTTCATGGGTTGTAGGAGATTGCGTGGCCTTTTAGACTACAAATGCTCCCCCCCCCCCCCCCCCCCCAAAAAAAGAGTGTCATTCATCATGGCGGGATATTGACCAAGTTTATAGTATCGGCCGAGGAAACTCAAGTTTCGTAAACACGCCATGAAAAGATTAAAATATTACTTCTTTCTCTGAAGTTACGTTATCTGGGCAATAATGGTTTAACCCGATTGGCAAGACAGAAAACTCTTACCTGTTCAAGGCAGGCAGTCCAATGTCAGAGTTTAATTCAATTTACATTCGATCTACTCTAGTAAGTTGAAAACTAGGAAGATTTCCGTTTCAATGATCTAATCTACTCCTCCGCTCTCTTTTAGAAAATTCGTCATCGGTTTTGCGTTTATGGTCCCGGATGTTAACTATAACGAGGCTTACATCTCGTTCGTTCTAGTCCACCCCGAGTGGCGTCGCGGAGGAATTGGAACCTACATGATTTACCACTTGATACAAACTTGCATGGGAAAGGACGTTACACTTCATGTTTCTGTCACGAATCCAGCCATGCTCATGTATCAAAAGTTTGGATTTAAGCCTGAAGAATTCATACTGGACTTTTATAATAGATATTTGCCCCAAGATAGTCCACAATGTAGGCATGCATTTTTTCTAAGATTAAGAAGATAACATGGTTGTCAAAAGGTCAGAAGCTTAAGAAAACCTTACACAGTACGATGGAATTGCATTGTCGAAATGGTTCGTCTGCGTTTGGCACAAGTTAGAGAAAAAAATAAGGAGGAAAAAACTCAAGATCGGAGAGAAGTCAGGGAATTTAGTATCTTATAAATGGTCATGGGGAACTTTATTTTTCTCTACCTTCCTTCAAACTGTTAAGTTTAAAACCTGTCTAACGATTGCGTTTTTAGCTGCCGTCAATCAAAATTACGATGACAAATTAAAAGAGAAACGTACAAAATGAACCAAAATCCACCAATCACAATCGACCCTAAAGACGTGACCTTTTGAATCCATCTTTGTAAATGTCTGTTTTCAGAGAGGACTGTCCGCTAAAATGAACTAAAATCCATCAATTACAATCCACACACAGACGTGACCTTTTGAACCCATTATAGTGACGTCTGTTTCCTGAGAGGACTGTCCGCTAAGGTGATTGACAGCAGCGAAAAACGCAACTGTTGATGGAGAAAACTGTTATGAAAAGACGCAGTAAGGTTGAAGTCTGCACATTTTGGAAATAAGTGTTGTTAATAATCACTGACTTATTGTGGCTAATGAAAACTGTTTTAAAGCATAAACCGCCTGCTTTACATCTGAACAGTCTTGTCATGGTTGGTGAGAAGTGTTTGCTGATTGGGGAAAAGTCAGTGAGTCAGTCAGTCAGTCAGTGCGTCAGTCAGTCAGTCAGTCAGTCAGTCAGTCAGTCAGTCAGTCAGTCAGTCAATCAATCAATCAATCAATCAATCAATCAATCAATCAATCAATCAATCAATCAATCAACCAATCAATCAGCCAATCAGTAGCCGTGTTTTCCGATCGTGAGAGCTCGACTTGTAGGCAAGTCTACTCAATCAGAAACACCTCCCTACTCAAATACGACAAGTAATCCTTTATCGAACGCCCCTAGCTTGCGAGAGGGCTCTCTTTTTTGGTTTGGGGATTCTACGCGAGCGGTAAAGTCGAGAGAGGTATGTCCTCATTTGCGAGAAAGCTAGCGCAACACCCAGACAAGAAAGTGGTGCAAAACCCAAACACAAGAGCCTGCTGAGTGCTCGCCGACGAAAATAAGCAGGATAGAATTATGAGGCTACAACTGGCCCAAAATCAGGCTAAAATTCAGTTAAAATTCAGCCGAAATTGGGCTAAAATCTGCCTAAAAACAGGCTAAAATCCAGGTTAAAACCGAGCCGAAATGACTATATTGTTTGCTGTTTAGGAGACATTCTGGGAATTCTTGGTTTCTTCATTGACGACAGCCAGTCTTCCGTATTTTTTCAACTGCAATCGAAACATAGAGCCTTCCTTTCCACAATCTTTTCATTGCTAAGCTCGAAAGAATACTCGTTACTGATTCTGCGTGGGAGGTGCGGTGGCAAAAGGACTAGCGCGCTGGACCACACATCGAGCAGTCCGGGTTCGAGCCCATACGGGGGTCACTGCGTTGTGTTCTTGGGCAAGACAATTTACTCTCACAGTGCCTCTCTTCACCCAGGTGTTCAAATGGGTACCGGCGAATTAAATGCTGGGAGTAACCCTGCGATGGACAAGCATCCCATTTGGGGTGGGGAGATACTCCTAGTCGCTTTTTTTTTTTTTATTGAAACACATTTATTTAGAGTACATGTTACTTACTTAAAAAAAGATACTTACAATACAGATACTTGTTTACAATACATTGCTTATTATTTACAAAGAAAACATTAAAATACTACCTACATACATACATACATTACGCTGTATTTTTTACTTTTTTTTTAAGGAAAAAAAACCATTCAATTACACATTATTGAGTGAAAAGGAAGAAAGACTAGGGAAGTGAAATTTGCAAATTGAAAGAAAGAAAAAAAAGAAAAAAAAGGGAGAGAGAATAATAATAAGAATAAGTAAATAGGTAAACAAAAAGGAAGATGAGTAAATAGGTATATATAAAAGGTTGAGGTCGCGTTCCCGGTCAAGAGAGTAAATTCCCGGTGTAGAATTGCCTGAGTGTTTTCCAAAGAAACAATTGGATGGTGTCACATGTTCACTTAAAAAGTCTCCATTTCGAATTGAATTTCTGGACAGTGTCTGTCTTGAACGCATAAAGTCTTTCAATTTCTTGACACTTTAGAAAAATCTTGGAGAATATTTCTATGTTCGGTAGGTTTTTCTTTATTTTAGACGAATATATGTGAAATCTAGCAGTTAAAAGAGCATGATGTAAGAGCACATCTTCCATATTATCAACCAATCCCAAGCATATAGGCAGTGACAAAACAAAAGTATTTGGTTTTACCTGATGTTGGAACAGCCAAGATTTGAAGTTCTGCCAAAACGTTTGAGTATGTGCACAATCCCAGTCGCTTTATTCTACAGAAACCGGGATAAGTTTCGGACCTAACTTCAAGCTAGAAAACTACCCATTTGTTACAGCACTTCAACATTTATTGATTATCATAAACGAGGAACTCAGTTTTCAAAAATTGAAAACGTCTTTACATTTAAAACAAGAGAAAAAGTCTTTGCCAAAAGCTAAAGGCTTTCTAGCACATTCATTTACTGAACTTTACATCGCTACTGCTTAATTTATTACAAGAATGTAAATTTACTGAGATCCGTTATTTTATTTCAAGAGAGGACGATCTTAGAGTCTTTTCCAATGACAATTCCTTGATTTTTTTTGGTCTCAAGTCCACAACTAGACTTTTTTTGAAAGAACGCTACCTGATTGGTCAATTCGAGTGATGTTGTCTACTGTTTAGCTTTCGATTGGCTGGTTTTTCGCGCGCTCGTGTGAACAAGGTTGAGCGTCGATCAGAAGTAGCTAAACATGGCTGGTCACAGCGTGGCTCGAAACTATCAAGGTATCAGCGTACCCCGAATGACCATCTTCCGTTGAAGCTGCTTTACTGCTCCGCGTTTATCGAAAGCCCCAGTAAAGTATATATTTTCTGAAAGCCTAAGAGTTGAAGATTACGGAGATATATTAATGTTGTGTGAATAGAGGGTTTGATTTCCAAAAGTACCGAGGCTCACAAATCGAGTTCGTTTCCCGTCGGAATTGAAGGAGAAAAAGCGATCAACATCGCTATGTGCTCTTCACACCTTCCTCTAAACAAAACTGTGTCAGGAGATTTTTATTTTTTTCCTCTTTCAAAAGTTAAAGCTATTTAAGCAAAGGTAAAGATTCCTTTTTTAAATTCTTAAAGTTTAAGACAAGTAATCAATATTCTCCAACACAGTTTTTTAGCAGCTTCAACGGAAGATGGTCATTTGGGGTATGCTGATACCTTAATTGCTTTCAAAGTATTATCATGGGGCAAGGGAAAATCATCATAGATCACCCTCTCTTATAAAGAATACAAAACAAATGAAAAGCGGCAAGGACAATTTAGCTATTGATCACTGAGGCATTCAGTTTCAGTCAGAGATTTCCACAGAAACTGTGTTTCCAACTTTGGCGGACAGTGCCATGATAACCACGCCGAAAAATAAACAAACCCCAGCCACAACCGACATGACTACCATCAGTATGCAAGTCTTACGCAGTGAAGCAAAGACCTGAAACAGCAGCAACAACAAAGATAATAAGCTGCAGTAAATAAAAAATTATGGCAAAAGTACAATATCCAATCTCAGCCAAGTACCCAGGCCCTCTCTTCCTCTCGCGAGCCAGCGAGAGGGCCTTGAAATAGGCGAGTAGACGTAAGGGCCTTGGAACTAATTGAGCGTTACGTTTTTTGGCGGCGTCAAGAAATTTCGATTAAGGATTTTTTATTATTATTAATATTATTAATAAAATAACGTTCGTGCCAGATATCTTTGATGCTCAAATTTGAGTCATTTATAGGCAGAGGAAATTGATAAACTGTATTCTGAGTGGCAAATTTCCCGAACCATTTTAAAGACCTAAAAAGGTGTTTCGAAGCCTAATGGCCTTTACCAACATCTGGTTTTTTCAAAACTTTCAATGAAGCGATGACATAGTTATTATATACCTTTTCTTCCATTTCTTTGGCCTGTTGTTTGCTGATTTTCTGAGTGATTTCTGTCCAAAACACTGGTATAACCTTTTTGTAGTAAGCCGTGTTGTCCTCCACGTAGCTGACGTTCAGAGGTTGGGGATGGACTTGGCTCGATACCAGGTTACTTCTCACAACCGTGCTGACCTGGAAACGAACGACGGACTGAAGTGCACTTCCGCTGAAGGGCTCAATGTCCAGCTAACAAGATAATTAAAACAAAAATTCATTATAGATTTTAAGAAAAACGACCAATTTTTTTAAGTTTACAAAACATGTTTCGACAGAGCTTCTGTCACCTTCAGTTGAATGGTTTACAAAGCATGGAAAGTTGAATAATAAGTAGACGAAAATGCTAATTAAGACAAATAGTAACAACAGAACGTGAAAATGCGTGAATTAAAAGGATAATTTTAGATTAACATGGTGTAATTGTTGATTGAGGCAAGGTTGTTCTTTTTGAATATGGATAGCCTCGTTTATCTTGAGTTGAAAGCTGGTAGTGGCGTGATCTAAAATATGAAAACAGTCTATTGTACATAAGGCGCGACAACGTTCCGAATTCTGAAGATGTTTGAAGATATGAGAGGCCTTATCTACGGCTAAGTGCTCACTCACCATTCAACTGAAGATGACAGAAGCTCTGTCGAAACATGGTTTGTAAACTTAAAAAACTGGTCGTTTTTCTTAAAATCTTTACGTGTCTGCTGTTATCAAGATCAAAAAAAAAAATTCATTAATACTTAAATTTAGTTTTTAAGGTGTAAACAATGCTCCGAATACGTGTTTTTCCTTGCTTCTGACAGAAAGATGTTTCGTATTTATCGTCTTGTCGGGAAGACACGGGAGGCGTCTATTTTGTATAAAAAAATAAAGAAGTAGCTAGATGTGAACGTGGCATTTTAGCGATCAGTTCGTGTGATAGAAATACATTGATTGATTGATTGATTGATTGATTGATTGATTGATTGATTGATTGATGATGAATTGACTTTGTTTGAGATATCAGTTGTTAATGGTTATGTCAAACGTTTCAGAGAAAGCTTCTTAGCAACACGGAACACCTCGAAAATTTGTCAGAAAAAAGGGAAACAGTTCACAACCTTTTGCTTTGAATTTTATCTCTCGGACGTAACGAATTGATGCAAACGACTAAAACGGGCAGATTTGGCAGTTTAGACAATTTTTTTAAAGACATTTAGTGAGGGGAAGTAGGAACACTCTAAGCTAGAGTTAGGAAAAAGAAAATAAATTCTTCAGTTGATTAGCTTACAAATGATCCATGTTTCTCGGAGTCCGCTGCCTGAAGTCCTAACCTCTGCCCCAGACCTCGCTCCCCATGCAGAAAACGCGGGAAACCAACAAGAACGGGAAAGCGGTAAACACCAGACATGTCAAGGAGTCCCGGCGTAAACACCGTTTTGTTGTTTGCTGCCACGAGACTCTTGTCAAGTGTATACCTGTGAATCTTAAGGTCGTTGACAATCACTGGTTTTTCGTGCAAAATCTTGGCTCTTCGCTTAAGCGGCGGAAGGAAAATCTCGTACTCTTTAGCTGCTGGTTTGTTGTATGAGTTACCACACGACTTGACATCTTTGGCGGGAAAGTAAAGGCCTTTGTGACCGCCCACCTCGAGCTCGGACGAGGAGGCATTTGGGAAAAAGGCCGGGTTGACCTCAGACCTACCGTTGTACGCTGTAAAAGATGTATAAAATTTTAACAGTTTTATTTACGGCCTTTGGAAGACAACATGGCCTAGTTTATTGTCGAGCGCATTTGAGACTTTCTATTGCGAGCCTAGTTATTTACGCAATGGTTACATTTTTGAGTAGCGCTTATTGGCAGGAAAAAAAAATAACGATTTCTTTGATTTTTGGCAACGGAAATGTTCGAATTTGAAGAAAATGTTATTACTTTTGTAATCGGAGTAAAATCTATTGAGATATGAACATATTTCAAAAACCTCATTTCTTCAAAAACTGTCCATAATTTTAAAACCAGACTACAAATTTTTCCCATACTTTATCAAATAAGCCACACTCTGGCTTATTTGATCCACAGAACTCTCAAGTTTTGTATCTGCAAGTTTCATAAATATCCTGAGCATGCAACTTGCTGCACAAAATGCTGGTTCAATTTTCTCAAAAAATGCATCGCTGTTGCATTCGTGTCAGCTGACGCACAAACCGCGGAACAGTACAGCTAGATTATCGGTCATACAAAACGATAATGCCAGCCAAAGTCTTATCAAAGAGAAACTGAGAAACCTACAGCAAACACAAACAGTGCAACAAGAAGCACAATTTTATGATGCGTGCACTGAAGGTGAAATTAAATATTTTCTATCTCCATCCCACTTATCGCATATTTGGCCATTTATTTTCGAAAAAACCTTACTTAGCATGGCAAAAACGAACATTTACGAAAGCGCCTGACAAGTCTTCATCACCGCAGGTTCTATTTCTGAGAGGAAATTAAGCTACCAAGTGTATAAGACCGTTCAGTGGGCCCAATTATTTTATGGCCATGTTCCCTGGTTCCCTACAACCCCTGGGAGGGCTCCTCGCCGAAAGGTTTATTTCCTATCCTTTGTATACTCCAACTGGTGAAATCCCTGCCTTTTTATACAGCTATAGCCTAGGGTGGGGCCCCCGTATAGTCAACTACAGGGACTTCCCTGCTAGGGGATCCGAAAATGGCTTGGTTAAAAGGAACGCTACCCATTGATCAATAAACAAACATTCATGGAAACATCTTCATCACAGAGGCCTTACCTGCCCAAGTAAACTTGTACTCTTCAGACGAAGAAGAATTACATGAATGCAGCGTGGTGGAGTCGCTTTGCTTAATGGCGTCCTGACGAGACGTGTGGCTTGTTAATACCCCCTTTGCTGGCATGCCGTTTGGATAAGCCGGCGGATAAGGCAATTTATTCATGACATATCCAAGCGCCAGGTCACTCTGACTTCTCGTAGGCAAGAGCCCATAGTTATTATCCGTAGACCATAATACGTAACCTCTTATAGCAGTGTTGACGAAGTCGAACAAAGCTACAATTAGATTGTCGGTGGTTCGAAGGCAAGCGGAAGGACTGGGACAAGTAGCGTGGTCAATCAGCCGTCTAGCTTCTGATTGGTTAAAAGTTGGGCTCGTCATATTTGGTTTTGTTATCGATAGGACGTGGTTGGCAAGCCACAGAAATAGACCACAATCCCTCAGGTGCGGATTTAAGGTACATTTTGCGTAAACGGTCTTATCTTGGGGAGGTCCCAGAACAGTCGGGTTAAGAAGAGCACCATAGAGGCCTCTCATCTCGGAATTTGTGTAGCTGGCCATTCTTCGTGAAAAAATGATTCCCCTGTATTGTGGTTTGCTCTGAAGCCACGGTCCAAACGCTGGATTACACGGACAATCAACCGGCGATTTAGTGTTCTTTAAGCTTCCAAGCTGTGACAGCGTTGTGTTACGGTTACCCAATTTTGAATCCATGTCACGCAAGAGGTTGTTCAGCGCTACTGGGATGAAAACGGTGCTGAATGCTTCCGGTGTCTTCACTTTGTTCATCAACCCCAGGTGTGCAAGGCTTATGATATTCAGCTTCGGAAAAAATGAGAAAAAATGTTCATTTGATACTCCGCCTTTGGAGAACAGGCGGTTAAGGGAGGTCAACGCGTCTCGCAAGCCCTTTAGCCGGGCGAACCACCTGTTTGGTCAGTCAGTCAGTCAGTCAGTCAGTCAGTCAGTCAGTCAGTCAGTCAGTCAGTCAGTCAGTCAGTCAGTCATACACTCTTGTACACGCACACGGCACACTTGCATGTCCATCGGTTGACGTGCATTCATACAATGTTTTCTTCCTTAGTTAGTTTCTCATCGATCGGAAATGAGCGTTGCGTTACTTTTCAAATCACGGATGCCAAAGTGACTCTTATGATAATATTGCTTATACATCTTTCCTTACCTTGTCGTTCTCATGACATTTAGGGCATAACTTTGATGTCATTTCCTCGTTGAATTTCTGTTGTTGAAAGGTCTTGTAGGTCACCTTCCCAGATGCATCAAACTTGACCTCAATCTTTCGCGACGTTGTTGTATAAACATAAGGGCCTCTTTCTTCAAGCTGAAAAGATAAACATGAAACAATTATAAATGATTTAGATGAAATGTCCACTGATTACAAGCGTGGGACGAAGAAAAATCTCTGAGTCCTCGACGGGAATCGAACCCATGGCCCTCCAGACACCGGTTGGACACTCTTACCACCGAGCTACGGGAGACTCTGGGTGAGCTAGGCCATTTTACACTGCCGGCGACAGGAAAGGACTGGGTTTATTTCCACAGTGCTCTCTTCACCAAGAAGTGTTAATGGCTACCGTTTTAAGGGGAAAGTGAATTACTCCAGTTTGTTTCATGTTGAGAAACCAAGGTAAGGGCCAGCCTACATGACGGGCCACTAAACCTATTTACCTACCTTCTGAAAATAGGCCCTTTAGATCTTAAAGAAAAATATAACTTTTTCAATTATGTGTCTATTGTAGAGCTTTGTTTGTATTTTGCGTTGCTGGGGAATGCTAAGAGACCTGTAATGTTTGACGATTTCATATCGTCATGTTACGAGAGAGCCAGTCTACTATGTGGTATTCTTGTATGCACAAAAAAAATTTGTAGTTGCAGTATCCGTTTCAAATAGAACCCAACGATTTTTTTAATGTCACAAATTTTTATCCGAAAATAAGCCCCTCCCTCCCCTTCCCCATATATAAGCCCAACCCGAAAATAAGCCCTCTCCCTCCCCCCTGCATAAGCCCTCCCCGAAAATAAGCCCATGTGAAAGAGTCATTCAGCAAAAATAAGCGCAAGGCTTATTATGGTATAATGGAGCGATTTTCACTCGTGTCAAAAATAATTCAACCTCGTTCCCAGGGCTTTTCCCTTCTTCGTGGGGGCGGTCGATAAACACCTTTGAACTCATCTTTTTCGTTTTCTGAGACGTACACTGCGAAGATTGGCGGCAGTAATTTTTTTTTTAATTTTTTTAATTTTTTAACGAAGACTAGTGATCAGCACAAGGAAAGACTTCTTGTAGTTGTAAGCTTCTCGTTTATTTCCGACGCGTTTCGTCTCTAACTGAGACTTCTTCAGGGAATGAATACAACTAGCAAAGAACAGCATATATAGCATATTCGCGTCCGTAGCTACAACTTCCCATGGAAGTGAATAATAACTAAAATATGCTGTAAACGAACGTTACAAAAAATGCCTTAATACGTATGTTATTGCGTGTTGTTATATTTTGGGGAGCATACGATTATTAAAAAAAAGTTTCTATGCAAACTATTTTTTTAATACATGTGATGTTTGCAAACAATTTATTTTGTCTTTTTAGGCCCTGCAAACAATTTTTTTCAATATTTTTCATCCCCCCCCCCCCCCTCCAGAAAAATAATGGTCCGTCCCTAATACAAAACCAAAGCAAAAGCGAATTATTTTTCAACCTCGTTCCCAGGGCTTTACCCTTTTTCGTGGGAACGAGGTTGCATAAAATATTGAATTAAATAATGATTGATGGCAGCAAAAGCGAACCTCCTTTTGGGTCGCCCACTACCTCTCGGAACGAGTTATTTCATTGGTTCCTAAAACAATACATAACAGGCTATAACAATGCCCCTATCCCTGAATAACAATAGAGGTAGTGTTTACAGCGGGCGAATGAAAATAGAGGTTTTAGAGAGGTAGTGTCTTACTGCTCCTTTTTGTGTCAGATCGTGGTTAAATAAACGGCACGCAATACATGCAGAATCGATGACGTTTCACAAGGGGTCTTTAAGAATTTTGAGGAAATTTGACAGAAAATTTCAAAAAAAAAAATTAATAAAAGTAGCTGACAACTTCTGTGGTGAATGATTGTTCCACAAAAGTTGCGTTATCTTGTAGCGCGACATCCGATACTGACGACATACGATACAAGGTCAAACGCTGTCTTTAAAATGTGTAGCTCTTTTAAATATAATTTGTCTCTTTCGTTCATACTTAGAATCGGTCCTTTCTAACTGCCCGGGAGTATTTTGCTTTGAGCTCTACGCGGTGCTTTCTATTCGGTTCTACAGATCGGTCAATCGCAACAGACAACAGATCCCGTCCACTCGCACAACGACCGATGACATGATGCCATCGCTTAAAAAGAACACGAACCATGCACCTAGTTCCCAGTGCTCTTCGGTTCAATTCAGGAGTAATCGCACATCGCCCCAAAAATTCCATAAATTCCATCGCTTTTCCCCTTTACAGCATTAAGCGACGACGTCATAAAATGACGTCATCGCTAAAAAAGATCGAAAAAAAATTGTTTGCAGGAAGGTGTTGTTAGAAAAAAATTGTTTGCAGAGGTGCATAGATAAAAAAAATAAGTTTGCAGAGAGGGATTTTTCATTCCCCCCCCTCTAGAAAAATAATGGTCCGTCCCTTACTACGCTTGCTGATTGGTTTAAAAAAACTCGTGCCAGTTTCTCAACCAATCAGAAGTAAAATCAAGATCAATCGTGACTCACTCACCCAAGTTTTCCCGCGCTTCGTGCCGGATACATATATTGCTTCGAGTTTTGATTGGTTCACTGGATTGCCCGTGTCTTTTGTGATTGGCCAGTGATTACTTTGGTGTTGGTTTTACGACACTTAATAGAAAACGCTGTTATTACGACTCTTATAATAACTCGATTTTGACGAACGACCCGGTAGCGGTGTATTCTCATTTCGCAAACGAAAGAGCGTTTCCACTCACGTGACTAGCGGCCATATTGGTTTACCAAAGCAAACGATGGTTTTTGCATAAAACAGAGTTTAATTCCCGGAGGAAAGGCTTGGTACACTAAAATGGCCGCCGTGTCTTTGTTTTGGAACACCAATATGGCTGCCATAACGCCATATGAAATCGCTCTATAGCCTGGAACTCATATTCTCCCATGGATGAAATTTATTTAAAATAATAAAAAAAAACCAGCCTTTCATACTGAACCTGGGGCACTTCCCGTTTGTACAAAAATCCTTCCTTGTTCTTAATGTGCCAGTAGTAGATTTTTGTAGTGCTCTCAGAAAAGTTGGTCTGCAGGTGGAAGGAAATGGGTTAAACATTTATCATGTTATTTTATTTTTTTTTTATTTGGTTTCTACATTCAAGTAAACACATAATAAGTTAACGACGATTTTAAAACTGAGCAGCTAAACCTTTCTACCTTTTAATTTTTCATATTGCGTCTGAAATGATTAGGAACCGGTCATTACTTTGAGGGTGGGGACGGCTGGTGCAAATTGAGGGAGGGTCAATGATTTCTCACCTCAGTGTCGGTGAAACTGGTGGATATTTACCTCAAATCGTAGAAATCTCAAAGTGATATTTTACCAAAGCGGAAAAACAACAAATGGGTAGAAATAGGCTGAACAAACCGATGTTATTCATGGCTCAAAATTGCCCAATTTGAAAAATCGAGGTTAAAGTTTTCAAGTTGTGACATAACACCTTTACGTAAGTGACTGAATGACTTCCTGGCGTTTATCACCTTATTCCACGAACTGAAGTCAGTACAAAGTATATAATTGAGGATAGTCTTACCCATTTCTCATAGTTGATATGTTTCACACCACTAACACACATTTGTTCAACTACGTTTCCTTGTATAGAACCAGGAACGGAATTATTGACGAAGTATGTAAGAAACGCGAAAACCACGCCAGTCACGAACAACACAATTCCAGTTACTCGTTTGTTTCGCCAGGACATGGCTGAATCTGTCGAGAAAAACTTCAGTGACAGCGGCAAAAAAATACTTGGTAAAAAATATTTAAATTTTAATTGTCTCTTACCAATTTTCTGGGTTTGGGGTGAACTCTTATAGAAACGGTACGAGGATGCTTGCGAGAAGTTTGAATTAAACCCCTAAAGGAAATAAGCCCGGGCGTGGTTGTGGCTTCTGTTGGCTTCTGAGAGATAACATTTCTCATGCCTGGCCGATGTAGACCTCCAAGACAGTGTAACGGTTTACTTTCTAATTTATTCACGTGCGACCCAAAACGAGACATGGAGGGCTAAAAATCTTGGCGTTCCGCCCTGAACATTATGGGTGATACCAGATCTGTTATTTACACCCCTGAGCGATACAGCGACGTCCCTTTTATACGGAAGCCCTCCAGGCTCCCCCTGAGACTTTTTTACGTGTTGGTAGTAGCGTTTTGCGGGTAGAGAGTTTTGTTTTGATCACCAGATTAAAATTATTAACACAACGATATTTTCAAGGAGGGCGTATGTGTGTGTGTGTGTGTGGGGGGGGGGGGGGGGGGGGGGGGGGAAGGCGCAGAAGAGAACCCGAGGGTGACCTACAGGAGGCTGGAGAGAGGGGGGAACGGAACGCCCGGAAACAAGATTTCCAAGACGGTGGTAACCAGATAGGCTCGATTACCAGCCGCTGTTCGGGGAATGAGCGCGCGCTGCTCCCCGAAAAGACTCTTCTCGTGTAGGAACAAAGACTCGACCCGAGAGAGCGGCGGAAACCGAGCCTAAGTAACCAAGGACAAGGTAAAAAAATCCCCAAAACATCCCCTAATTTTTTTTAAGACAAAAACACACAGAGGCAAGAACCAATAACGAAGGGGCAGAAACTGGGGGTTAAAGGTACACGAAGCGGTAAGTTTAGCCGAACCCCCGTGTCCCCAATGCCCTAAATACAACTGTACATGATTTGGTTGACAGGTGCGTGCGAATGTATTGTTTTGGGGATTCTTTGAAAGAAAAAAAGATTTCCCATAATTGCTCCTGATAAGAGCCAGATAATCTTATTTCACGTTAAACAATGAAGAAGCGACTGCCAAAACCAGCGTACGAGACTATAGCGCAGAGTGAAAGAGAGACCATAAGATAGAGGATATTTTTCCCAGTATATCGTATAATCAATAACCCAATTCAAAACTCGTTTTTGATTGCTAAACTCTTCGGGTTTCTACACGCAATTAGTTTGAAATGCACTTGGCACCGCGCTTAAAAGACATGTAGACTATCAGGGGTGATAGAAAACAAATAGACTAAATTGTCGTAAAAACCACTGACAATTATCCCATTGTTAAAAAAGGACAACTAAAGCCCCGATTAGTCGTTAAATGAAATTTATTCGCAGCTGTTCTCGCCAATGCTTTGAAATAAATTCCCATTTTTGTATCAAAGGCTTTGATAGGTTTTGACAAAAATTTGCATGAGTTTTCCACTTATTCTATCCAACAAGAACATTGTTAGCAATAAGCAAGCATCTGGTTTTATCGGTAAATTAATTTTGGGCGTGAGTTAATTAATGAGAAGAAGTTTTGTAGGCGCGTCGTTTTAATGCAACTAGTTTAGTCTATTTGCTAATAATTGAGTTGATTTTTTTTTTGGTTTGGTGGGCGAGTGTAGAGCAGAGTATTTATCTAATATGGTATAAATACGGTTTAATTGCTTGTTGTTTGAATTTTTAAAACGCTGGTCGCAAGCAACGCAATTCCAGTTACTCGTTTGTTTCGCCAGGACATGGCTGAATATGTCGAGAAAAACTTCAATGACAGCGGCAAAAAAAATGTTTGTACTTGGTAAGAAATATTTTAAAACGCTGGTCGCGACCACTTTTGTTATCCGTATTTTCCTAAATTTGGCCGACACAGCAGCAATTGACTGTTTCTGACTGTTTCTTGCATTTATTTCAAGTAAAAGTGAATAATTTATTTTAAATAGCGTTTGAGAAATAGCTACAAAGATGTGATCGGTGAATTACATATTGTACAATTGCGATTAAAACTTAAATTTTTATGGAGAAGCTTCTTGTTTTAAAAGTAAGGCAACATAGGTATATTTTGAAATGCATTCTGATGACGCTGTTAGTAAATTATTATGTAACTAGAGACAAAACTTGCACGTTTTTTTTCTTTGGGGTAACATTTAGAGTATTTTAAAGGCATATAATGCTTGAAAATGGTGGGGAAAACCTAAAGAACCTAAGCTCTTAGTACATTTTCTGCCAAAACTTTTCAAAAACTTTTTGAACTGTGTCGACTAAGTGAACTGGCACTTGTGTAAATTCAAGCGAAAAATGCACTTCTGAATCAGTTGCTATTAAAACCAGATATAGCTAGCAGGGAAATGAACGACAAGCAAACGTGTTGCCTACCTTTAAAATGTTTTCTTCGCCGTGTCCTTCTGTTGAATGTAAGCCACCTTTAGACGCGAACAGATACCAACATGAAGCACGCAGTAGGCAAATGATCAAAACATCAGCCGTTTCTTTCGTTAAAACATAACGCTTCTGATTAATTTCCGTTGGGTTTGCTCCGTTTGTTAGCGGCTGCTTGGAAACGGCTGACAATTCTACAGTTCATCTTTGTTATTCTGCACAAATTCTTTGCTTGCAAAAGACTTGAGCCAAAGAAAAGCTTATTACTCCCAATTAATTTGCAAATCTGTGAATTTTATGAGCTAATTGGTTCTTGCACCGTGGTCGACATTTTGCTGTTAGAACAGTTGTCACGTCCCAAATAAGAAATAAAATACATTAATTAAACTTCGCTAAATATGACTGATCTAACCGTTATAATATTTGCGTTTCGCGATTTGCTCCCAGTTTTGCTCACATATTCGATACGAGACGATGTTGCATCGCATGCAAGACTTTGATTGGTCGACGCAAACTGAAATCAAAATTTTAAATTGACAACTGCGGCACTGAATTTATTTCCTTGCATACACTGAATATCAAACTTTAAACGTTTTCCTCTGCTGTGCGTGGGATCCGGAAAACAGTAAACACCCTGCCTCATTAGACGAAAAAGCGGAAACCTGAATTTAGTGTATCATCATTAAAAATGAAGTTGAAAGTATTTTTTAATTATGATGTGCGTCGTTTAAGACCGACTGAAATGGTTGGCGGTTCGGAAGTGAGCGGTTAATACAAAAATATAAGGAAAACGTTCCAAAACTTTTAGCTGTGTTCATTTTATTTATTTTTCCCCCTCCTCTTAAGTTATTTTTCACTAGCCATACTCGTGCTTTTCCTTAACTACCGAACGCCCTGAATTGAATATAAAAATGCTGTATTGGCGTTTTATGGGAGGTGCCGAAATGTTTTTTTTTTAATTTTTTTTTTATAAAGGAAAAAGAAAGGATGGGCGGTGATTAGATTTATCTGATTTTAAAATGAAAGAATCGAACGAACGAACAATCTTTTCCTAGCAATAATTTTTTAGTAAATTATTGGTATAAAAAAGTCGGTAAAAACATAACAATTGTAAGTCTAATTTAAAATCTACAATAAAAGTTGTACAAAAGCGCAAGAAGAAGTACTCCGTGGGGGGGGGGGGGGGGGGGGGGGGGAGGGTCTCTTGGCTGAAAATTTCATTGCTGTTTACTAGCTATATAACTGAAAATAGGAAGATTGCGTTGGCGCTATATCGAGAATTGTAGTCCTGTTAAGTTTGGTGTTTGTATCAAAAATCGCACAATTCAGGAGCTAAGCCGCCGAACTATACCCACTCTCTGTGAACCTGGTCTTTGTGTGGAATGACCAATCAGATAAGTTTCTCTAATACTATCATCTCTGCTATCTTTTTATATCAGCCAACGTGCGCTTTTCTCTGCTTTTATGGCTCTCGACTTTTTTTTAAGGCAAGTTAAAGTCTGTAGACTAATAGGAATATACCATTGACAAACTTGAAGATAAGATTATTTATTGCGCGAAATTAAACTGGTCACCGTTACAAATTTACATTGCAAATTATACCAGGAGCGCATGCTGTCGCCGATAATTATTCATCACAAGTCCAGTTTGCCATCACCTTCGCTGGTTCTTGCTCCGTTCATGTCTCTGCGAAGAAAGAGAAAACTTTTCAATTCAAGACTTAGCTGATAAACAAAAGGTTAGTTCAAGTGAGAAAATATGCTATGCGGCTAGGGGTCGATTGTAGGCCAAAAACAACGACAAATTCAATCGAAAGTGGGGTCACTTTGGCTCATACGCGATACTGTCGCGTAAAATCGTGCTCGTTTGATTATGGTCGTTTCAACTTCGTGGGATATATTTTAGGTAGGCAGAGAGTAACATACGCCATGGCTGAATTGGTACTTAAAATATTTGTACATGAGACGTTTGCTTACCCTGTATCCACCGTATTATTTGTGAGAGATATATTTACAGCCTTGTGATGCAACACTGTTTCTTAATGGCTATGTATTAATGCTTAAATTCATAAGTATTTGCGAGAAAAGTTGCTCTATCTCTTGCAGTATAGGAATAACTGTTTATCCTTAATTAAATAGAACATGAAGGATCGCTACAAGGCGGAAATCACTTTACGTCTATTTTGTGAACATTTCCAGTACACAGTGTGCATCGTCCTGTTAATTGTAGCCATGAATCTTCGAGAACGGAAAACAAGTCCCCGAAGTCTTCGCTGTATTTGGGACAATAAACACTTTTTATTCGATAGTTGAATTTAAAGTCTTGCTGACTTCACGGCAGATGTTCTTACACAGGCCATAAGCAATGGTGCCCTGATCTCAAAATCACCCTGTTTTAAAATCTTAATGCGCTTTAGGATTGAAAATGTTGTTAGAGTTTTAGCTACAAATCACTTGTTTTTCCTTTTAGGCTTGTAAACAATGCAAAAGACGATAAAGATGTGACGGGCTTATTGATGCCATTATTCATTTCTGAGACTTCTGGTATGCAATCACAGGTGAGAAAGCGTTTCAGTTGGGATGTGTTTAAGTGGCGCGAATGCAATATTTGTATGTTCAAATGCGCTTCGTTTTCGGTACATTATCTTATAGTGAGATCAGACAAGGCGCATCATGGTTCCGTCTATCAGTCTAGTTTGACCTGATATCTTACCCACCCTTTCCCTGTTAAATGTTTTATATGAACAGTCACACCATTAATGACTGCATAGATGAAACACAGTTCCCAATCATAAAACTTATTCTCTGCATTGTTTATATTGTCAGATAGACCAAGGCGAACAAGGTCTACAAACAAGTTGCGCAAGTCACGAAGCTTCTGTATGGTAAGTGTTAAAAGCTCTCATGTTTTGGTGGGGGAGGGGGGTTGGGGTAGGGGGATGTTCGGGTACCTAGGCAACAGTAAAATACGAATGCATGCATGAAGTCAACTAGAAGAAGATCAGACTTCACATTTTGTCAAACCAATGTATAACAACACAGCCCAGCGGTGGTGGGGTGAGGTGGGGGATGAGGGGGGAGGGGGGGGGGGGGTGCAACTGCTATTCTCCGATCCTTTACGTTTCTTGTCGCATAAAATCTGTTTTTAGTCTGACGTTATAGTGTACATACAGTGTACGATGTTGACAGACCGCGCAAAGATAATTTCACATCGTCATTTTTATTTGTCCTTGATTTTTTTACATTGACCAGGAAAATTAAATATCTTGTGAATTTGATAACAAGACAAGCTATAGCTTCAAATTGATTTGCACAAATATAAAAAAAACAAACAAACAAACAATAACTTAGATAAGTTGGTTTAGGATTATGTTATTTTAACACGATGATAGTATCACATGCAGTTCCAATCACTGGTGAACAAAATCAAGTTTTGAAAAAATTAAGGTGGCACTGAACCAGTATCTGAGAATATTGAAGTACGGATAATTCAGTGATAATAATGGTAGTCACTGTGTTCCTTTCCAAGTAATAAGAGTTAAACTGAAATAGGTTTTTTAGGGGAAGACTGTGCCATTGTTGTGGAAGCCATTAAATTCTAATGAAAATAGATTGACTTTTTTTGGTCAGTGAATGGGCCTGTATATAGTACCACCTCTTTATTATTAACTGATCTAAAGTGAAATTATCGATCGGCTTAAATCCAGAAAGTCCAAAAGGAAAGTGATCATAACAAGCGCTCTCGAGGCGGACCAACCTTGTTTAAGGGGTGGGGGTATACAAGACATTCTCTATCTGAGGACCCCAAAATGAACAAAATTAACTAGTCTAAAAATTTGAAGTGAAATATAAATATTTTGTTTACTTGAAGCTTTTACTGCTTGGAAAATAATCCTGTTTTTACCTCTCGTAGAGTGGGTGTTATATATATACAAGCAAGACACCATCTCTAAAGGTGCACAGGGGGGTTAAAAGGAACAGCCACCTTTTCTGTGGTACCCTGGGACCTGTTCGAATACACTCGTTATAACCCCTTCTCAAAGTATATCGCACTTCACTTAATCGGATTCGATAGTTATCCCGCTATTTATTGTTAAATCAACTCCCTCCAAAATGATATATTGTGCAGCACTAAGTCATAGTGATAACAAAGAAATGTTCACGATTTTATTTTCTTACATTTTTTTTCTTTCTGCAGTTCCATGGTGCGAATGATTGCGGATCCGCTACCATGACAACAAGGCCATCCGTTATGGTGAGTTTGCAAGCATCTTTTTGTAATGATTTGGCGTCGGCTTTTATTTTCGTGATTTTTACATTGATAAAGACGTTTAAGCTTTTCTGAGGCAATAGTGAAACGTTGAATACTTTTATGGTGGAGAATTTAGGTGCGCAAAATTGTACAAAGTTCACTATAAATCGAAGAATATTTGAAAAAAATCATCGGTGAAAAAAAAAATCAGAGTAATAATAAACAAATTTGCAAAATTTTGATGCAAATTACGGAAGGCGTTCTTGCAAAATGTAGGCTGATTTCTGTCAAGACGGCCAACTGATAGCCAATTATCAACCGTAATTTGACAAACTAAAAGGTGAATTGACCACCGTAGCAAATTTAAAAAGTGGACAATTCTAACGTTTTTCCTTCGTCGAAGCAAAACAACTACTCCAACGAAGGGTTAACGCTGGAAACATCAGCTTTTCAAATTTGCTACGGAGGCTAATTTACATTTACCGACTTCATTTCGATAATCTGGCTGAAAATGTTTTTCAGAAACTTATCAATTTGTTCGTTGCAAGCGATATAATTTATCTAAAACCTTGTTTTCCTCATTTTCCCGAGGGGCCAGTGTCTTGATAAGCTCCTTCCAGTTTTGATGACCTTGAACGACCTTGAATAGACCTTATTCACAAAAGCCGCCATGTTGGTTTTCATAATATGATGCAAATTTTAAAAACAACAATTAACTTAACGCAAAGGCGCACAATAAAAGGGGTCTGCCCAGGGAATATCAGCTAAATATTTAGTTGTTAGTGAAGAATGAATTCCTTTCTAAGAATTAACAAAGAAATATGCAAAAAAACGGACTTACTGAAGATGATCGAGTTTTGGGGTCGCCATGCAGCTCTCGTAAGGTCTCACATGAGTGGCTGAGAGAACAATAGAACAAACAACAAGAACAATGCACCTAGCCCCCAAAACAATAGCAGCTGCTACACTAGAGGACCAGCAGAATTACAAGCTTACGAGAGCTGCATAACTATTCGAGTTTTGACACAATATTATCATAACTGGCTTGTGTGTTTACGGTAACGCATGCCCACGAAAGTCAAAAGTCGAAATTAGCAGTTAAAAGTACACAATCCGTTTTGATTTATTCACGTCTTTGGGAAAATATGTATTTTTTTCGATGTTTTATGATCACAGTGTATTTGAAATTTTTAAAAGAATACAAGAGTTCACAAAGCTTTAGTCTTCACAAGCTAAAAACTAAATGCAAATTAATTAGAAGGTGGGAGGTGCTTGTTCTTTCGACCCGATTTTGAGCGTTCTGAATAATTATTCACAAATATTTTAGGCAGCTCAAAGAATTTCTAGGACAAGATTCTCATATTCAATCATGAGCAGAAAATAAAAAAAATTCTTTTGGTCGTGAATTTGTTATTGCTCAAGTGTACCTCTGTCCAGTATAGCTAGATTTTTAATTGAAGGAAATTTATCAATCTAATGCTTCTTGAATGTGAACAAATTAAAAGATAATTACTCATGGATGGATTTTCTTCATTTTTTCTTAGTCAGTCCTAGCTTTGGATTTTCATGGAGAGATTTTCATTCATGGATTCTTGTGGAAGACAGATTGCTGGCGGTTGACATGAAGTGGATTCTGGATCTTGCTTGAGTGGTTTTCCGTTAGGTAAAGAGCTGTAATTTATATCGAGACAGTGTGCTAGCTTTTCATTATCGAGAGTGATCAAAATCCGTTTTCTCCAAATTAATCAGACAAGTGGCGAGTAAATTTTCGACAAAGGAAAATTGTCTTGATGTAACATCAAATTCTTAAAACTAATATTTAAGCAATTATACGACAATCAGAAAGAAGAATTGATCTTTCGATCTTAGGACAGGATTCCTTAAATTAACGCGCACCCATGTTGTTGAAGCAAACGTGAACTTCACATTTCGATAGTTAAAATTTTAAATTTCTTTGATCATTTTACGACACAATTTATTGGAATTTTTTTAAATGTTTCCATCAATTTTTACAATCTAATTTGAATTACGCCAAAGTATGCCTAGCAAGATTTATGAAATATTGCCAAATAAATTTTGGAATATTATCATTACGGATTTTGCATTTCTTTAATGAAGTGTTTGTGAAAGATTGTTTTTAAGTATTTACAACGCCATCTTTTAAAACTGTTTTAAATTTCACTGATTTGCGTTTTGTTCCTTTTTTACAATCTTATTCGAGTGACATCAAATTACGCCTTGCAATGTAAAAATTCACGAAGTATTTTGAAACAAATTTTAATACCATTACGGAAACTAAAATATTGAACGACAAAAATAACACTCGCTTCGACCAAAGTTGTCATTTGCCCTTACTTTCTTATTTTCTGTTTGATTTCCTTCGATAACATGGGTGTGCATTTGAGTGAATTTGACAAATCTGTACGTTGTGTTTTGCAAAGAAACTTAGCTTGATTCGCTTACAAAAATCAGACACTAAAATTTTATTTTGACACTGATTCACCAAAATCAGTACACCATTTTTTGATTGCGCCATTGTAAACTTAATTTTTACTGATCTTTTCTGTAAACTTAGACAGAAGCTAGTCTTGTTTGTAAAAAACGGCAACTTTTAGTTGAATCTGTATTTGTAGTTTTGTTTGAGTAATTTTTTTGTCTTTTCGACACTTAACATTCGTTCAAAATTCTTACGGAATTGCTCTAGTTTCATACTTAGCTTAATTTAGTGACTTCTTCAAGTAGCATATGTTTAGCAAAGTTTTATTGCTATTAATCTTTGTATTCTTACACTCTTTTGTACTTAGAAATGTAGTTAATTAAGTTCACAACTTGTATACCAGTTTACTTATACTTTAATAAAAGTTGAAATAAAAACACAGTTGTAATCAGCAAACGAGTCTTGCCTTATTTAACATAAAAATGACAAAAAAATATTGCGCTTTTAAAAGGGGCCTGGAAACTAGTCGGAATGTAGGCTATCTCTTTTTCTATATTTTGACTATGTAGGGTTGCCAAAGGCGGGAAAAATTTCTGCACTTTTAAACAGAGTCTAGCAATAAATCAAAATAAATGCTGTTTTTTGATGGTTAAAATCTGTTCGCAAACTGCAAAGATTTTTCCCGCCAAAAGACTTAGTTTATTTTTGACCTATTTAAAGACTCCATTTAAAAGCCCAGACTTTTTTCCCGCCAAAAGACTTAGTTTTTTCTCAGGCTCCTTTTAAAAGCGCAAAACTTTTCCCGCCAAAAGACTTAATTTTTTTTTCGACTTTTTCTTAGGCTCCTTTTAAAAGCGCAAAACGTTTCCCGCCAAAAGACTTAGTTTTTTTCCGACTTTTTTCAGGCTCCTTTTAAAAGCGCAAAACTTTTCCCGCCAAAAGACTTAGTTCTTTTCGACTCCTTTGAAAGCGCAAAAGTTTTCTTTCGCAATGTTTTTCCTTTAAATAAGTAACTGTCCAACAAGCTTGGTAGTTCTTTATTGACTGACATTTGCACGAATTTAACTTGAAACTCGACGAAGAGACATCTTAAGGGACGATTAAGCAGCACCATAAACTTTCTTCACTCCTGCAGGAAAAGAAACAACATTAGAAATATCGAACTAGCCATTTACGTGTTTACAAACAATGATTCATGATAAACTTTATAATAAAATATCAGTGACTGATTATTAGAGTGATTATACACGACAACAAGACCACAAACATGATTCAAATCTTAGGAAACTTTGGTCATATTATAGAGTATTCAACAAAACGTTCTTTACTACCGCTCGAATGTTACAACTCGTCTTAATACGCAATTCGACTTTCTATCCAATGTCTTCTGTTTACCACGTCAATAACGAATCCTTATAAAAACAAGCTCTTGCCGCTTACTAACTCAGTTTTCATTCCTTGTGTGACGCTCGATAAAATTAATGACAATCTACAGAGATATATTAAAACACCGCTAAATTCTGAAAAAAGCTGAGAACGTTTGGCAAGCGATACAATCAAAATATAAGGGAAACAATACAACTTGGCAAAAACGCAAAATAAAATAATTAATACGCAGGCGAAAGGGAATTGTGCATTGAATATTCATTTTATTTTTGTATTTCTTGCCAAAAATGTGCGTTATTCCATATCAAGTTGGTACGCAGAAAACCAATCGGTCATAATATTCCACAAAAACCATCTTATATATTTTTACTCTGTTGTTCACCAAAGAATCATTTCTAAGATTTGTGTTTTTCTTGTTTTACATCGTTTGGCATTTATGTCGTAAAAGACAACGGTTTTAAATGAAAACATTGTACGAACAAGCAGCTAAAAATAAGCAAAATGATAATAATTCGAATGATATTACAGGGATCGTGTAAAATTAATTCATTGTGACGCTGTATTGAAAACCTAAGCTTTGAAATGTTTTTTTTTCTGATTTAATCGAAATAACAATACGCTTCTGAATCGCGCCAAATGAATTCCACCGATATCAAATTATTCTGTTCATCGCTGTCATGGAAATATTCACTTGGCTAAAATGTGCACACTGCCAAACGTCAATTTAAGACCAAAAGATGCCAATTTTTCAAACATATGTTTAAAAGACTCCTTAAAGCTTATTTCAGAATTACGGTATGTCCCACAAAAAATAATGCATCGATACACATATTCAAAGTTTAGTTTGTGGTATTAATATTAGAAAAAGCAAAAACAATGTACTCCCCCATTACAAGTTTATAACACCTTGGTAGTGAACAATGAACTAAATTCACTTACAAAGTCTCTAGGGGAAACTAGAGAAGTGTATAAATTTAAACAAAACCTTTACAAACTTTGAGGCCAGAATGGTTTTTAACAGCTCTGGTTCTTCGTAGACAAATTGTTTATTTTCATAATTTATAAGTGTGCGAGCTAAGCAAGAAATTCTAACCAAAAATCTCTCAAGCCCTAATGTCAGCTGTCGTGTACTCGATAGTCTCGATACGTTAACGAAAGATCGTTTTACTGTGTTTGTATGTTCTTAACATCTATTAAACATTGAAACATTAAATGCTTCGATCAAAAGATTGAAACGACAAAAGTATTACTGTATCGTCAGCTTTTTCTAAAATGGCGTAATCCAAGAAGGTGGCTGTTTGAAAGCATGGCATAATATTATTTGCAGAATCATTGTAATTTATTTGCATTATATTTCGCAAGACTCAAAACTTTTATTGAAATTCACAGCAAAGAAAAAGGCTACATTAAGTTTTTTTTTCACTAAATTCTTTATCGCAGAGAGATTTTGTCTTACTGAGATTTTGTAACTGATTTTCTAATTGCGCCATAAATACTTGAGGTCGGATTCAAAATGGTGTTTGTCCTGGCCAAAAACTTGAACATTGACTTCTTGGTTTAAAGCTTCTCTTCACTGAAAAATTAGCAGAGCGGAATGAATCGAAATGAATACATGTAAATGATCTTTACTGCTATGTGTAAATTAATAAATAAAACATTTATTAACTATCTAAGTAATTTCAAAGACACATACAAACTTACCATTTCAAATGTAATGTCCTTTGTCCACTGATCACGCGACTGGACCATCCGAATAACGTTAAATACGTCATGGAGCTGCAGAAAGAATAAAAACAGTCAAGAAAAACAGTCTTCTTGCAAAGCTTTTTCTATTACTATTCATTAACATCAGTATTAAGTTATAGTTGAATAAAAATTTGTATTATTTCGGTTTTTTTTTGGCTAACCAATCCGCCAGCTACACGAACTAGAACTTGTTCCATGTTTCATTCGAGCCTGTATTCCTATATACTGGAAGGTGCGGTGAAGGTGATAGGCAACTTAACCCATGAAAACATATCTTTGAACATCTAAAGACCTTAATTTGTGGATAGAAATCAAACTTAAGCTATAAATAATGATTTTTTTGACGACACTCCATCCAAGCCATCCGCAGCCAAAGATGCGTGTTAACAGTATTAGTGCTCTAATCAAGTAATTGTTAATAAAAATGGTCCATTTTTTTTAGGTTCCCTACCCCACAAATCCAAATTTTGGCTCTTCAGCAATCTGTAATAAATCCGTGACAAAGCCCCTTTAAAATGCACCGATCCCAACATTTTTCACCTTTGAACTATCAATGGTACTGCATTTTAAGATTTAACCAGGTTAGAAAAGGTTTCAAAGTTTCAATGAAAGAAGTTGAGTGCCACCTTAATATTTTTGAAATTCCAGATCAAAATTTGTATCCAATAATACCATCATTTTGCTATCAACTACAATAGAAAAGCAGTTTTCTCCTCCCACGGAGTTCGTTCCTTGGTAACAGTCGGAGATTCCTCTTGCTTACGTCATACTGTGTTTTCATAAAACAACTAATGTAACAACTACAAAGAAAAGTGTGCATAAAACGCTTACCATTACAGTCCTTTAATAGCTCGTTGCGTAAATTCCATTGCCATGCATGTTGTTTGCCAGACTTTGAAAATGTTTTTTTGATGAAATTGAAGATTTCTTTGCAATCTTTGTCTTGGTCATTCGAAAAACAACAAAAACAACACCATAAAATTTCATCATTTCACCAGCAAATAACCAGCACATACAATGCATAAGCAGCAGTACGCCCATACGAAATCATGCTTACCTTTACTGGATTGCAGCCTGCAACACCATACAAAAGCGACATTGGCGCCGTAACACACTTGTACTCCTTTAGCAAGCCTGAAACGAATAAGAAATAAGGAAATGTACGCAAAACTACTTACCAACAACAGGGCAGTAGGTTGTGGTGGTGGTGGGGGGTGGTGGGGTGGTGTGATGGTTTCGATGGGTGCGTCCGCTTAATATGAGAGTGAGGGTTGAAATGACTCTCAGAATTCAGAATGCAGGAAATGTGGACCTTAACAACTTGATTTTTCAAAATTTCCCGAGGAAAAATACTCCCGGATTACCCCCTAGATGTTCACGCTCCAGCGCTTGCACCCAACCAAGCAGAATCCTGTCTATGGCCCTGAACAAGCCTGTGATTCCATTTTAAAAAGCTTTGCTAATTAAGAATTAAGAACTAATAGTGGGCTGTAGAGTGTTACAAAACTCATGATCAGTGCAGAGGCGGATCCAGGGGAGGGGTTGAGGGGGTTACAACCCCCCCTTTGAGCAGCTTTTTTTTGTTATTTTGTTTGATTCTTCCTAAAACTAAGAAATAATATAAATAAGATAAATTCCAGATTTTATATCATGCCTTCACAACTCTTTTGAAGTCTCGGGAATGCTGCAAAAGGCGTTTTAGACACCATTGGTGTTAAAGGTTACAACAATAGTATACCACCCCCCCCCCCCCCCCCCCCTTTCAGAAATTCCTGGATCCGCCCCTGCAGTGCCCATATAAAAATCTTCGGTTACGACGTTGCATGGTTTATTTCAAATTTTGAATCCTACCCTGATTGTTTGCACAACAGTCACAGGTAATGCGTATTGAAAAATGGAAATGAAATGTCGGGTATTCGAACTGTGTAACTCAACTTAGAGATCAGTCACTCATATTCTACTTAAAAATATAAATCTACTGATTGTTTAAGCACTCAACTGAAGAACAAAGAAACTGTTTTAAGTGCATTCATATAAGCAATTGAAATTAGGCTAAGACTCCGTGGCCTGAATTTCACCGCAAGTATTCGGCTCATCGTCGGTGTAAGAACCTGTGACACTCACCGGTGACGTAAATCAAACAACAAACAATACAACAAAGAGCTGGCAAAACAAAGATAGAGAAGGAAAACAATAGATCCAAAACAAAGAAAAATATCACAGGTTCTTACACCGAGGTAAACCCAAATATTCCTTCCGAAATATACTGCACGTAAATGTGGACACTATATAAAAGAAAAGGAGCGAGTTCAAATACCAATCGATTTAACAGTGGTTTCGAAAATTCTACCAACCTGAAAAACCTTCATTGCATGGAGAGGTAACAGCCATATCCAGAAACCACGTGCATCTTGTGTCGGCGTCATCAAACTTCTGTCCAGTCATCAATTTCTGGCCATAGAGCATATCTGGGTTCTTGACTAACCTAACAGTCTTGTTTTACCAGTGAAGTATATCAATTTTTTCCCTTTAAGCGACATAGTAAACGGAGCAAGAGCCAGCGAAGGTGATGGCAAACTAAACTTGTGATGAATAATTATCAACGTCAGCATGCGCTCTTGGAATAATTAGCAATGTAAATTTCTAACCTGGACCAGTTTCGCGCCAAGAACATTTAATCAAACGCTGATTTCTTCCTGAGCATAAGCACAAGTTTAGGCAAAAGCATATTTACATTAAAGCATATAAAAAGAACAAACACACGTATTTTTCTTATGTTGTAATCACCATGAAAAAGGAAAAGCATAAGCAAGAGAGGAAAAAACAAAATTACTTGCTCTGCTTGTGTTTCAGCATATTACTTATCCCACGTGAGGACAGCAATCTTAGACAAAAGTAGTTGGAAAAGTTTAAAAAATATTAACGATTACAGCGAGTTTTCAACTCAACTTAGTAAGCACCAGTTCCTGAACTGTTTTAGGACTATATTTTTTAGCCTCCTCCCTCCCTCCTCGCCCCCCACCGACGCTTCTTCCTCACGTTACAATCTTGTGTGTGAAAGGTTGCTAGAAGCTCAAAAATTGAATAGCTAACAAGTGAGCCCTGTTTTAAGTCATAGGGACCCCTTTTAAGGTGCACCTTCGAGTGCAATATTTACGCTCATCACAGATGATGTGCTCGGGGCCCAGTGATTAAAGGTCAAAATCTGCTTTACTGCTCGGCGTATTTCAGAAAGACGCCAACAGTATAACAATGGGTTCAGAGCGGAATTGAGATTAACCACTGTGGTAGTCACACCATAAAACTTACTTAGGCCAGTTGGGATGAAAAACCCTGTGATTACAACCGCTAAATAGGGAAGATAACAGAATAGAAAGAGACAGTACACATAAAATGTGTTCACGGCGGACCTTCTGAGCTGTTTCAAACGCGAGTGACTCTCGGCATTTGCAGATATAGCTTGTATCTGGGCGTGGATTTGTGCTTGATGACGTCGAACGATGCGGTATACTTTAAAATACGCGATGAACGAGGTAAGAAGGCAAACCACAATGAGAAGAGCAATGCTAGGATAGAACACGGAGGATTTCCACTGTTTCATGCTGGATATGAAGCCACACACGAGCCAAATCGAAGCAACCACAAAACCTGCTCTTTTGGGAGTAACAAGAGTGGTATACCTTAGGTGATATTCGAGAGCGATCATGCGGTCCAGGCTAATCGCCGTGACTGTGAAGAAGGATGCACCACTTACGCAGTAACCCATAATGTTATGAATATCTCGAGTGATCGGGTATATACTAGCAAAACTGGACCTCCACTTTACAAAGTGGTTAAAAACCAACATCGGTTGCGCCAGCAATCCCACTGCTAGGTCCGTTAATGCAAGGTTTGACAAGAACATGGTCGCGGGAGAATGCAAAGTTGTTGTTCTCCAAATCGCAGCTAAAATCAACGCGTTTGAAAAAATTGCCACAAGGCTGAGAGGAACGTTAAATACACACATCATGACATGGAATAAAGGCATACCGCTTGGATTGTTGTCGCTCGAATCATTCGTAAAATGTTGCTTCATGCTGATGTTAACGGCTTCCATGGCTCATATACCTTTCGGACGTCAGTTCAAAACCAACGAGAGACATCAAGCGCGGGACAGGACTACTTTTCAATGAAACCTTGAGGAGAGTATTTAAGGTTAAGTTTTCTTGTCGGCTTCAGTACAGGAAATTAGTCCTACATCACCTTGCACCCGTTAGCAAACAGTGCATTACCTTGACGGCGTTTTTTCCCATTTTTAACACAACTAGAAAACTTATTGGTGTCGGCGAACAACCAACAATATTAAAATGGCAAAATTAATTTGGCTCGTGTCACATGCTGTGTTTATCTGCCAAATTAATAGAAATACGTCAACTCTCTAAGTGACACTATCAGGCAAATTTTACATTAACAAAACGCTATTTAAAAAAAACCCTACGATTTTGATAATTGCACTTGTACATTAGAACACAAAGATAATTTTTAATTTTGCAACAATTTTTCTCTTGGCCTTCGCCAAAATACGCTGGGTAGTGATCCTTAACTAAACCTCAGTCTACAAAAAATATCAGTTGGGGGTTGTCGCTGAGTGGAAACGTTAAGGATATTGTTAATTGGTAATTGGGACTGTGCAAGGAAATCCATTATCCATTATCCGTTTTGCATTTTCAAAGTAAAGATCACAACACCTGCATTTGCGCAACTATTAGACGCGATGCTATAACTACATTATGGATTACCCCAATTTAAATGTACCAGTTAAACGGCAGCGCTATTATATCCTACGGCTGCGATCAAAAGTAAAACTTTGTTTAATTTCTTTTAAAAATAAAAGGTATTCGATGTCAAAATCTTTTAACTCTGTTTAAAGATAATTCAAATGACCTCTCAGTTTCGATTAGGCTAACCTGTGAACATCCGCCCCACAAAAGTTTTCTTTTTGCAACCCAAATCCTTCTTTCCTATTTACAGATTTCCATTTATAGTTTGCGCCGAGCATTACACGCAAGCTTTCCTGAATTGTAAAGCCAAACTAGAACCCGAACAGTGCGAGGAAAAAATGGCCGACCAAAAAGAATATTAACGCATTTATTTTCTTTTTCTCGTTTCCTTTTTTTACTCGTTTTGCTACTTCTTGCTCGACAAAGAGGAGCATTTATATTTAAAGACGGCTTTCAATGCAGCTAGTATAGCCCAGTAACGAGAAAATTTATACCTTGCGGTATAACAGAAACACTGAGAACATTTACATTGAAATTCGGTGACAGCTAGTTAGAATAAGACAACCGGAGAACAATTCAAGTGTTTTCGTTAAGAACTTTCTTTCTACTAAATCTCCCGTTGATCTTATTTTTGGTTAACAGATAAGACGCCGGAACCTACAATGAACGAAACTGATCAGTTCCCTCCACGCAGCTCTCTTAGCTTTATTCTTTATTAACATGCAATCTTTTTTACGGATGACCCGGATAACAAGCACACCTCAACCTCGACCCCAGAATCCGCGGGATCCTCGGTCAGAGCAAGGTAACCGGGACGGACTCTGGGAAGTGAAATCGATTAGGTCAGAAATTCAGGTGATCCAGTTTTATTACTCATGCTTGAATGCTAAGCGGAAGTAAAATCTACCCGAGCGGAAGGGAATTGAGAAAAGTGAACAGTTAGGCAAAAAGCTTGTTGTTCAACCCTGTGCTATGAGTTCTCACCTTCTCTCCCCTGTTAAAAAAATCATTTTAAAATGGAAGCTGAAATGTTCCCGAAATTTACTAAGGGGTGGGGGAGGGGGAGGTGGGGGATTCACTCCCCTCTCTCTGCAAGGATATTAAAGCGGGTAAAGTTACGCGAATGAATCTTAGAATCTGCTTAAAAGTTTTGACTGAAATGACTGGCTGTTTGGATTTATGAAAATTCAATGTATGGGCACGCTGTACACAATTGCTAATTACTTGGTTATTAACGATTCGATCCAAGAACGAGATACCAGTAATATAGCTCTGACATTCGGGCTGTACGAATTAATTTTTGTGTTTTACAAAATTACTGTAAAACCTCTTGAGTACGGACACAAAAGGACCGGGTAAGGTAAAAATGGCCGTATTGTGGAGGTGTCCCTTTTACAGAGGGGCATATGAATTTTGGTGTCTTTCGGACCAAATAGAGAAGTCTTCGTAAAGGGAGTTTCGACTGTATCCTATTGTGTAATTTATTTTCACCGCCACCAAAATAAGAATACGTCCTTGGCTTGGAACTTTCCTCATCCAGAGAGCTAGCGAAGAAATATGTAATTACATGTACGAGGACGCTAATTGAAGAGTAAACATACCTGACAGATGACACATATCCAAGTTTAGTTATTATAACTGTATTACTTCATTGGCAGTCCTTCCAATTATCCTGCGAACTTACTTGAACATACTTGTGCACGTGGCACGTCTTGAAGGGACAGAGTTGCTGGGTGGGATTGTTGGCCAAACTTTAACGGTGGTCCGTTCGGAAGATTAGGGTACGGGGGGGGGGGGGGGGGGGGAGGGGGGAGTAGTGCCGCAGGTATGTGCCGCGGGATAGGGTATGGTATTTGAGGTACATCTCTGCTGATTGGCCTTGAGATATGTTTTTCTCGAGTAAGCTATTTTTATAACGGCTTTTCCGCGAATCAGTAACCAATCGCGTTGAAGCATTTGCCGTTCAAAATTTGCAACAATTTCATTGCACGTGCACGCCATCATTTCTTCTAATAAACTACGTCATTTTTTCGCGCGCAAGGTTTGTTCTTAAAATACCCTACTCGCGAAAGACATAGCACGCCCCCAAATTCTAGATGAAGATACCTAGCTTATGAACTTCTGGTGCTTAATGCATAGTTATCATTTTCGACTTGCTTGACATTGCTCATATAATGTATATACCCCTATAGCTAGATTTTCCCCGAAATACGTTAGAATAAACACATAAAACCAAGCAGCTGCCACGGAAAGAAGTGAAGAAAAAAAACGTGAACAAAGAAAACTTAGCGGCCAACACATGAACAAACATTCTGGCTGCGTTAGCAAAAATAACTTGTATACTTGTTGCAGCCACAGGTTCTTCGGGTGATATTGTAAAATAACGTGTTGTAAGTGTTATAAGAAGTTGGATTTCGACTATCAGTCAATAAGGTTCTCTTTACCACCCTATCATTTGCTTTTGGCACGTCAAGCAGCTGCGCCGCCGTGCTATTCTCGAGATTTTACACGACTCCCGGATATACGTAAATACAAAATTTTCGCAAAAGAACAATGATGAACCTTCAATAGGCAATGTTGGTCGCTTCCAAGCAACAGCAAACAAACGTTGCACAGATCGGAAATTTTATCAAAAGCCTTTGTTTAAGCGAGAAAATGAAATAGATTCAAGGCCAGCGTTCTATTAATCATTTTCTTAAATGCGTTCTAGATGTTGAGGTCGTTTTACCCGTAACGGTGGGACCATCACTCCTCAGATAGACAAATAGAAGAAAACGCATTACACAGGCATGTAAAAAGCTAATGTTCGTCGTTCTTTGTTTAAATCGGTATTAAATCTTTATTATATTTTTCAAACATTTGATTTAATAGGAAGGTGGGACCAAACTCTGCCAAAAGACAAATCGAAGAAAACGCATTAGAGGTAAGCATAAACATTCTTGAAAAATTGCTTGACTATCCTATATTCTCGCGCTAGATCTCTGAAGGTCACGTTTTAAATAAAATGCAACAAACTTTTGATATTTATTTAAATTTTAGAAAAAACGGTTCATGTTATTATTTGGTTTATTAACTAGAAGTCGAGAACGTTTTGATAGATCTTTGTTTCAAGGGGAGCTTGCGTTCTTTTTGGCTCTTGAACTTTCTTTAGTGCATTTACCTTTTTTGACAATCTTAATATTAGACAAAAGCAAGAAAAAAAACGAGACTTAAACACTGCTGAAAATATATTTACTTTACTTGAAACGGTGCTGAAGATCGCGGGTAAAACAGCAAAAATAGGTAAATTATGTTTTCAGTTATTTTTCTTCAACTTACTTGCGAATTGCTTCTCTCAGTATTTAATATGTATTGGCAGACTCGATAAAAAATGGTCATGTCCAGGCGTTTAATTTTAAATTCCAACGAGTAACTAAGGCGTATTTATGCCATATTAGCAACATTATCGGCTGAGCATAAAGGCACAAAAAATATTGCGATTCAATTCGTCCAAATAAGAAACGAAGTTCGCTATTCTTTGGGCCATCTTCTTTCTGAAAAACAAACTAAAAACCGATGATAATGATTAAAAAAGGTATGAGAATTTATAACAAAGCTGTGGCGAAAAACAGATGCAGAAAGAAAAGTGAATAAGTCGTGTCTTCCGTTTTTTTAACAATGGTTGAATTAAAAAGATCATTGCTAGTTTAAACGAAAATTTTTTACCAGGCAACTGCTCTCAAGTCAATAGGTCTACCAATCGAGTGCATAGAAAGCTGTAAAACTGACCAATGGAAGAAGGTGCTAAAAAATTGTGTTTTTGACTGTGTTGTGTTTTGAGGTTCAAACGCCTTTTTTATCGTCGTTAAATTTGGACATGTTCCAGTGAATCAATGTTAATAAAACATTGGAATTACGTTTTTTTTGCATTTTCAAGCATGTGTGCATTGGTGAACGTTTCAAAAAATTTATTGAATCGTTTTTATGGTTTTTGAAAAAGCGCTCACAAGCGAAAATTGCTAAAACATTTTAATGAGAATGATCGTCAGAAAAAAATCCAATTCTCGGAATCACGATAAAGGAAATAAACAAAGGCGTTAAATTTTAAATGCCAACGATTAGTAACTTCCTCAGTGGCCGTAGAAAGACAAAAAAAGCAGTCTTGCTTTCATTTCGCCATCGTCAGGCCGAGGAAATTCTTCATATCGGGTAATCGGAGAAATACGTCAATAACATGTATGTATTAGTTTGGTTATACCTTATCTTGTTATTTTATCGATAACCTGACGGTATATAAAACTTGGTCCTCGTGGATGTTAAACTCAGATTTCTCTTCTATTTGTGAAATTAGTGAAAAAATAGTTGAGAGCTCCGTGAGCGATTCTTGATCATTTACGTGACGGGGTTGGGAGATTGGTGAGGGTAGGGGGGGGGGGGGGGGGGTTGTGTTGTAGAAATGTGCTCTATATAATTATTCATATTTATTGAAAAGAAGAATATGGCTTCTTGGACAAAAGAGTGAAAACACTCAATTGTAATTAGGGGAAGCGTAATTAGATGATATTCCTATTCTCGGCAATGGACTGGAGCTAGCTTGCAATGAAGGGTGATGCGGGAAAGGGAGGAAAATCTTTCAAAACTGAAATCAAGATTTAACATATGAAAGATCATTACACACTGAGTTATGCACGCAACTTGGAGAGTTTTGAAACCTAAATAAATTCAGGCGTAAAGGGGCATCCAAAAGAAAGAAAAATCCCTTTAAACCCTGTTACTATAAAAACAGTCAAGTTCTGCAGAAAACACATCCTTCACTTATAGCATAAGGACTGTTTACCCTTAAGATACCAACTACGCATATTTGCGTAGAAAACACCAGCAGTGATTAAAAAATCTGTAGCTTTCACATATCTGGACACATGATAGTAATGATCCCTTGTTATGGCAAGGTGATATTTTTCATAGCTTTAAAAGCCAACTAACTGACTACAGCTCTAGATTTCCGTTGTACATGGTTGTTTGTTCTGAAGCAAATCCGAAAATACTCGTTTTCTACTTCATAGGACAACAAAAACACACATCTTTGTCTCCAATTTTTTTAATGAAAAAATAATTCTGAACCCAAAATTGTACATTTGCAGCAAACGTCAAGCCTATTCCTTTCCGTTCACCAAGAAAAATTCTCATCAATCTTTCAGCAGACTGAGCAATTACCATTCGATCAGAGCAATGCTTGCAAACTTGCAATTTCCTTATTGGTGACCGAAAGGAATGCCTGGGTAAGACAGCAATGTCGGCGAAAGCAAGTCCACCTACCTCAATTTCATACATTTTTTATAACCCAATCCTACCAGCAAAATACTGCACCGACTGCATTCTTTGGAAGTCAAAAGTTGTCCAAATTGCCTTGGCAGGTCTCGGAATCCATCCACAGAACGGCCAGAGAGACAACTTTACTCATGAACCGCCATGTTTCGATGCAAATGTTTTTGGCGTTCCGATCATCGTCAAATCATCTCTCACCTCTGGTTTCTTTCAGACGTTTGCCTTTACCCACCATTCTAGCTTAATGATACCAGCCTGGGGGCTTCTGCAGTGGAAAATGACTCGAAAAAACACTTATAAACGTAATTTTTGCCAAATTCGAGCCCGTACGCTCGCTTACCAAGAAAGCAACGGCTGAATGCTGACGTCACAATGAAAATTTGAGCCCTCAGTGTTTTGAAACAGAACAAATTTTTACTTGAGCTTCTTATATGCAATCACGAAATTCGACAGATTGCCTAAGACCAGAAAACGGCTTTAAAAATTCCTGATGCTTGGTATTTTAAGGGTTAACAACAATTTTTAATGGCAACGTATTTCTTAATACGGTGCAGAAAATATGTTTACTTAATTATTTCAAACAATGCTGAAGATCGTGCGAAGATAAGAAAAATAGGAAAACAATTTTTATAGCTATTTTGCAACTTACTTGTGAAATGTTGCTATGTTGGTCATTTTAGTATTGTAATGGCAGACAACAAAAGAAGTCGTGTCCAGGCATTTAACTTTAAATTCAAACGATAAAAAAAGGATTCATATTTGTGCCAAATAAGCAACGGAAACACATCAAGACACAAAAATACTCTGCTCATGTTAGGTTGAAATACACCAAAGAAGTAATAAGTAAAAGAAAAAACGGAAAATAAGGAAGGATGGTTACAAATGTAGAAAATTACAAGAGCGACAAAATAATATCAAAAAAATTAAGCAAGTTTTTCATGATGAGCTGTCCTGAGCATGCGCTATCTTTACTGTAAATGAGCCATCGCTTAACGCGTTTTGACGGAAGAAGCCTTTGCAAAACTCGTGTGCTTTCTTTCGATATACGTGTATCCGAGGTTAGAATATACGAAAGTACAAAATTTTTCAATAAAAAACAATGATAAACTTTCAATAGGCAATGTTGGTCGCTTCCAATCAACCGCAAACAAACGTTGTGCAGATCCGCGGAAATTTATCAAAAGCATTTGTTTTAGCGAGAAAATGAAATAGATTCATGACCAGCTGTTCTACTGACCATTTTCCTAAGTCCATCTTCGATGTTTGTTTGGAACCAACGCTGCACTGAGCGACGAATAGAAGAAAACGCATTAGGCAGATAGGCAAACTCAGGTTCGTCGTTCACTTTCGTGCAAAGCTATGTGGCTTTTTATCGATTGTTTAAAACGGTTATAAAATTTAATTTAATTTTTTAAACACACGGTTCGCACTATTTACACTGTCTCGATTCAATAGGAAGGTGGATAGAAAACTCCGCAGACAGACAACTTGAGGAAAACGCATCTTAGAGGTAAGCAAAAACTTGCTTAAAAAATTGCCTGACTATCCTCCACTTCCTTACTAGCTTTCTAAAAGTCTTCTACTTTCCTGCTTTGTTTCTGTTCTGTTTTAAATTAAAATGCACCAGAAATTGTTCATATTCACCTAAATTCGGGAAAACAACTGGTTCACATAGTTAACATCTGGTTTATTAATCAAACTGTTTTGATAATCTTTAAGAAAGGCTTGCATTCTTTTCGGCGTTGTCCCCGCTGTTTACCTTCTTGACCATCTAATTATTTGTCAAAAGTAAGAAATATCACTGAAATCCCCAAGACTATATAAAACATTGAGATTCCGCACGACATATCATCCAATTTACTGTGAAAGGACTGTTAAGCTATCTTTTTAAAATGTAAATGAATTTCTTAAAACAGTTCTGAAAATATATTTACTTTATTTGAATCACTGAACGCCGAAGATCCCGCGTGAAACAGCAACTGAAAAAGAGCAAAATATGTTTTTCATTTATAATTCAACTTACTTGCAAATTGTTGTCGTCAGTATTTTATATGATATAGCAGACTCGATAAAAATAATCATGTCCAGTCGTTTAATTGAAATTCATATTAATAATTATTAAACGATAAGTAGCTAAGTCGTATTTATGCCATATTAGTAACGCTAACGGCTAAAAATACAAACCGACAAAAAAAAATACTCTGATCCACTTCGTCCAAATAAGAAACGAAGTTCGTCATGCCTTGGTCTATCATTTTTTTTTAAAAAATAGTAAAAACCCGATGATTTTTATGCCCAAAAAGTATGGGAATTTATAACAAAGCTTAGGCATAAAACAGATGCTGAAAGACAAATGACTTAGTCGTGTCTTCCATCTTATTTTTAACAAGGGTTGAATTGAAAAAAAGAAAGCCGTTGCTGGTTTAAACGAAAATGTTGTTCTTTTCACTAGAGCAATTTCTCTCGAGTCAAAAAGTCTACCAATCTTTTAAGCGTGGCCTAAAAATTCCAAACCAAGAGTGCCAAAAAAGCTAAACATAACATACTAATGAAAGACGGTACTTCAAATTGTGTTCTTGAGTAAAGAGAAAGTACACCAAAAAATGTACTATGTTTTTGCTTTTAATTAATCTGAATTTGTTAATTTTGCTTACCAGCTGAGCTGCAGGCGCGCGCGAGCCCCATACGTAATCTAGTAAAAACCATCGAGCTGAAAAATTGGTTTTTCCTTTTACGTAATTGACCGTCCTTGGACGTTTACTTAAATTTCAGAAGAAAAAAAATCGTTTCATATAGTTGACATTTGGTTTATTAATTTAAACGTTTTGAATCCGTGTACCTTAGTGCTAACCGATTTTCAATAGAGTAGTAAAATAACTCAAATGTATCTTCGTTTTCCATTTTTTCTTTCACGCTGTAAAAATTGAATTAAACTGGTCTCATTTCCAAAATCCGTTTTTTTTCTCCGTGAAAACGACATCCAACATTAATTTTCGTTTTTCAGTTTTACTCGCCTGGAAGAAAAATGGAATTCGAATTCACCGTATACTTTTTTTGTTTTTCGCTTTATATAGCTCTCAGTATAAAGCGGATTTAAATTTTCGTTTTCGTATGGAATTTAGAAAACGAATTTTAAATTTGTTTTTAGTTTTTCCTTTTCGGCCGAAAGCATACGTTAATTTTTGGGCGAGAATATTAAAGAAACAAAATGGAGGCGTTATCGGCGTTGGAAGATGATAAAGACTCCGTCTGCCGGTTTCTTATCGGACAGAAACATCTTTATAAAGAGCTTTTCACTAAGATTAATTTATAGTTCTTTCAATTTGCAATTTTTTATTTCCTTACCGGTGCTGTCGTCAGGTTATACTATTATAACAAATCGAGCAAAAAAATTCAATTCACAAAGGAACTAAAACCTCAGTCGAACCTGAGCTATCCGTATGCATAACTTCAAAGTTAGGTTTGATTTGTTAGGTTTTGGCTCGTTTAAAAATTGACAGTGTTATTGAGCTCGATGTGTCATCATGAATAGTATAACCTGACGACAGCAATGGTAAGGAAATAAACGATTGTAAATTGAAAGCAATATAAATCATCATAAGAAGAAGTAAATTGTAGTTGTACCCGCATAAGTATTCACATCCTCTCGTCTGATACGCGGCGGAAATTCGTACTACAATATCGAGCACTCCATCCGACACTGGCATTTTTTTCTGATTCCTTAATGATTACAAAATCTTTCAACGCTTTGTAAATTTTACAGCCCACTGCAGCCCGTTTGATTCGGATATCGATTCTTAATTTCAATGACAAGCTCTTCATAATTATGTTTCTGTTCGATAAGAAACCGGCGGACGAAGTCGTTATCAAGAACATCTTCAGTTTAACGCCGCCGATTTTAATTTGTTTCTTCAACATTCCCGTCCAAACAAATATTGTAAGTCTCAATGGTTTTGGTCGAAAAGGAAAAACGAAAAACAAATTTTAAAATCATTTACTAAATTTCATACGAAAATGAAAAACGAAAACCAAAAACAAAAAGCATAAAGTGAATTCGAATTCCATTTTCCTCCAGGCGAGGAAAATTGAAAAAAAAAAATGAAACTCGGATGTCATTTTTCATGAAAAAAAAAATGGATTTTGGAAATAGGATTTTTAATTCCATTTTCACAGCGCTGAACATGAACGAAAAACGAATGTACAGTTGAGTTTCATTTTCCTTCTCTTCGGTTGGCACTATGGTACACAGATTATTAACATGGTCTTGAGGTCAAGAAAAAAAACCCTTAAAATTTCAGCTTGCTAGACAAAAGGTAAAATCAATCGACTTTATGTAGATATATCTAACATTGGCACAAAATTTCGTATAACAGTGATTTTAATTTCGCAACAACAAAAAATAGGGTTATTGATGGCAGACATGTGATGGCAAACTAGCAAAACTGCAGTGATATCGAATTTTTTCTTCCAACACACAAAAGGTAATACGAAAAAGTCATATTATTATTGACTGATCCCCTATTTATTTTATTTTTTTATTAAGGAAAATTAATTTAAGTTTGCTTTCCGAACGCACTAATGGACAGAGTTGCTGGTATATCTCATAGCAAAATGGCAAAATGGGGAATGCTACTTTGCCCAGTTCATCCACCAACTCTTCTGATCCAGAGAGCGAAGAATGTCATAAATAACCTCATTAATGACTGATCCCCATTTAATTTATTTAATTTAGGATAATAAATTGAAGTTTCCCTACCAAACTCACTGAAAGACACAGCTGTCGGTATCTCCACTTCCTTACGTTAAACTTTTCTTTTATTTGGTTTCATATTAAGCAACATGGAGAATGCTGCTTTGCCTTCATCCACGAACTCTTCTGATCCAGAAAGCGAAGAATGCCATTATCTGTATGATGGCTCCCTTTGGAGAGAAGCTTATTTGACAGAAGTAACGCGTCCAAATCTAATTGCTCTAGCTGTGATCAATTCATTGGCAGTCATTCCGACTATTCTATTGAATGCACTAATCATCTTAGCCGTGGCAACAAGGCACCGACTAAGAACCAACTCGAACAAGCTTGTTGCATGCCTGGCAGGGACAGATGTGTTGGGTGGGCTGGTCGTTCAACTTATAGCCATCGCGGTGGAATTAAAGCGGATCTTTGGTCACGGACCGTTCTGTAGCTTGGAGAAGGCATCGTGGGTAGTGATGCTAGGAGTTAGCTTAACCTCGTTGAATACCGTAGCGCTAATAAGCATAGATCGCTACATAGCTATCAAGCATCCCTTGCGTTACATGACCATTGTCACCAAACAGCGGATTAAAACTGGTATCCTTTTGGTCTGGGCTGTGGGACTACTTGTGACTATTCAAGAAGTTGTCATGGCTGTTATTGATAGTGGAACACAACTGTATTTTCGTTATTTGAATGTGAAGGATGTTATTCTGGGCATTCTCGCCTTATTTGACATTGCTGTTATCACGTACACTTATTACTATATTTTTTCAGAAACAAGACGTCAAAATAAACGCCTCAAAACTGAGCAACTGTCCCAGGAAGAAGCTAAAAGGTTGAAGAAAGATGGCAAAGCGTCAAACACTTTAACAATGATTCTGGCTGTGCTAGTATTAGGTTATCTTCCAACCATAATTCTTGCTATAGTCACAGCCTCTACGAATAATGTCATACAACCACATATTATTACGGTTTTGTGGAGTTGGATTTCGATTTTTGCTCAAATAGGATTTCTATTCGATCCTATTATTTTCTTTTGGCGCGTCAAGAAGTTGCGTCACGCTATTCTTGAGATTTTACATTATAGACAGCCAGAAAACAAACCACCACCAATAGAAATGAAGGAAATAAAACATTATCGATCTGAGATTGAACCTACCACTAGTGAAGCTTTTTCGACGGCCGTGGCAAGACAAGAACCAGTCTTGCTTTCATGCCACAATCATCAAGCAGAGGAAATTATTCATATCGAGGAAAGCGCAGTATAAAAATAAGTTGTGTAATATTAGTGCACTCATTGCTGTATCTTCTAAGAAACACGATGTCAAAATAAACGTCAGTAAAACCGAAGCTATCTTTCTTGCTGCACCTGGGTTGGATCGCACGATTTGAGATGGAAAATGCCTACCTATTCTTCCAAACAGCTGCCAGTTATGTTTTCGTGCACATCCCTAAAGTACGCCATGATTCTATGTACACCTCCCTCCCATTGTTCATAAACACACCATCTTAAGGCTGGGGAGAAGGAGACGTCGTCGGCATCGCCATCGTAAAAGCGCCTACGACCCTGGTGAAAAGCGAAAATCGGTGTCGTAAACGGAGTCATAAACTTGACGTAATCAGAGTCGGGAGGATCAAAATGTTTCCATTTTTTTCCGGTTCCGTTATGTTCTTGACTCCGTCGCTCATAGTGCTATGTGATGAAATTTGCATCTTTTCTTTCGTAGCCGTTTTAAAGTATTATCAAGTTCCCTATATGAGAAGAAAAATGCCGTTTACTGTTTTCTCTTTTCTTTCCAGAGATATTCAAGTTTTTAAAATATGCAAATTAGCAAAGTAATGACGTCATAGACCCCACCAAATTCAAATTAAATACGAAGAAAGTGATATCTCAGCCAATTTGTATTGAAAGTCTCTGATTCTTTGCAGTAACACGCTGCTAGTTGTGTTTCACAATATGAACTTTACAACTTGGTTACCATGACGACATACTAGGTTCCAGATCCCCCCAATGCTAAAGGCTTTTCTGGCCAATTCTAGCATTCTTTTTTAATATTTATAAATAATGCTTTACATGCGAGATCTGGCAAGCATATCAATGGATTTGGCAGACATCTTGCCTGGGTTTAATTTTTCCGAACTGAAAAATTCTAAAATATCAAAACTAAATTGATGGGGAATGGAAAAGAGTGAGTTGCCATGGTAACACAATTTTATTACAACTGTATGTGTGTCACCTGTGGAACTATTAGTCTGCCAAGTGTCATTGGTCTCTGCAGAAAAATGGCCTAGATAACTTAATTTTTTTACTTGACAAAAAATTAGGTTGAGTAGATGACGTCATCAGCCCCCCAGTTTGTATAGTTTACAATTTTGAAGCTTAAATATTTCTGAAACTAAAATAGATATTTGAAAACGGAAAACGGCATTTTGAATCTTTCGTTAAAAACTATTTGAAGCGCCTAAAATTGCAATGGGTGAAAATTGGATCATAGTAGCACTTTATGATCAAGTGAAAACGCTAGATTGTTAGAGTCCCCTGCAGTGTTGAGCTTCTGTAACTCCGCTTACCACTTCAATTCTTTCGACTCCGCCGCCTGTTAGTCAGGTTTTAACATGTAACAGATGAATCCAGAGAAAAACAGTGATGTCGCACTCAGGTATTCAGTGATATCAAGTTGGAAAAAACTATCCCTAGCTACAGCCACAGACAAAAGCAATTGGGAAGGTTGTAAAAATATACCCGAATAAAGTGACTTTGAATCCAACTTAGAAAACGCCAATACTGTACTGTTTGAGGACCCCCCCCCCCCCCTCCCCCTCGCTAAGGTTGCTTATAACTCAACATTGAATGGGGGGGGGGGGGGGGGTGAGGGGAGGAACAAAAGTGGGAAGCTTCCCAACACTTCCGTCTGTCTGGCGTCATGTCTGGCGGGGGTTGCAGATCATCACGTGCTCCTGATATATATTTTGACATTTTTTCCAAGAAATAAAACCGTATACACGAGAAGGCTAAGCGGTACATATTTGTTTTGTATAACAGCGGAGGAACATATTTATATTCGTATTGCAGTTTTAAGTTTGTTGGTTGACAAGAATTAGTTAGAATTAAATGGAGTGTTTCTTAAAAAAACTAGCCCCCTAAAAATTGTGCCGTAGGCAAGTAAAGTTTGGCAATTCAGTTGAGAATCTTCATATAATAATTTTTTTTATAATACGCCCTCTTAAATCCAACTACGGATTTTAAAAAGAATATTTAAAGGGGCACTGCCCCGGGTGATATATCGTGTTTTGATAAATGTGGCCGGGTGCTGGCATTATCTTGAAATTAAAAGAAAACAAAAATTGATGAAAGCAAAGAAATATCTACAAAAATTGAAATTAAAATATGTGACTAAAGTTTCAAAATTTCACAGGAATGGAATATTTGATTTCTTGACATCGATCTGTTTTAAAACCAAATTTTATGAACCGTAATCCACTAATCCATCCATGCTTGTGATCCTGTACTTCTTTCCAACAATACTTTCTATTCTTCTGTTCTATTTTGCTCTATGACATGTTCTTGTCCAGTTCATTTGGATTCTGGTGGCATTTGGCAATATTATTTGGAAATTAGGAACGAGGGTTTTAATTAATTAATCGGGACACTTTCCAATGAGGGCACGATCTATTTCTTCGAATTTATAAGGGCATATTTATTGTTCGACTCACTGACTTGCCAAATTCTCGGAAATTTTAAAATAAACAAAACTGGTAGGGGATAATGATCACTGGTTGCTTTGGTTCTCGGAAAATGTGAAAGTTCACAGGGGTCTTCACACGCTCTTCGTTGTTTCTATTGTCACAACGGGACTGAAATTGCAAAAGTTGATTTCAGTAACTTTTAGCGTTTGTGGATTTGCGTTTTTGTTATCTCGATTATATTAAAGAGCACGTCTTTTAAATATTATTCCACTTGCAATTCTTTTTTTCCTTGGGTGCCGCTTTCTTTCGTCAAAACGAAACAGGTGAAAGGAGAACACTGGGGAACAGTGTTCTCCACTGTTCTACGAAGAATCTCAATTAGCCATGCACCGTATATTTTCAGCTTAAAGGTGGAATGCAGACACATTCTTGGAAACGCAGAAAAACAAACATAGGGGTGATTCGTGAATATCCTTTGTTCCTTTGAATTATAATTCTTGAAAAAATTAGCCCATGCGACAGAATCCTGCAATTAAATCATGAAATGTTTCCCTTAACCAAAAAGAATCGAACCTTTTATACTGTATAACACGCACTCCAATCTCGGTCAATAGTTAAATATACTAGTTATGCAACGCTTTCGAGTGACATACTACGGAATATCCCACGCTCACTAAATGTCGCCGCTTTTTCGTCAAAGCGAAGAAGGTGCTAGCGGAGCAAAAAGAGAATAATCTCAGTTAACTGATGAATTCCAATTAGCCAAAGACTGTTTTTTTTTTTTCGCAAGATTACAAATAATCACGTACTTGGAAATGCAGAAAAGAAACAAAATTGGGGAGATGATTTGTGAATCGCATTTGCGGTGTTGAGTTAAGTTGTAATTCTTGGAAAATTTAGTCAAAGCGATAAGCACCTGCTACTGAAACATCTTTCTTTTATAACGGCACGTATTCTTAGCACTCGCCACGATAGCGGATTTCATGAAAGGAACCGCCGTCGTGACTTTCCTTGTATGATCTCTGTTGAGATAATTTTCTGCCAAGCTATTTGATCTGGTTCGCGGGTTAATTGCCTGTGCCAAGCTTCGACATTTATTTCTCGCCGGTGCATGGGGTAACTACTTTTCCTCTGTTGCCTTAAGTTCCTGGAAAACGATCGGACAACTTTAGCATCCAATTTCTGACCTAAATAACTTTTGCTTATCTAAAAAATCCGAGAGCCAGAGTTGTCAACGAAGTTTTTCCTACAAATGCAATGAAATTTTTGTCTGACGTAAAGTTGCCAAATTCTCGGAATTCATTCTCCGGCAGGGGTTGGTAAGGACTGTTTGTTTTGATTCTCGAGAAATGGGAACGAAAAGCATTACTCAGAGTAGTTGATTGCTACCTTGCATTCAGTGAGACTGCTATAATAATAACAGACTATCTGAAATATCTGATATCCCTTCGTCTTGAATTTAATAACGCTGATCAAGTATCACAACTTAATTTAAACTTAATTTTACTGATGTATTTTAGTTTACGAATACGTTCATAAAATTGTGGAACTGAACCATATTCTTGGCAATAAAGGAAAATGTAAAAAATAATGAAGACATAGAGGAGTGATTTTGTTTGAGTTAGATAGTTACAATTTCTTAGAAAACGTAGTCTAAGATTAAAACACCTGTGAAAGCATGTTATTTTCGTTGTTTTTCTTGCAGTCTAACTGGCCAATAATACGTACAGCATCTCACAGTCAAACCAATCACGTTTAAGGGTGCGTCTCCCTGTTAGATAAAGATAACGCGAGCTCGAGTTTTTCATAACACGCCCTCATGCGTTCGCTTGCCGTTGCAGTGTGGCCGACACTTTTAACGAAAAGAAATTCACCAGTTTAGTCTAGCTTCTCTCTTGAAAGGTAAATTCCAACAACTCTTTTTATTAAAACTTTGTTGTTAGTTTAGCTTAATGTGCTGCTGTTTTCCAAGTTTTAATTGAGTGCTGTACTTCGATTTGCTTTTAACACTGTTTGATTCTCTACCCTGATCGTACAGCCGTTCACTCAGCTTATAAGAAGCGAATTTGATTATTTTTTATTCTAATACAACGCATTTCTAAGCAAGAAATTTTTCAGTCCAGTTTACTTTAGGTTTTCAGATATAAATGTTGATTTTGATGCTTTTACTCTCCATTTCTTATCTGTACATAGTAATCTGGAGAGTTTCTTTCTCACTCCTCCAATTTTGTTGCTGCAAGCAAGAGACTGAATCGAATTTTAAGAAAAATGACAATGAAAATCGTACACCGGTAAGGTTAATAATAAGAAAACGACTAAGGAAAATTGGGTTGAAAGTGCATCTTGAAGACAACCATGATTTTATTTAGATATTTTAGTAACAAATTTCCCTTTCGGAATTTATCCATGAGATTGCGTTATCTCGATAGGCTTGTCAGAAAAATAGCAAACTCCTCGAGAATCCTAGTGTTTCGCGAATTAGCTAACACTAACTGATCCCAAGACAACATGCAACTGTATACGCTACCAATTTTTCGTTGCTGTTAATGTAAGCTTTTTAAAACTGTTTACATGAGAAAAGGGTGCTATATGAATTCACCATGTGTTTCAAAACGGAAAGTTTATAGGCTCTATGTTGTTTCCCCTTGTCGCAACGGAACTGAAATTGTAAAAATAAGTCAAGAACCTAGTTGACGCCAGCGGATATGCGTCCTTGTTATCAGGAAAAACCAAACTAATACGCCTCAATTCTTTTGCCGAACGCCGCATTTCGTTCATTAAAGCAAAGCAGGTGATCGGGAAAGAAAAAGAGAGTAAACTTTTCAGTAAATCACACACTTTAATTCCAAAATTAAAAAATAGGTCCGCAATGCGTACGTGTGGGGGCTTGATAATTTCAAATTTGATTCTTTTTTGTGAATTCATTTAGTACATTCAATTACCTTAAGGTTGCTATTTATTGCGGGAAATAATCTTTGCAATTTTTTGCAAATCGCCAAATTTAGTAGCCGCAGTAATTTCTACTTGCGAAATTTACCCTGTTTTGCAGTTTAAGCAAGATCAAAAAAGGACGCTTTTTGACGTTTTTCATATCTTTCATCTGAACACTTTCTCTTTAAGTTAACAGATTCTTTTGGGTTACTTTTTCTTTTGTGATTCTCATGAACATGTACCACATCAGATTGACTATCACTGATTAAGACAACTTTGATTTCAAAAGGAACAACCCCTGTTTGTAAGCATGACAACTGCAAATATGATACGAAGTTTTCAAGTCCTTCAATGCTGAGCAAAGTACAAGTCCCAAATGAATGGGGCATCCCATGTAAATCCCTTGAATGAGAGTCAAAAATTTTAAAACTCTGCTGTGAAGTTTTAAAAATTGCAACTGTATTAATACCAATAGTTAGCAAACAACAATTGTAGTTTTGCTGAGAAAAAACCTCTTGAAGTGAATTTTGAAGAGACGTAAATGGGCCATCGTTAGATGTCATAAACACACTTCCTGTTAACGACTCACTGTATTGTAATGTATACAATTTGTCAAAAAGTGAAACAATGCCTGGCACATCAGTTAAGAGCAAATAATCATTTGTTCGCACAGAATATCTTATAGAAGTGTACAGGTTATTTCCAATACCCAAAATATTATTCAAAGTTGAAGAAGTCCACAAATTAACATCTTCTATATGATGGTAAATAATAGCACTAAGTGACATTGCTACACATTGCTTACCAGCATTTTCTCCAAAGAGCAATTCATTTCCTTGGCTGTAGTCAGCACATACTGTTGTTGTTGGGTCAATGATATCAAATATTGTAGGGCCTGGATTTTCCTCCACATCATTTGCTTGTCTTATAATCAATTGATTATAAATATTGTAGAATGTCATTTGTGTGAACCAAAACTTCACTTCGTTCCACATTTTGTATTGTCCAACAACTTGTTTCAACGTTGGTAAGTAAAACACATTCAAATAAAACATCATTAACATCACGTTCCAAAATTGTTCTCTCATACGTGACAAGACCAGCTTTGTTTTAACAAAGTTGTCATGACTGCCGATCCTGGACCGATATTGTTCAACTGACATCCCCATAGTCTTTTGAATCTCCAGCTACGGTTTTTAAAATATAGATGACCGAGCAAGTGAAATGTGACTCAGTATTATTTCCACTGTCTATTTCAGGCGGGATTAGTATTGCTTTTCAGTGGCTATTTCGGTAATATCACGTGCTACCTCAGTGAGGATCAAGCCGAGTGAATATTGGCTTGCGTAAGCGTAAAAGCTCCTCTTGAATTGATGTACAACCTGCACAGACTTCCAGCCAAACGAAATGTTGGCTAGTATGACTTCGTGAGCTGCTGTAATGACGAGCAACTACAGGAATAGCTGAAATCAAAACAGTACAAAAAGAAACCACACGAAACGACACGCCAAAATCCAATATGGCCGATTTCTACTCGACACGTACCGCCGACCTCATCCCCAGGCTCTCTCTCATTTTCTTTCCCGTCTCCGGCCTCAGGCTCTTTCGCAGAAGACCACGTGACACAAGCAAACCCACGCACAAATAAATAAATAAATCCCTCAGTCGACGCCAGTGTGCGGGCTTTGCCCCCACAAAAATTATGATTTTCTTGGAGACTCAGAAACCAAACGAAATTTGGAGGTTATTCTTGATCGCCTTTCTTTTGTTTGGCTCTAATTCTTGGAAATGCGATAGACACCTGCTATTAAAGCAATAATTCAGAACATCTTCTTTCTCTTATGTAAGTGCTACAGCAACTAGAAGTACAGTTTTAACTTTAATGCTCACATAGTGCCGGCCATCACAGTGCAGATATCTTGTTGTAGGAAATCAAATGAATGAATCATGAGGGCCCACTAAGTTTATACGAATTTATGCGTGCATACCGTATTTGATTAGCCACAACGTTGCTAAATTCTCGGAAATATCGAAATTAAATAACTAGCAGGGGATTGAAGAAACAAGTCACTGATTGTTTAAATTCTCAGAAAATGTGGATGGTGAAAACAGGCATAGAAGCACACATACACCTCATTCGATATGCGCAGATATTTTGCGAGTTACCCTGAATTGAGCCTGTTACATTTTACACCAGGGTACGAACGATTTGAGCAAAATGAGTGCTTCCAGAGATATGCAGCACACCACAGCAAAAGAGTCTTCAGAAAAAACAGGCAGACACGGTGAGTGCTTTAACAGAGGCAGCATCTGCCACCCTCCGTCAAGCAGAATCCATGACTTACATGTCTGAGGACCTTACAAGCGGCTCTCCATCAACGTACAAGCTTCATATGAGAGAGGACATGAGAGGTATTGATCTAAGGGTACAGATAGTATGATTGCAAGACAAAGTATTGGGAAGCCTTCTCAAAACGGGCATGGAGCAACCGAAAAAGGTTTACAACTACATCTTGAAGATGGAATGGAAAGATGACTTTATTACAAAAGGTAATAAAGAACAACAAAATTAGGGGATCACTGCTTACACGTTTAATCCCATATGAGAGGTTCAACCGTTCCATATACTTTTACTATAATCGACATTCCCGGATTTGTCGCCACAGACGGATTAAAGGGAAACAAAAAAGTTCATTAAACATTAAAGGAGTTTTTTTTTCTCTTCCCTCCACCAAATGGTATCGACCACCTTATTTTAGATGTCCCAAAATTGAACACGCACGCAAAATTTTACAAGATGAGATTGCTCGTGAAACAGAACATCCACAGTTAATTGTCATGGACAGCGGAACAAATGATCTTACGTCGACAGCACCAATAGATGGATCCATCCCTGATATCTCCGTCTCAATCACACAAGCATCCACAGTGTTCAGCTGCTCGACGTCAACTTAGTGAACCTTGAAAATATCTTCTCTAAGGGGTTGGATATATTACATGACAATCAACATCTGAAAAAGAGACACTTTAAGTGGTTTGCAGCAGATTAAGTGGCGGGGATCCGTGTCCGAGCTTAACCACTCTTTGCCTTTATTCTCGCTTTCGCTCTACACAACGCCATCAGAAAACCATGCTTTTCATAGTAATGCTGTTAGAAACGGACACAACAGTGCCTACTCAACACCAGAAACACAACAACAACAACAACCTCAACCATTGCACTCATCCAAAGCAAGTTCCTTGGAAGGTTATTCCTCTTACAGACGGTAATGCTGTTAAAAGCGGTCAAATCAGAACCGACATAAACACAGCAGCAGCAACAAAACCCACGATACCTTCAGATGCAAAATGGCCGGTCCACTTCTAACAATGACAGAGCATGTACAATCCGACTGTTCTGCTAAGCTTCAAACTGATCAATCTGGCGTCAGTGGCAAGACCTCTGGAGCTGAAATATCTAAGGAACTGGTATCGTTCTTACGATTCATTAAAACTTTACTTTAACGGCTTATCCTTATATATAATTATTTTTCCCTGTTATTTGTGATGTAGTTAGCCTATTTACCAGGATATCCAGTGCATTTTGTTTTCAAACAAATACGCCTGGCTGCATCGATCTTTCCAACAAACTATCCTTCTTTGTATGGATCATCAATGGCCCCTCTTCAAAATCAATAGGTGACAAATTACGGTATTCTGATTTCTAAAAATTCATTAAAAATTTTGATTCTATAATTCTCTCCGAGACATTGAAATGCGTAAATGTTGATGTTGAGGACGTCAAGCTCGTGACTACAAATGTATTGAAAACCGGAAAATGTGTTTGCAACTTGGATGGTTTCGCATTTCTTCACAAATCGAAGTTTCACGATTGGATTTCAGTGCAAAAAGAATCACCAAATTTTTTTTGGCTTAAGAGTAGAAAGGAGTATACAAAATCGGAAAAGACTTCTATGTGTGTGGCGCCTAAATCCCACCAGACAACTAAAATTACATTTGTCCTGAGCTATTTGATCTCACTGATGGGCTTGGAAATAATATTGAAAGATTCTGTTCTCTTGGACCAGTTCCTCTTTTGGGAGATTTCAACTCTAGAACCGAAAATGTGTGTCAAGAAGGCAACGCGATTTTAACAAATGATCAATCTGAATGCCCGTTATGCGCCATTCAGGAATAGTTACGCAGCTCTCGTAAGCTTGTAATTCTACTGGTCCTCTAGTGTAGCAGTTGCTATTGTTTTGGGGGCTAGGGGCATTGTTCTTGTTGTTTGTTCTATTGTTCTCTCAGCCACTCATGTGAGACCTTACGAGAGCTGCATGGCGACCCCCATTCAGCGGATCTGCTTTGATGACGAATTAAATAACCATGGAAAACGTCTTTAAAAAATTTGTAGGAGCGCAGGTCAAAGAATTTTGAATGGTAGAATTAGCGGCGATTCATTGGGAAGACTCACATTTCACGGCAAATATATAGTTAGGGTCACTTAGTGTTATTGATTATGCTATATGTGATCAAGATTTATTCCGCCATAATTATGTCAAATTTCATTGTTAGAGAGCCGTCAAAGTCCAATAATGACATGTCTAAGTTAAGACAGTTAATAATCACTTAGCTGCAACAAATATCAACGATACATAAACACGTTTACCAAAACAATTTATTTGGGGAAGCGATTCTCGGCATCGCAAAAAAATAGAGCCGCACTACAGTCAATTGACATACAAAGAATGACACATGTTTTTCTTGTTGATGATAGGCAGGATATGAACATAACATTATTTTTACCAGGTGTTTCACCATTTTGGATGGTATACCGAGAAAACTTTCGCAATTTATAAAGTGCTTGAAATAATCAGAATTACTCCGTTGTATTGTAAACCTTTCGCGACTTGAGAAACCCATAGCGACTCGAGCCTGATTACGCCCTTTTATTGATTTTATGATTACCTTTTGAAGCCGGTGAATCTGCCTTCAGCCATACAATACTCGTATTAAGCATTCTGCAAAATAGTCGTAGAAAGTAAACAGGTTTTTTTATGCTAGAAAAAAATTCAGTGTTCAAAAACTGCTGACATTAAAAAGCATCATTGAGGCAATATAAGTTTTCAAATGATGCGTTCCCGATCCTGTATGCGTAAGCTTAATTTGCAGAGCATTTTAACAAAAAACTGTGTGCGTTCGTGAAACTGTATTGTTTTTTTTTTTGTTAAACCAAAGGGACAAATTTTCCAAAGCAGTTAGTGAGTTTCAAGGAGATTAGACAGAATCGAGTTTGGAAGTTCATAGTTTGAAAGAAAAGCTATACCAATAGAGAAAATTTGTCGATTGCTGTGAAACAACTCCTGGTCCATTTTCGAAATGCTTCAACCGCTTTTGGATTTTAATCATTGAACACTTGAAGAAAACGAAGAAATCACCACTCGCGGTAAATTAAAATTCTTTGAAGAGGATGCTTTTTTAATGGTACGTATAAAATGCAAACATTGTAGGAATGGAACTGAAATTGTCAACACTGGCCTGTTACGTTTCCGAACGAATGGTGAAACAATTAACACGATTGAAGCCAAAATGCCGCAAAGAACTATAAAAATGCAGTACGATGGAGGGAGAAAGGGTTTACCTTTGCTCTACTTTGCTCCTATGCATGGTAATGAGTTCTTTCGAGTTTTAACATAATTCTCTCTGCGGCTGCTCTTTGATCGATTGTTGGAGATTGCCGCTTTTCAAAAGGCTTTTGGTGTCCATTTTTCTGGACTCGAGATTTTTTTACAATATTTCTTTTTCATTTTTGAGGCACCAAAGGTGTATTTTGATCACGGATGGAAGGAATTTTACTCATCTAGTTGGTTCATTGGACGCCATTCTAAAATTAATGTGGATCATCGAGCAAATCTGTGCCTCTGCACTACCCCCAAATATATAAACTGAAAACAATAGCATGACTTTGGAGCAAAAGAAAAAAAATACCTCGAAGAGTAGGCAGGGGAAAACGCGTTTAACCCAGGTTTAATGCATAAATTCATTGTTTAACAGGAAGCGAAGAAAAAGGGACAAAAAATCTCAATAAATGCTATACTCCTATTTTACATAATGCAAAATAATCGTTAAATAAATAAAATAGTCGTTCTAACAAAAAATAATTTGATAAGGAATGTCGTCTGAAAAGACCCGAATTAAGGAAACTTGCAAATCTAAAATACAGATATCCTCTTAATATTACCCTTAGGGAAGAATGTCATTCCGTTTTAAAAGAGTACAAGAGCCTTAAACTTTTTGCAACACAACGCGGCCTCCACACTGATTTTGGCATTTCATCTTCATCTTTCTTTTCGTTCGACTGCTTCAGCATGAGCTTGTGGAATCCTGGCAAGGCTACATCATCGATCAAGGTCAAAGTGATAGGCCATGGACATGTACACGTGGCTTGCGTACAACTCCAGGTTGATTTGCTTGTTAATGCCTGTCTTGCACCCTTTGTGATAGTTCTGACGGCACAAAATACAGCATTTTGAATTTTCCATTTTTACCCATGCGTGACACGGAGATAGTGGCCGCGACAAAGCTGTAATGGTTGAAAAAAGGTCTCCTCTTGTGGTTTTCAGCACTTAAAACATTTTAAAGTCTTAGGAGATGTGTTTATGCGGATATATAAGAGCTAACGAGCGAAGAGAAAGCGCTTTCATCGAAGAAGTGAATTTCAGATGATTTGGCGGCCATGTTGGTGTACTAAAGTTGTACACCAACATGGCGTCTCCATACAAAGCTCTATAAATTTGCGTGAAACGTTTTGGCAAATAACTCAGAAACGGCGCATCATAGAGACCTGAGACTTGGGGAAGTTTTTCCTGTGTAGGTCTGTTATAACATGTCATTTTCTTAGCTTCTTTCATTGAACGGTTTCTAATTTATTTCTTTGTGGCGTGACAGTGCAAGCCAGCAATTGACCTGAAGAGCTGACAAACAGCAAAACAAAACAAAACAAAACACAACACATAAACAAAACGCAACACATCAACAGTGTAAGTCGATTTTATTCATAAAACATTCGAAATTGTACCTCCTAAAACAAAAATGTTTCGTTCCCATACAAACCCTTATAAATTGAGTACCTTGAATGCCTACAGCACTTTATTGGAAGGCAAAGGGGGTTAACATTTCATGCAAGGGGAGTGGACGTATCGTGCATGGTAGGGAGGGCTGACCAGACTACTCTCGGTAAACTCCAGGTATATTTTTTGCTCAAACTGTTTAAAAATTTGAGCTATATTTTAATTGTTGCTAGGCTATAAGAAATAGAAATTCAGATTTGCCTGAAAAGGCACGTGCGATCCCGGGTCCCGACGGCTCAAACTTTGATTTTCTCGTGAGGCGAACAGTATATAGGTCCATCCTAGCTATAGACTCCTGAAAGGTAGACCTGAATGCGATATTCAGTCATTATTTCCACCCGTTCCCACCTGAAAAAAAAACGCCTTTGTCGTTCGAAGTTTAGCCTGTTGCAGACGTTCAGGTGATGGTTGGGAAGCAGCACAAAGAACGGCAAGTGAAAAAAAAAAAACGAAGGCGAGCTAGTATTTAGCTATTCTCAAACGCTTGGAAGAGGCTGTTCGATTATTGTTCCCAAATTAGACTGGAAAATTTTAATGTAAATTTCGCTGTGTACCACCCCTCGACCTCCTTAACCCCCCCCCCTCCCCCCCCCCCCCCCCTTCCCCAACACATCACACACCTATACACACTGATCCTGTCTTTTTCTTGGAAGACGCTTCTACAGCTTCGAACTAATCTTAGAATTAACATCTGGAAAATCTAGATTAGTTAAAGAAGTAAATCGCGCAACCAGGTATCGATCTAATTAAAACTCTTTGGGGCATAAGGCCATGATCCTTTTAAAATCTCAGATCTGATGGAGCATTAAGGCTACCGTTCTTAAAAATGTATACAAGTGACTTACTGCTTTCATACTTTTAAGCGACTGGAATAAGCAATATTTCTGTTCCAGCTCCGCTAGACTAGAGTTCACTAGACGCTAGTGGCCTGTTCATTATGTTGCTGTAACCCTCAACTAAGAGGTCACAGACAGCTTTTGACTACATGACAACCACTTCAACCACATCACAGCTTTCTCCGTTCAAAGCCCCTTGAATTAGAAGAACGGCTAATAGATATCCTTTAATTCAATAAGTTGTCCATTGTCATCCAACTACCAGATCTGCAAAGCGTGCTAGTCTCATCATCTACCTAAAAACAAATTAAAAAATACTAATAGATTTCTGAAGGTTCTTAATTATCCGCTTGCAAGATTTTTTCATTTTTTTTTAAAAGCAGAAAAATGCAAAATTTGGAAAACCTTCAGTTCTGTGGAAAAAATTTTGTGGGTTTTGCTAACGTCTTAAGAACCATTATTGACGGGGATGCAAGAGAGATCGACGTCCAAACATTCACATGATATTTTATCCAGATCGACTTTCAGTTTGTCTTCGATCGACACCACAACTATTCTCACTGCGAGTCCTCATGCACAAACGCCCCTAATTCTGTTGAGATCCCATTTTCTCATTCCCGCACTTCTGTATATCCTCAAGGGAATCTTTTATGCATATTTTTATGTGAGTTGAGTATAAATAGTCCTGTTTTATCCTGTTTGTTCCTCTCTTCGTGAAAACAGACGCCAGACATCAGATTGTCGCCCTACCCTCCTCACCGCAGCGATTGCTAGTCATTGTACTTTAGCTCCCGCTCCTTTCCGCCTCCGGGCTCGCCTCTTCCCATATCTTATCTCAACCTGGGGCGTGTGGGAGTGGGGGCTCCCGGTGAGAATTTATTACTAGCTGTCTTGATTGAGGCTCATCCATTCAAGTATCTAAAAATTATATCAGCTTACCTACCTTGGAAACTTCCACACACGAGGCCCAGCATGCATCTGCAGCGTACGATGACAGCATATGATCCCATGGCAAAGAAGCGAGGCACTTTTCCAAAGTGGAATGCGTGGTATCAGGACGTCACAACTCCGAAGTACTGATGACTGATGAACTACATCGCGTGTTTCCCCGCATAATAAGTCAAAGAAGATGTTCTTTCTCCAGATCAGGGAGGGTAAACATCAGCATAGTACTCCATGTAAACTCCCATTTAAGGGGTACTTGAAGTCGACCAAGCTAATAGATCCACTCTCCAAGCCACTATTAAATTCGACATCAGTGCTTGTCACGATCCCAACCTGATGGTTCTCTTTTGAAGCAGCTGGTCATCGGCTTAGGTGTTTAAGCTTCGACGCTGTAACGGATACGGTCTATGTTCCCAAACTGTCAGTGCGTCATTCACAGCCAGCAGAAAAGTATAGATCTCAATACAGTAGACTAATTAATATTATAAAGCGTCAGTATTTTAACTATAGAGGGTTCCACTAATTTATTTGCTAGTCTAGATTGTCCATTTTTTGAAATGATAGTCACCACTTCAACCTTTACCGTGATCTTATAATCACTTGAACTGAAGCAAACAATATATACAATGCAGTAATATATAAAGGGCGACAGCTTCTCAGTAACCGGCTATATATAGTGCTCCTGATAATAAAGTTCTATTTTTGTTTTATATCTTTCACCGCCTCTCTACCACAACAGTAAACTGTGCTAATATGGATAAGAAATATTTTATTCCTCAGCGGAATATTGTTTGTGACGTGCCAGGCACTGAACTAAGACGGCTTATAGCATAAACTAAAGTAAAAGTATGTACATTGCCTTATTAGCAAGTGCCTCTTCTTCTACCGCTTAACTAAAATTAAAGTATAATCATTGTTGTAAAAATTAACTGATTTTTAAACATGGTAGGATAAAAGTGTTTAGCAGCAGCCTAAATAACTTATCTACAGAATTAAGCTGTTGCTTTCAGGGATCATACCAAAAAGGCTTTTAACAGTATGATGTAGACTACGACGAATTTCCTATTTCTTCCATTGTTTTATCAACTTAAGGACATGAAAAACACAACTGAACAATACCCCTGTCGAGTGGCAGCCACAAGGTAAACGATAATAGTCTACTTTGCTATTTATCTGGCTACCATTATAATATAACTTTAAACCACAAGTATAAAACCTAAACACAATTGACTTTTTAGAACTTATAGACGCCAGCTTCAGTAACTAATTCAATTTATAACTTTATTTTGGTAAACATGCAATGATTATCTCCGTTTTACTTATTGTTCCTTTTGGTGTCCACTTCTATTCCTATAATGGAAAAAAGTCTTTAAAACCGTAGTGGATGCTCTGAATCGTACTTACAGCTTAGCTATTTCATTTTATCATTTATTACAAAATGCACTTCTATATACAGCGCACGGCACCTCTGGAAACCAGCCTTGTTACTGAATGGGCCATACTGCTTAATTAAAAGTTGCCGTTGTTCGGCTACGCCCATATAACTACTTTGTAGTCGAGTAGCAGAAATGCATGAGCTAATAAAATGCTGATTCACGAAGGCGCTAGCTTCAACACCTAAACTTTAAAAATTACCACTTAAGATATTTGGTTAATGATCTAAGTTGTCAAACTATGAAAACGTCATTGGCCGTTCCAGTCTCCTTAGCTGAGTTCTTATAATGGCCCTTAGTGAAGAAACGTGAAACCTTAAAGCACAGAAAATTAATTAGAGATTTTTTACAAAATACAATGTACTTTCTATCGTCTCCTAGTCTAGCACCTACCAAGAATAACAATTGTAACAGAAGTGCGAAACGCTAAATGCAACGGTTGAACAATACATAGCTGTAGTAATCTGTAGTGCGATAGTCACAGTAAGCTATGTAGATATATTTTTTATATGTAAAAGACGTAATAAAATCATTTTCAGTTACTAAGATAGAAAAAAAAATTTTTCAGTATATACAAACACTTGATTCACTGAAAGCAAAAGAAAGTTATAACTTGCTTAACGTTTGCTTAAAAGTGCTTTCAATTTGATGTCATTTAGCGTATCTTATGAAAGGTGCAAGCGAGTTCTTTATGATCCCAGTACACTACTCTACTCTTCCATTGCAGACTGCGCACATTGTATTTTTTCATTGTATGGCACAATATTCGCGTTCGACCAATGGGAATGACTGACCGAACCGACTCAAAAAATTGGATGGCTTGTGTTTTGAAGAACCCGTTCTTTCTTCCATTGGGGGAATAAGTTCGTCCAGTAACTTCGGGATGTCGTCTTCACTTTTAATGTCTTTAAACAATTTGGCATTCTTTTTGACCTCTTCAAAGGCTTTCACGCGATCCTGAAATCCTGGCCGGCATTCTCTTTTTTCGGTCTCGATCAGCAGCTCAATGTACTGCACTTCTGTGAGAGGATTGGGTTTTAATGCAATTTCATCCAGGCGTTGAAGGCATTGCTTAACCTTGTACATGTCGGATAGGACTTTGATTCGTAAGTCATGAAGACCTTTTTTCAGTTCGCTAAGCATCGCCTGTCCCTGGGACTTGCCTGAAACTGCCAGGTTGTATTTCCTCTTTAAATCCTCAGATGTTCTCTTCTCATTGACTGTTTTATATTCCAATAAGTGAGGCACATTTTTGTGGTTTTCCCACCAACATTTGCCACTGCAAACTTTGCAGTTGCCATCTGTATCCATAGCACTGCAACTTTTCTTATCATCATCATTGGCATAAATACAATCACTGTGACAAGTAAAGTTGCACTTTAAGCATGTAGTAGTGTGTCTTCCGGTTCCTCTGAGGTCAGTCTCTTCCACCTTCATGACGGGGACGAAATACTCAAATTTTTTGTTCTGTTCGATTTCTACTTCATGCTGCTCTAGAATGCGCTTCTCGTGTCGCATTTCTTCAATTTTTCCAAGTCCCCATTTTATTTGCGGATTTAGGCCTTCAACGAGGATCTCCAACTGTTCTCGTTCTTTCAAGACTTGATTTGTGAGCTGAAGACTAACGCTGTTGGTTGTGCTTAACTTTGCAAAGAAACGCTTAAATGACTCTCTTCCCATCTGCCAAAACATTTCGTCAAAGCCACCTTTTGAATTGTCAGCAAAAAGAGCTGAATTGTTGAATTTAAAGAAGCTGTCATAGGATATCTGAGCCTTTTCGATTGCTTCTAATACTGGAGGATTCTTGCCATCTGCAAAAGTAATCATCATAAAGAAGTTGTTTTCAACATCCTTTCCAAATATGGAAAGAATAGAATCGAAGATGTACTTCTGTGTCGGAGTCAGCCGTGCGAGAGAAGACTGCGTAACAAATCCAATGCCGTCGAGATGATCGATACCATGTGGCGGCCCGAGAGAAAAAAATTCTTTGATTTGGTTGGTGATAAAGACGTCTCTGGACAATCCTTCAGTGTCGCCAAACCCGGGAGTGTCAACTATTGTTAAAACGTAAGGGATGGCAGATCCCTCCAGCGGGTAGATAGTGTAGGCAGTGATTTCTTTAGTCACACTATTAGCTTGGGAGCTGACCTCCTCGGTGACTATCTTGAATCGAAATTCATCTTTCCATTCAACTCCCATGATGTAGTTTACCATGCCATTGATAAGAGTGCTCTTACCAGCTCCAGTGGCACCTACCACCAATATGACTTTTTCTTTTCGCCTCTCTCGTTCCTCACCACGTTCGACATTTAGGCATTTTTTCACAATCATTTTTCCGTCCAGTCTCATAGTATCATCCATGAGGGGTTTGTAGACAGAAACATATTCGTCTTTACCACTTTTAATCTCTTCTGATTTATAAAACACTCGCTCGGCTAAGAGCAGATACATCTTTTTTCTTCGTATCTCCAGTAACAGTGCATGGAAGTAGCCCATCATTTGAGAGACAAGTCTGCTCGTTGGATGAACCTTTGTAGAACGACGATGAATATATTTCCCTTTCGTGAAGAGGCCTTCCTTTGGGAGAAGTGTTCCCATATGTCTCTGCTAACCCAGCGTTATCAGCAATGATTGATTGTTCGATTCCCTGAGTTGACTGACATGGAGTTTTATCGACAGAGTTCTTACTTGCGAACGAAACCGGCGTCTGTTCGTCTTTACCTTTGCTAATATTTCGCCTTGGGCGAAAGGTAGGAGTTTCCACTTCCTTCTTTTGGCAAAGATCGGGAGACGCTGCTACGTTGCTTTCACTTCGACGAGGATTAGGAGATGCTACAGCTTTATTTTGACTTTGGCCAAATGGAGGAAATTCTCCTGACCTAATTTGGCTTGGACGAACATTAGGAGACTCCACTATGTCGTTTTGACTTGAGCTGGAGTTAGGAGACTTCTCTGGCTTATTCTGCTTTGGACGAAAGGAAGGAAACTCCCCTAACCTAATTTGACTTGGGCGAAGATTAGGAGACTCCACTATGTCGTTTTCCCTTGAGTGATAGCTAGGAGATTTCTCTGACTTATTCTGGTTTGATCGAAAGGTAGGAAAGTCAGCCAAAATCATTTGGCTTGGGTGAAGATTGGGAGTCTCTTCTACGCAGGCTTGAGTACGGCAGAGGTAGGGAGGTGCCATTGCTTTACGTGGAAATGGATGATTGGTAGAAGATAATGCTTCGGTGCCACCAACATCCCTTGCTTCTTTGCTGGAGTGCGTGTCTGGGTGTTTCCAATGCCCACCAGTAAATAAAGGCTTGGTCCCAATTGTCGCCACTTTTTCCGCCTGTGGTACTATTTGCTCTTGTTCGGTTTTGCTATTTCGCTTTGGTTCTGTCAAAGTACCACCATAAGCGGCCCAGGCCGTCGAAGGTTGTTTCTTTATACCTGATCGATTATCTGGCTTCGCAGCAGTAGTAATGAGGGTAGAGTTGCCGCAAATAGTGCTTGCATTGAATAGTGATTCAGGCTTGAAGCTGCTTTCAAGCTTGTCGGAAGAAGTTGACTTTGAAGAGATTTCATTTAGATGAAAGTCTGTAAGTTGTCCGTCTTGGAAAATTTGAACGACAGCAGCTTGGTTACCCTTCCCATTGTTATTTAATTTGTTAGTGACTAGGAATTTGATGTTTTTGTCATCACTATGAGAATTGACAAAGCTCTTGAAATTCTTGGCAAGGGTCTTCATGTGCCTGACGAGGTCTTGATCGTTGTACCAGTGCATTAGCTCGAGATTTTCCTGATTCCACGCGCCGGTGTGCATGTAGGAAGACATCTCCTGTAGCTGGGTATCGCAACTGTCGGTCATGAATGAAAAACAAACTACTGTGTCGTACTCTAAGGAGTTGACTGCGCTCTCAAATTCCTCTGCTGAGAAAGAAAATTGGATACCTCTGAAGGTATCCAGAAACCTCGATAACAGCTTAACTTCTTTTTCTGCTCCATCGAGCCAAAAAGAAAGGTACGATTGGTGAAATGGGGTTGCAGCTATCGCCTCTAACATTGCTGCGAGCTCGTCTTCTAATACCGTACCACCTCGTATCTGACTGACCACATTTGATAGATTTCTTTCCACGTTGCCCTCGAAACTGGATGTCATTTCTTTAAACTTTGACAACTTTTTCTGAATGGTTATAAAGCTCGAATATACTTCCGTCTTGGCGAGTTCATTTATTCGGATGTAAGCGTCCTGGAAACTATCCATGAGTCTCTGAACTTGTGCGATCGAGTCTACGCTCATTTTATAGAAACATCTTGCAGCTGGGATGTTAAAAAGGCTTAGAGGCTGCAAGCATACTTTTATAGGAGCCGCAGTTACGATACTCTCTCCATTGTTTTTGAGCTCCTGGAAAAACTTCACAGCCTCCTCAAAACTAGCGCTAGTTCCGGGAGGAGGTTTTTGATAATTATCGCCATATATCGAACAAATCAGCTTACTGGCTTCTTCTTTGTCTATTTCTGGTATTCTTGCTAGACCTGTGGCGTTATGAGAAATGTTTGGCAAGGACGAAACAAGTATTTTCATATCACTTCTCACTTGTTGCAGACTCTCGTTACATCCCACCTCTCGGTCAAAAACGAAGAAAGTGTTAAATCCATATAACACTTCTGCCACAAAGTGCGTCACATTTGTCGTATCTACATCTTTTTGAGGAATTCCAAGACTTTCCAGAAGGTTGACATCGAGCTGTTCACACTTGACCTTGCTTTCGTATTTCAGTGTGACTCTAGCCTGCTGCTTTGAAGAGATACTGCTTTTGAAAAAAATGTCATAACTAGGTACGTCAGCCAGACCAGATAAAAGACTCAGCTTGAAATTGGCATCAGCTCCCACCATTTCCATTTTAGTATCCAAGCTGTCATTTGTGAAGACTTCACATTGAGATTCCGCTAAAGGACGGGAGACCAAGGCCTTGTTGAGAATCTCCGCATCCCACACCGTTATGTCCGATACGAGGTGATCATTTCTGCAGTCGTACAACATTCCAAGTTGGAATGGCTTTCCGAGACAAGGTATTTCCAAAACTCCGTTTCCATTCATTTTTCTATGGATATAAAAAGTTTACTCGAGCAAATTCCACAGTAAACTACTCGGGATATAACGTGCTACAATTAATTGAAAACAACTTCTTTTGAAACCCAACGTTAAAAGACTGTGTTTTTAAACACCCCGATAAGTCTCTTCTGACAGTTTCTAAAATTGTGCTTTGCATTCAAAGGTTTCAAAAGAATTTTGATGGTGCATTATATGAAATGCTTATGACTCTCTGTTTCTGTAACAAATTTCCTCACTTAGGCAGGTCTCCACCCTTTTCACTTCAAATCAGATCCATTAATGATAAGCGAAGTACTCAGTGACTTCAGTAGGAGATATTTATCAAATCCTCTGGACAATGTCGTCTGTATTGTGAAATAGCAAAATGGCTCTGATGTGTGCTTTAAAAGTATCCGACAACAATTTTTGCACCGAAACGTGACTTACTGAGGTATTGCAACGCCTTTAATGAAACATTCAAATATCACACGAATAAGTGTTTTACCTTTAGTTGGTGTAGCTGCAGTTATATCTCAATCAGGTGCCAAATAGCGTACTATTCTTGGATTGGCAACACATCTAAATAAAAATATAATGGTTTGAAATTGTGTTGGTAAAGGACTTCCCCCGACGCACTTTAATTTTGCACAAGAAATCATGTGACATGAACGGGAATAAACGCTAACCCTCATAACAAGGACAAAAAACGAAACGGATTACTCTAAAGTAACATAGACCAAACAAATTAAAGTTGAATCCGTGAACCCCAAAATTAAACATTGCTCTGATTTGTACTCTATAAATTAGGAATAAAATAGTTTCCTTTAAGCTATCTTGTTCAAACTGATCGGACGATAGACGGGCGTCTTACCTGAACCAACAAAATAAGTGTACAATTTGGCAGAAACTTGATGATGAACCCTAGAAAATAAACAAAGAACATACTCGTTTCTATACTTTTGGCATTCGTTCTTAAAATGTCGGAGACATTGAGCCGAATTATCAAATAAATGCTATGATATTTGTTTCTTATAAAACTTAAAATAAACGCAAAGGTAAAGTCTGTAAACGATCCTAGGGGCCCATCAGGCCGCAGCTTATCCCGGTTTCCGTAGCATGAAGCAACTAGGAGTATTGCTACTCCCCCCTGGATGGGATGCTAGTCCATCGCAGGGTTACCCCCAGCAGTAAATTCGCCGGTACCCATTTATACATCTGGGTGGAGAGAGGCACTATGAGAGTAAAGTATCTTGCCCAACAACATTATTGGTGATCATTTGTGTCAAACACCTTCACACGAAATCAAAGTCTAAACCGCCGGTATAGTTTGTTTGCTCAACGGCTTCCAAAAGCTTGTTCTGGCATCCCGCAGGTTTGTGGTTGGACAAATTCTTGCGTAAGGTCTATTTCGATCGAGAATACAAAAGAAGTTGACAGATGGTTGATAGACCTAACGCGACTCCCGTAGTTTCGGGTCTTTCGGCTATTCTTTGAAAATTTGGTCTTCCAACCGATTTTCCTTCACCGTTTGATCTTAAGGGCACTATATCCAGTATATAGAGTCGTTGAAGAGAGAAATGAATTATTTTTCAAGCGTTTTGAGTTTATTTTTGGAATTTTAAAACTACTGCAACTCCCATTGGCCAGATCTGAATAATGACGCTTCTTTCAGGGTCATGTTAATCTTTTGTCCACCTTCGAGAAAATGCTTTAGCTTTTCTTTATTGTTAACATTGCGTGAACTATTTCAGGAATTTGATCATTAACAAAGCGTGAAGAAAACTAGCCAATCAGAAACGAATACACAGATCCTTGCAAACCTGCGGGATATCAGAACAAGCTTTTGGGAGCCGTTGCGCAAACGTACTATACCTAGCATTTTGTGTCACGTCTGGCTGCACCGCAGGCTAAATCAATGTTCGACTACGGAAGAGTATCAGAAAATTAAATGAAGATAACTTACTTACTTGTGAAATAACATTAATTGCATTTTTTAAGTGTTCTATTGTTGTTCAAAACTTTTAAACCAAAACATTTGCGGAAAAACGGCAACAGAAATGCGGCCGGGCAGCGTAGTTAGCAATGAACGCTTGCACTTCATATGTTGGAGTAATGCTGTGGCTTGGTGAATTTCTAGCACCTTTGGAATTTCTTTCCAATACCAGTTTAAAGCATCATAGTTTTATTGTTACGGGAAAATTCTTTTGATATTTGCTTAGTGCCGCTATTATAAACAAATGGTCCAGAGTTTGATATGAGAGAGCTAAGTTAGTGCAGTTGATACATCCTTTCTAGTGAATAAACCCTTCCTCATTTTCATTTCGCTTTCACCGAATTGGCCTTAAGTATCAGTTGCCGTTGGACAATGTTCAATAAATATCACAACTGTCTGCCTTTATAAAAAATATATCCTTAAAACGCTTTCTACGTAAAAAAATTTAAATTCGTAATTAAAAAATTATACCCACCCTAAAAGTATTCTACATTAGGTGTTAGCGCAAAAAGTTAATAATTTAGTGTGTAACCAGTGAGAAATCTTACCTTTTGGTTAAAAAAAAACTTTTATTCTTCAGCATAGAATGGTTCACAGCAAGGAGAGCCCCCAGATACCAGTACCAGGCATCTAAAATTAAATGAATGTTGTATTCACTTAGCACCCAAGAAAGACCTTAAATGCCAATCACCTTTTTAAACATACAGGTGAATCCCGATAACTCGAACCCTCAGTAACTCGAACCTTTTCTGATTCCCTTCCAGGTCATTTTCTTACCAATTTTACCTTCGATAACTCGAACCTTGGAGGTTCGAGTTATCGGGAGTCAACTGTATATTGTTCCTTTAAAAAACCTTTGGTCCAAGGAGATTTAATCAGTTAAACCGTCAGGAGTCAAGTCACATGAAGTAGTATTGTAGTGTATTGATGCTTTTGTAAAGATTTATTTTTCTTTGGCGAGAGGATGTACTTGATTTCGTATGTGCTAATTATTGCATAATTTGCAATAATTAACTCTACCTTTATGGAATGATCTTTCGTTTTCAGCACTCTGTCACTTTGTGCAATAAAGTGTACCTTACCGTTAAAGCTTCTTATATTATGGCAAGCAATGATTCTTTCACTATTGATTACGGCAGTAATAAGCTCGACAACATGAGAGATCCAGGTGCCATGTTAGGCACCCAAAATGATATATGATATTGACTTTGGATTAACCAATTATAAGCCTTGCAAGAGGTCTCGTACAGTAAGTTTTGTTTATAGCATTCCCGGGATTGGACAAAAGATATCACGAAATATATTCGACTAAATATTGCATCAGCCACAGAGTAAAAGAAAATTAAGCGAGGGATTGCGGTTGATTCAGGTACCGACCATTCAAGGGTTTGCCAGTGCTGATTTCTCTTATATTGTATAGCGTGTCTGAATACAATACATACATATACATACTATCGTATTTGGTACCAAATATAAATACGCAGTGAGATTGTTTTTGTTTCAAAAAGAAAATATAGCAATTGCATTTGAACAATTTTTTTAAACTCTCTGTCTCTTTAGTGATTACCTCAAAGCTGTTTTGAGATCTGATTGTCTATATCAGTTATTGTTTTACAAGTAGTAATCGTACTTTTAATAAGAAAATTAAATTAATTTAACTTGAAAATTAAAACTGGAATCAGGTAAGAAGTTAAGATCCCGATGGCTGGTTGAGAGGAACAGTTATATTCCCATATATATATATATTCTTCTGTGTGTTCGGGCTACCTTTTTGTCGGTAGCGTAATAAAGGTAAAATAAGCATGCATTTTGTAATAGAAAATAGACTGCCTGCCATTTTGTTCTCTCGTATTTTGCTGGATTCCATAAAATTATTATTTTACTAGAAGGGAAGAGCCTCACTTTTTCACCGTTTGGCCACCCAACACAAGTTGTTCGCAGGTCATTTTGTTTTTAGGCAGGTTAAGGAAAGCGTTTCTAGCAAACTCGTGTAAACACTTGTTCGACGCACAGCGTATAAAAGCTGCAATAACAGGCGATCAAGCCATGCCTCGCTAGTTGTTCTGCAGTAATCTAGAAACGTTAAAATCATTGTCAAGTGCGCAACACTTAACACGTGAGTGACATTTGAAAGTATGCCTAGTCAAAACATCAAATGACGTCTGATTTACCTCAGATAAGAGACTGTACTGCAAAAGACGTTTTCAATAGACAGGTTCCTTCTATCAACGCTTAAAAATGTTGATCCATAGAATTATTTTGCCTTAAGGGAGCTTGCTGCTATCATGTAAAATCTTAATGAAAGAAACTTGCCTCCCGCTGGTATGTCTTCTAACTCGATCTATTATTATCTTTATTCACAATTTGAATTCTAGTTCTAATACCAATAACTCGTGAGATACTGATGTGCAAAGCTAAACAGTTTAAAGAGCCGTCAGGTAGCTCTGAAAACCATGTTAATTATTTAGCAAGAAACACTTTGCGAGATGTTTAACTTTGCATGAAGATATTGCTGAGTAAAATTTAAAATCATATCGAAACTCTTCCTTTTTAATGAAAAAGCTGATGCCCGATTTCTTTAAAGTTATTTGTACTCAGTACTCAGCAGTAAGACTAAGTATTAATTAATATAAACATGCACTGAAATTGTTTTGATTTTAAACAGAATAAGATCAAAAGAAATCAACAAGGCTAATTTGATTTTTGAATTATCGTTTTGAGCAAGACGCCCGTTCATCATCTGTCGCTTTGAAAGTTACCTTAGAGCTCTGTTAATCTTTTTTTTTCGATGTAAAAAATTTATTTCTTTGACAGTATTATAACATAATGTTTTAGAATAAGAACTATTTCGGTAGCAATTTTGCCACATTAGTGAAAGTAAATTTTATTGATATATGATTAATATAACAATGAGTTCCCCTTAGGGGAAAGTATTTTTGGAAACACATGTACACTATGGACGTGTAAACAATGTTGTAAGTATGGACGTTGCTAACTTAGAAAAACTATGAACTATAATGAAAACGTTGGCTCAATAAGGCCTGTGTTGTATTGCTGTTAAGGTTCTTAATGGCAAAGGCTGCCATTGTTTTCATTGATTCTGACAGTAATCAGCTGAATACTAAGGGAGAACAGGGACCATATGACGTGGCACTTCATGACTAACCATGCGTGCAACTTATGTTTTATAGAATTGGACAAAAGACTTAACTCAACGACTAACTATTGCATCAGCCACTTAGTAACAGAAAATTAAGGAAGAAAGATTGTGGTTGATTCAGGTACCGACCAGTCAAAAGTTTGCCAGTGCTGGTTGCTCATTGATTGTATAGCGTGTCTGAAAAAAATACATACTACTGTTTTGTTAAAAACCTTTCATATTTGGTACCAAATATCAATACCCAGTCAGAATGTTTTTGTTTCACAAGGAAAAATAAAGCAATTGTGTTAATTTGAACGATTTTTGTAACTCTTTATAACTCTAGTAATTACTCGGAGCTGTTCTGAGAGATGTTTGCCTATATCAGTTATTGGTTTACAAGTATAAATCGCACTTTTTATAAGAACGTTATAAAAAACTAATTTAGACAATGGGAATGATGCAGTTAAGATCCCGAGAGCTGGGTTTCTTGCTAAGAAAATCTATTTGCTGTTAAAATGCCAATGAATTTCCATAGAGAATAGAAATTCTTTAGAACCTACTGTAGGTAAGTTGACAGAGGTTACGTGGCAAAGTTACATCAGGTAGCACAACATCGAAAAATCCGAAATTAGATTAGTTTAGGATAACCAAACTTGGTCTAAATATCCCGGCGGTTCTACATATGAAACTATGTAAAAAAAAGCAAAATATTTGCACGACGACCGCACTTTTAAATAAAATATAAAGACGACTTCTGGCTCTCTTCTCCAAAATTAAAATACAGAGAAGTAAAAATACATTTTATAAGCATGACTATTATTTTAGTTTGAAGAAAGGTTCAACAACCAGTTGGCGGTTATTAATAAGTGGTCTTGTCTACAACATTTCGTAGAAGAATCCGATAAATATCATGAAACAAATTTCACTAAAATCTTAAAGCTAAGGTTGATTAAGTATATCATTCTGAGTGTTGTGGCTAGCGTTTTGTTGATAGCGTAATAAAGGTACCATAAAGATGCATTTTGTAACAGAAAATAGATGGGTGTAACGCCGTCTCCAATTTTGTTTCCTCGGAATTTGGCGGATTCCATGGAATTCGTATTTTACTACAAGGAAAGAACCTCAGTTTCACCGTTTGGCCACTCAACGCAAGTTGTTCGCATGCAGGTCATTTGCTTTTAGACAGGTTAAGGAAAGCGTTTCGCGTCGAACTCGCGTTAACACTCGTACGACGCATAACGCACAAAAGCCGGAATGGCGGGAGATCAATTGCAAGTTGTTCGCAAGTTGTCTCAGTAATCGAGAAACATCTCGCAGAGCTATGTTATATGAAACTTTTAAACAGATAGCAAGTGCGCAATTACTTAACGCTTAATCGAATTGACATTTGAAACTATACTAGAAAAAAATCAAATGACGCCTGAAATTTACCTTAAGGAATAGACTCTATTGCAAAGGACGTTTTCAATCAAGACGGTCGCTCCTTATCAAGGCATAAATATGTTGATCCATAGAATTAATTTCCCTTATGGGAGCTTGCTGCTAACATGTAAAGTTTTAATGAAACAAACTTGCCTCCCACTGTTTTTATCTAATTCTTTCTATCATTATCTTTATTCACAATTTGAATTCTAGTTCTAATACCAATAACTCGCAAAATAACGCGCAAACCCAAAAAGTTTTAAGAGCCATCAGGTAGCTCTGAAAACGACTGATATATGACGAAACGTTTTGAAACGTCGTCGTTATTTTTTGATCTCATAGTGCAAATTTAATTGACTCATGTTAATTTGTTATCAAATACCAAAGATATTTTAGCAAGAAACATGTTGCCAAATGTTATAAGAAGGTCTGTCGAGTAAAAGTCAAAGTCATATCGAACGTTAATTCTTATCTTTTTATGAGAAAGCTAATGCATGATTTCTTCAAAGTTATTTCTACTTATTTCAAGCATAGCAGTAAGACTAAGTATTAATTAATGCAAATATGCACTGAAATTGATTTGATTAAAAACGGAATAAAAACAAAAGAAATCAACAAAGCTAACCTGATTTCTGAATTATATATCATTTCGAGCAAGATGCCTGTTCGTCATCTGCCTATTTGAAGTTACCTTAGAGCTTCGTTACCTTTTCGTCTATATAAGTTATTGATTTAACAGTATAAAGACACCATAAATAACATATTTATGAGTTCCCTTTAGGTAAGGTACTTTTTGAAACGCAATTATGGATGTGGATGTGTTGACAATGCTGTAAACCATGATCTATATATAGCGTACACTGGCTCAATAAGGTCTTTGCTGAATTGCAGTTAAGGTTTTTATCGCCAAAGGCTGTGAATCTTTACAATTATTTCTGACAGTAATCCGCTCTACACTATGGGAGAGCAGGGACCATATGACGTGGCACTTTATGACTGACCATACATGCAATTAATGTTTTATAAGCCTAGGAAGACGGAGCTGACAAATTAATTTTTGAAAAACAGTTATTACTCTCAGAATTGGACAAAAACTTTCCTTCAAGTAACATTTTGTGTTTTGGTACCAAAAATAAATACCCAGTCACATTGTTTTTGTTTCAAAAGGAAAATAGAGCGATTGTGTGAATTTAAACTATTTTGAAACTCTTTGTCTATGTAGTAATTACTCAGAGCTGTTTGCAAATATCAGTTCTTGGTTTACAAGTATGAATCGTACTTTTTATAAGAACATTATATATAAAAAAAAACTAATTTAGAAAACTGAAATGCATCAAAAAGGTTTTGTTTTAATACCTAGCTTGTATTTTGCTGAATGCTCCTGGTGGTTGAAATCATTCTCGGAATAATTCTACAGTTGAAAATAGTCTGAATGTCCGATAAATTGAGCCACGCTTGGACAGATTTCTGGGAATAGCCCGTTCCCCCAACTTATTTGCCGATTGATTTCTTCATCTCCCTGCTAAAAACTGAATCACATCTACTAGAATTATTGGCTAGACAATAAAATTTTATGCTGTCACTTGGTAAATGCTTTTAATATTAAAATCTGAATCAGCTATGCGTGGCCGGCCTGGGCATTTCGACAGGGGTGGAACATGTTAATGTATTAGGAGAACCCAATAGCCGAGTTAGCTATAGTATGTGGCTTTTGGACTCGTCAACTAACAATCACTAGTCAGATGTTTCAGTTATAAACTAAATTTCATGAAAATATTAACTTTTCAAGCACACAGTCACCAGCAAGCATTGGCAACTGCGAACCAACATACCATGTAATAGAAGTTGTGAGAATGTTTTCAGTTTAAACGAAACCAGAAATGTCTCATGCAGTTATCGAAGAAAGATTGTATACCGTTACTTCCCATAGGTCGATTGGCTGGTAGTTATGCCACTAGTAAATTAGTGTTTGTTAAAGTGCAAATGACATCACTGCATTTAATACCTATTGAAGCTCAGTGCCTACCTGCATGTAAAGCAAAACCTCCTTACCAAGTTTAATTTCCTTGCAATAAAGAAAACACTGATATCAAACCACCACCTATCGATCGTTCAGACGCTTTTCGTTGTAACAAGATGGAAAATCTATACCAGTGACGTACACTCGAACAGCACTTCTGATTGGCCTCTAATTGATTTATATTATTTGAGCCAATCAGAGGCGCTAAACTGAAATGCGTAGCTCTACGTCATTATATCACGTGCATGGCAACACATTCCTGTCAACGGAATTTCACGGCTTTTTGCTCTTTTGAAAACAAAGACGGTCCACAGGATGATGGTCTGTTTTCTTATCGATATTATTAATCTGTACGGCTTGCAACGTATTGTTTCTCGTTCGGTGGTAGAAGAGGTCAATTTCGAAGAAATTGGAACGAGGGATTCATATTAACAAGCCGCTTCATTTGTCTGCAAACTGCCAGGGTCGCTTCCTGAATTTCCGAGAATTCGACTAATTCTTGGAATAACAGTCGAACTTTCCAATAATTCCAAAAAAATACTGGTTTTTCAGCCTCGAATGTCTACGGCTCTTTATTATAGGCAAGTCGCGTGTATAGCAACTATAACGCCATTTCACCGCCTGTGTAAGGAGCGATTATTGCATTTCACACAACTCTGGAGATAAAAAAATAAAACTTTCTTTCTTTGAGCCAGTGTTCGATTTAGCATAGTTGACCCGCATTTTTGTTGCAAAATGCTAAGTTTTAAAGGGCCCAAAATCCCCCCCCCCCCCCCCCATTTTGAACAAAAAGACCTATCTTCACTGCATGGCCCTTTATTAAGTTAAAGATCCCCATTTTTACTCTCCCCGCCACTCCCCAACTTTTTTTGAGCACCTCTGGATCAGTAACTGTAATGTTCAACTGCACAAAAATTTTGTAGGTTGATGGCGACTTTTTCCGCACCCTTGTGGATGTCACTGTTATATATTTAGGGTACTTAGTTTCACATTTTTTTCTTCCAAATTGGTCTGAAAAATCCTCCAGATTTATCAGTTAACCGTTACAATCCGACACTCGTGTTATTCAACAGATAATTCAAACCTTTTCAACACAATAAAAGCAAATTTTGTGGCAAAACCCCACTCCTGCAGAGTTGACTTTCGTTTTAAAGAAAACACATAATAACTAGGGGCTTTAGAGAAGCTTTTCGTATTTTCATTATACCAACTCTACTAGGTTGTTTTTAGCTTATCAGATATTTTTCTGCATGTGAATTAAGTTTTGTTTCCAAATTTATGCTATGACGCCACGAAATATCTTTCGCAAAACGACATTAATTAATCAAATACCATCATTGAAAAATCTGATGGCTTTTCTTTGACAGTTAAAAGGCTAAAAAGATGAAATTTGTGATTGAAAGTTTATATTTGCTCATAACATCTACTAAAAAGCTTTTATACCTTAGCAACACGGCAAATAATAAAAGGTAATTAAAGTAAAGTTCATTGTTCTTATTGAAAACGTTTAACAATTTTAAACTTTTTCTTGTCAAATCATAATTATAATTAACAAGCACTAACCCAAACAAAAGGTTACATTTCAGAATATAGTTATGAGTAAGGGGCAGCTCTTAATGCTAACCTCTACTTCTTGATGGTTAGCATCTTTTTGTTTAATTATAACGGCTAATTCCCTCTCAACAAAAGCAGTAGCTTTTTATTTATCATCGGACAGAGCTACGTTTACTTTATAAGTCTTGAAAAATTATCCTGAACGTTCTAGATCTAAGAGTACTTGACTGGGGAGAGGGTTAAAGTAGCTGGATAAGGACTTGCAACTTGGCTGCACGCGTTAGACTCTATTATTGTTACAGTGTGGCTTTTGAACACTGTAAATGTAATTTGTTTGAGTTTTTTTCGAGTATGTTTGCCATGTTCTTCCTTTCCAGCTTTATCAACCCATCTCCTTCCTAAGCAACTACACCTGTTGTTGCATATGTCATTTATCTATGCCACTATTTTGAACTTAATTAACGTAAATTAAAAGTAGAGATAATTTTGGTACTGCAAACGTTTTTGCGCGAAATTGTACTACACAATAGCCCCCTAGAAGTCTTGCTTATAAGGCTACCGAACCAAGCCCACAAAGGTTTTACGATGCTTTCCAGTCATCATTAATATTATTCGAAGTAGACCCTAAATTAATTGTGTTATACAACCGACTAGGTTATACAACTGATTGTTCCTCTAAAGTTTTAGCAAGTTCAATAGAGCGCCCGGTTAAATTTACCAGCTACAAAATGAAGACTATAGTATTTCATGAATTAATGTCAACTAGGTCAAAAAGACCCGCAATTGCAAGTTCCTGGTTATTGATGTCACTTAATAGCCCATAGGCCTAACCGGCATTAGCGTTCTTTCTGAAAGGTACACAGTAACCACTGCGATCATATTAAAGTCACCAGAACTTGAATCGTGAATACCATTTTTCTCCACTGCATGCCTTCTCTTTAATCTTTTTCTCGGCTGCCTTGACATCTTTCACTTTGGAAAGCATTTCAGCTTGACGTTTGGCCTCCTCATAATAGTGAACGCGCTTTTGCCATCCAGGTTTAGCTTCATTCTTTTCGGATTCAATAAGGAGCTCCAAGTACTGCAGTTGCGTCAGTGGGTTGGGTTTAAGAGCAATTTGATCCAAACGTTGAAGACTTTGCTGAGCTTTGACTATCATTCCCATGACTGTAGTGTGCACATTCATCAGACACTCTTCTAGTTGCTCAATCATTCCTTGCACTTTGGTCTTCCCTGAGACAGCTGTTTCATACTTCTTTTTAAGGTCATCTGATGTTCTCATCTCGGTCACTTTTTCATACTCAATCAGGTAGGGAAGATTCCTGTGCTCTGACCAATGGCAGTGCTTGGTGCAGACTGTACAGTTGCCACTTGACCCAATTGCACAGCAGTTACGTTTATCGCTGTCATTGGCATAGGCACAGTCTCTGTGACATGTGAAATTGCATCGGAGGCATGTGGTGGTGTGCCTGCCAGACCCTCTAAGATTGATCTCACGGGGCTTCGTAATTTCAACTGGATACGAGAAAGACTTGTTTGTTTCGATCTCCGTTTCACGCTGTTTTAAGATGTTCTCTTCCTGTCGCATCTCTTCTATCTTACTCAGACCCATGGTAATCTGCGGATTCAGGCCTTCAATCAACGTTTGTAGCTGTTCGCGTTCCTTCAGTACCTCTTGAGTGAGTTGGAGGCTGACGCTCTCTGATTTTTCAAATTCAGCAAAAAAGTTTTTAAAGGAGCGAACAACCATCTTCCAAAACATCGCATCAAAGCTGTCTTCAGTTTCCTCGGTATTTTCTGCAAAAAGGGCCGAGTTGTTGAATTTGTAATACCTCTGACATGGGATGTTCGCTTTCTTAATGGCTTCCATTACTGGGGGCTGTTGACCATCTGCAAACGTGACCAACATAAAGATGTTCTTAGCAACATCTTTTCCAAATATGGACAGGATGGAGTCAAAGATATACTCCTGCGTTGGGGTAAGGCGCGCCAAGGAAGCTTGGGTAACAAAGCCAATGCCATCAAGGTGGTCAATACCATCTGGAGGAGGAATGGAAAAGAATTCCTTTATCTGATTGGTGATTTGTCTGTCTCTCTCTAACCCTTCTGTGTCTCCAAAACCAGGTGTATCAATGATAGTAAAAGTGTAAGGAACAGTGGAGCCCTCCATAGGGTAGAACGTGTAAGCAGTAATGTCTTTTGTCTGACTGTTAGCTTGGGACACCTTGGAATCTTCTATGACAAGCTTGTAGCGGAAGTCATCCTTCCACTGGACGCCCAAGATGTAGTTGACCATTCCGTTGATTAGAGTTGTCTTACCGGCCCCTGTTGCTCCTACCACCATAAGGACTTTCTCAGTTCCTCCGCGAACGGCATTACTAGGGCTGCCAATGCTTTTTCTGACAATCATGCTTTTCTTCCGCTTTAATGCAATTTTCGTTGGGAGCTTGTAAACGGACGGGGACCCACTTGACACCTTCTTTGAGTTTTGGAGTATCCGTTCAGCTAAACGAGCTGATGGACGATCGACACCAGTTCTTGTTTTACTTGTTCCTTCTTTCACCTGCGGCTCGGAATTAGAGACAGTCTCAGTGCTGTAAAATAAAAAAGAGAAAGAGAAAAAAAGAGAAAAGAACTATTTTCCTGCAGATTAAGAGTAACTTTTTCATATTAGTCTTGAACAGCCTTGATATTTCTGAATCATTAGAAAAGGGCATATTCTTCCACACAAACCTGTAGAGGGGAATTAAAAAGAGTGATGCCTGATGGATTTTCAATGAAAATGCCGAAGTGTTTCAATAAGAACATTCTTTCGGGATAATTTTAACTAAAACATGTAAAAAACCAACTTCACTGCTTTAGCGCTGATAGGGCTAAGACACGAGAAGCAAAACTTTTCTTTGGTGAGTGACTAGCATAAACAAAGCTTATCTTAAGAAGAGAAGCTTTTCTTCTAAGAAATACACGGGGACCGCCTCAAGTGTGTTTCAAATCATCAATACTTGTATAAAATAAGGAAATACCATTTGTCTTCGATGGATGGTGTCCCTTCGATCACCTGTCGTGCATCAACATCCTTCACACTGGGCCAAATTTTAGCATGTCGCTTGGCTTCCTCGTAGTACATAACACGCTTTTGCCATCCAGGTCTGGCCTCCATCTTTTCTGATTCAATGAGTCGCTCTAGGTACTGAAGTTGCGTCAATGGGCTGGGTTTGAAAGCAATTTCATCCAAACGACGAAGACTCTGCTGGATTTGGTCTTTCATGGTGATCAGTTGTACTTCCACGCTCTGGATATCTTCATTTAGTTGCTTTATGGTGCAATCCACCTGTGACTTTAATGAAACAGCATTGTTGTACCTCATTTTGAGATCCTCCGACGTTCTTGTTTCGTCAACGGTTTCTTTCTCGATTAGGTAGGGAAGACTCTTGTGACTTGACGAATGGCAGTGGCCTGAGCAAACTTTGCAGTTACCCTTCGTGTCAAAAGTATCACATTTATGTTTATCTTCATTATCGCCAAAGGGACAGTTTTTGTAACACGTACAGTTACATCCGAGACATGTCAAGGTGAATTTTCCAGTTCCGCTAAGGTCGATCCGACGTGTCTTCGAAACCTGAATTGTATAAGTGAACTCCTTGGTTGCTTCAATCTCTTTTGTATACTGCTGTAAGACACGCTCTTCTTGTTGCAGTTGATCGATTTTGCTGCGACCGATTGTTATCTCCTGGTCCAGTTGTTTAATCAAGGTTTGCACCTGTTCGTTTTCTTTCCACACCTCTTTGGTGAGTTGGAGGCTGACGCTTTCTGAATTATTAAATTCAAGCAAAAAGTTTTCAAAGGAACGGACACCCATCTTCCAGAACATTGCATCAAACATCTCTTCTGTTTCCTCGCTATTTTCCGCAAACAACGCTGAATTGTTGAATTTGAAATACTTGTCACTTGGGACATCGACTTTGTGAATGACCTCCAGTAAAGGAATTCGCTGACTATCTGCAAATGTAAGCATCATAAAGATGTTTTTTGCAACATCTTTTCCAAATATGGACAGGATTGAGTCAAAGATGTACTCATGGTTTGGAGTAAGGTGGGTCAAGGAAGCTTGGGTGACAAAACCAATGCCATCAAGGTGGTCAATACCATCTGGGGGAGACATTGAAAGGAATTCTTTTATCTGGTTAATGACGGCTCTGTCTTTCTCTAGCCCTTCGGAATCGCCAAAGCCAGGTGTGTCAATAATGGTTAACGTATAGGGAACAGCGGAGCCCTCCATAGGGTGGAATGTGTAACCAGTGATGCCCTTTGTTTGACTGTGACCTTGGGATGCAGTATGATCTTCTATGATAAGCTTGTATCGGAAATCATCTTTCCACTGGACGCCCAAGATGTAGTTGGCCATTCCGTTGATTAGAGTTGTCTTACCAGCTCCTGCTGCTCCTACCACCATAAGAACTTTTTCGGTTTTACTACCAAGGGGATCACTGGACCCAGTGCCGATACTTTGCCTGGCAATCATGCTCTCTGTACGCGTGAATTCTATTTTCGTTGGAAGCCTGTAAACTGATGGTGATCCACTTGAGACCTCCTCTGAGTTTTGAAGCATGCATTCCGCTAAACGACTTGATGGAACTCGTGGTTCGTTTTCTCCATTCATAGTCTCCTCAGAATGAGTGGTGGTGCTGTAAGGGAGATGCAATATATGAAAAAAATTAGGTCTCTTTTATCGTAAAAAGGTTTCCTTTACAGTCAGGTCAAGAGTCCTATACTGGTGACGAATTCCTTGTTTTTTTCTTTTATTTTGTTTCACCAAAAACAAATTGGCTATGTCAGCTGTTCTTAAAGTAGGACGTTTTATTTGGTTGTTTCCCAAATGGAGCTTTATAGAAAACTTTTTTGATCGAAAGAATAAAAGACGATGATCGTATTCAACGACAGCCGTAGTCGATAAAATAAGCCTAAGTCATTTGATTACTCCTGTTTTTGGCGACGCTGGAAAAATGAAATGTGACGCTACACGAGAACATCGGTTGCCAAGACTTAGATAGAAGGAAGGACTTAGAAAGAACACATCATGAAACAAGCTTCTGTTGGAACGAGCTGTTTGATTTTACCTTAGCTGCAATTTGGCAAATGAAAAGCGACAGCACTTATATATCAATGTTTTCGCGAGGGAATGGATGTTTTTTACATGCCGCCTGGCAGAATGATGCTTGTATTTTGATCCGTTTTTTGGTCCATTCAGGCAATCATCTTACGTTATCAAACGCTTTGTAGGAAATGATTCCTATAATGCATTGCATTCAAATGTCAAGTTATTAATGTACCTCGCAGACACAAAATAACAACAGCTTCTCTAGTGCTCACCTTGGCTGAATTGTTTTAGCTCTTTTAGTCCGGTTTTGCCTCACATTTCTTTCCCACAAGATCCCAGCAATCACCGCTAGGAAAGCGACCACTATTCCGTAACCGAACCAATTGTAGACATCCAATATGCCCATCATCTATATATATTTGTGAGAGTGGATCGATCCTGTGAAGAGCAAAAAATTTCTAGTCTATCCAATGGTTATATGGAGGAAAGCTTTTAAATGTTCCCAGAGGCACTGCACCTTGTGCATGTTTAAGTCTTCTGTTTCTAAAAAGTTTCAGTTTTTTAGAAAGTGAAACATTTGTAGCAGAAGAATTAGGTTTCAGGAAATGGGCATTTTCTAAAGTTATTTTCCATTTTTTTAAGAAACATGACTATTGATGAAAGACGTCTATCGTTAACTTTCCCAAGCTAAACTTTTTTAACTTTATGACACCAGTGCTATCAACTGCTCGTGTACCCGTGACGTAAATAACGATTAAAAGCTTCGGTATACTAACGGCGGATAAGTGAATTAGTAAACTCAATTGGTGCACTCCCTTGCAAGAATTTAACACCCGCCGAAGAGGTATGGCAATTTTAAGGATTATTCAGGTATTTTTGGAAGGCATCGACAACATGAAGCTGTTGGAAGTTCTTCGAAGGTGCTTATTCTGTAATACTGAGAATTTTTCTTAAGAATGTGAAAACATTGCAAGTTTTATCGCAAATGTTCGAAAAATACTCGAAAATATCTTAAAAAAGTACGCAATAGTTAATAAAGTTAAAACAGAAAATTCAGTGACGCGGGTCAAAAAAATCCACCAACTAACAGATGGCCAAATGGGAACTGAAGACATCCAGTTTAGGCGATTGAGCGAAAAGCCAGCTTCCGCGGGGATAGACATACGTTGTTGTGACTTATATTTCATCCTTCCCATATATATATGTTATTTACCGGCTGGGAGGTCCGTATCGTGAAAAACTGTGACCGAGGAAAAGGTCATCAGAAAAAAAAGAGAAAAGTAACTTTAATAATACAAAAGAAGCACAATGCAGCAGCAAACGAGAGCATAAAAAAATCTCGAGTCACGAAAGTGAAATTGAATGAAGCTGAACTGAATGTGTAGTTTGGTCGCCTGCACGCGGCACAATTTTGCGAGATTTTATTTGACCGTTTTTTATCAAAACATCTCATTTTCTTGAATGGTCATAAGCAGTATTTGGTTTTGGGGAAAAGTAGCAGAAAGGCAAAGCGTTTGAAAGGATAAATCAAGTCTGTAAACTAGTGACTTGCAGTAAACCGCATTAGGCGTGAAAATCATTGCGAATGCACAAACAACGATCGACAAACTACGACTATAAAACTATAACTTGTTTTGTCAATAAACACAAAGAATACCCGCCTATTGGAGAACTTCAAGGCCTTTAATTCCGTTACTAATTTAGCTTTTGAAAGAATCAATCGGGTATGTAAGCCGGCGACTTGCAGGTAAGCGCAATGGCGTGAAAATCAGTGCGAATGCACAAACAACGATCGACAAACTACCGCCATAAACTTGAATAATTTGATTTAGTCAATAAAGAGAATGAATACTCGCCTTTTGGAGAACTTCAATGCCTTTAATTCCACTGCTTACTTTTCCTTTGATATTTACAACGGCTGGTGAACAACTACATTAAGTTTGGAGAGCTGCAAAACTGTCATGGGTTCGCTCGTCTCGCCGCGAAATGAAAACACTGCGAGCTAGCCGGGCGAAATCGCTCCGTGAGCGGGCAAGATCGAAAATTTCCGCCCGCTCCCGGGACCAATCAGATTGCAGGATTTGGAAAATTCCGCCCGCTCACAAGCCAAGAAAAAAATAAGAAATATTAATAAATGTATTAATAATATTGAATTGTGTTTATTTACAGTGTTCTTGCGACAGAACTACACACATATAAGATACTGTTCTCAAGACAAAAAAGTTGAAGAACACCCGAAGAATTGCTTTACACCCAAAAACTCCGCTCCCACAGGTCGCTTCGTTTTTGGGTAAAGCAATTCGGGTGTTCTTCAACTTTTTTCTCTTGAGAACAGTATCTTATATGTGTGTGGCACATAAATAGTGAATCAAAAGACCAAGCCAGAAAAGCTCAATAAAACAAATCAAACACCTCAAAGCAAACAAAAATAAAAACAGAGTGAACAGAAAGCCAACCACCCCCAACTACCCATTTATGTACATAGAATAATAAAAATGTCTTAGAATTATTTTCCATTTGAACAATTATCTGCAGTTGTATATACGGCGATGGCGGCAGCATACAATTCATACATTTTGAATACTATTTTTGGACCTGAAGGTGAAATTATTCACGATAGATTTAAAATAAGTCAGACAAATTTTCAACAATGGCTACGTGTTTGGATAATGGATATATCCATAACAAACCCAAACAACAAAGACATTTTTATGTTTAGAGACGAGAATAAAGAAAAATACATAGACTTGATACAGAGTGAAGTAAAAAACTTGGGAAGTATAAAGGTGAGCTTTGGTTTAAAAGTTAACTTTCAAACAGAAAGAAACGGAGAACTGCAAGAAATGTCACACTATTTCAAAGAGGACCAACCGCACGTATTTACAACAAAAGACAGAGAACCGATAGAAGAAAAATACGAAGAATTCATGGACAGAATAAGAGGGGAAATAGAAAACTGGTCAGCGCAGGGATCGGGATGGGATATCGAAAGCATAGAGTTGGCCTACATAAACGTGGCAAAATACGTACCGTTACGCGGAGGAAGCTATTTACCACTTCCAGCCAAACTAGCAAACAAAAAAGCAATAGTTAACGTAAAAAACAAAGACAACGAATGTTTAAAGTGGGCATTGAGAGCGGCATTATACCCACCCAAAGACGGTGTACACCCAGAAAGGCCAAGTAAATATAACCCCCAAAACGACTGGATAAACTACGATAATATTGACTTTCCAACACCGCTAAAACAAATCGACAATCTTGAAAAACAAAACCAAAACCTGGCGATAAACGTTTTTGGATGGGAAAAGGAAAGAGTAATAGTGCACAGAATAAGTAGAAAAGAAAAAAGCGTAAAAAGAATAAATCTAATGCTAATCGAATCAGGGGGGAGGCAACACTACTGCTGGGTAAAAAGGGTAAGTGCGTTGCTATTTGACAAGGCAATAAACAACAAAACATTTTACTGCATGTTATGCTTATCACGTTTTACAAAAGCTCACGTTTTGGTGGAACATGAAAAACACTGCAACGGAGTGAATGGAAGACCAACAAGGATTGACATGCCGGAAGAGGGAAACAACAACCTAACCTTTAAAAACTACCATAAACAGATGAAAGCGCCCTACGTCATATACGCAGATTTTGAGGCAGTAGTAAGAAAATTTAAAGGATGCGAGCGGGACCCAAACTACATAAACAAAAACAAAACCAAATGTTACACAGAAAAGACAGAACACCATGAAGCATGCGGTTACTCATTTGTTGTGGTAAGAAGTGATGGACAAGTTACAGGACCCATCGTATACAGGGGAGAAAACGCGGTAAAGTCTTTTCTGGAAAGATTGGTAATAGTAAAAGACAAAATAAGAGAAAACCTCTCAAAAGTAAAACCCTTAACACTGACACAAGAAGGTTGGTATAATTTTAAAAATGCGGACAGCTGTCACATCTGTGAAAAAAAATTGGTAAAAGAAAACTTTTTAGATTCACAGCCGGTCTACACAACAGGTTACATAACAAAAAAGGAGAAATACCGAGGACAGTACCATAAAAGGTGCTTTTACGAACAGCTAAATCAGCAAAGCGACCTTATGGAAATAATGAGTCATAACGCAACAAAGGAAGATGATTTTGAAATGATAAAGCTGAAAAAGGTAGGCAAAGATGACAAGCAGAAAGCAGAAAAACAAACCAACTGCTATGCATGTAAAAAGCCACTTCTTCATAAATTTTACAGAGACGCGGTAAAAGACCATTGCCATTTAACGGGTGAATACAGAGGAGCAGCGCACAGCGAATGCAACTTAAAACTAAAAATAAATCCAAAAACTCACCAAGTACCAGTTGTATTTCACAACCTGAGGGGGTACGATGCGCACCATTTGATGCAGGCAATGGCAAATCTGAACAAAGAGGTAAAATGCGTGGCCAACAACATGGAGAAGTACATAACATTTTCAGTAGACGGACTGAGATTTATAGACAGTTTGAATTTTATGCAAAGAAGCTTAGACTCGCTGGTAGAAGTAACCCCAAAGGAGGAACTTAAAATTACAAAATCAATATCAAAATGCAGCGAACTTCTATACAAAAAAGGGATTTATCCATACGAATATGTGGATTCATTTGAAAAATTCGCAGAAACAAGTTTGCCGCCAAAAGAAGAATTCTACAGTAGCCTAAATGATCAACACATAAGCGAAGAAGAATACACCCACGCGAAGGAAGTATGGAAAACCTTTGATTGCAAAACATTGGGGGATTACCACGATTTATACGTAAAAACAGACGTGGCGCTACGAGCAGATGTGTTTGAAAATTTCCGTAAACTGTGTTTAAAGCAGTACGGACTTGATCCAGCGCACTACTTTACATCACCAGGTCTGTCATGGGATGCACTTTTAAAAATGACAGGAGTAAATCTCGAGCTTTTAACAGACCACGACATGCATCTTTTCGTAGAAAGAGGAATCCGAGGGGGTATCTCAATGGTGAGCAAAAGGTACGCAAAGGCAAACAATCCTTTGGTATCAGACTATGACGAAAGCAAACCGAACAGCTACATAATGTATCTGGACGCAAACAATCTGTACGGTTGGGCAATGAGCAAGCCCCTACCAAAAAGCGGATTTAAATGGAAAAGGGTGATGCCAACTGAGGAAGAAATTTTGAACAAAAAAGAAAACGACAAAAAAGGTTGGATATTAGAAGTTGATCTTGAATACCCGCCAGAGCTGCATAAGGAGCACAACAGCTACCCGCTGGCACCGGAGAAAAAGGCTGTAGAAAGTGAAAAAATGTCAGACTACCAAAACAAACTGATAAAAGATCTAAAACTTAAATTACCCAACAGCAAAAAACTTCTGCTCACGTTAGAGGACAAAAACGATTACGTAGTACACTATGAAAATCTAAAATTTTATCTAAAACAAGGAATGAAACTGAAGCGTGTAAAAAGGGCGTTAGAGTTCGATCAAGAATGCTGGATGGAGCCATACATCAGAATGAACACCGAATTTAGAAAGCAGGCAAAAAATGACTTTGAAAAGGACTTTTACAAACTGATGAATAATTCAGTTTTTGGTAAAACCATGGAAAACCTGCGAAACCGAGTAGACATAAGAATAGTTCGCAGCAATGAAAGAGACAAAATAAGGAAATTGGTAGCAAGTCCGCTGTACGCAAGGCATGTAATATTTACAAACAACTTGGTGGGGATTGACATGCACAAAAGCCGCTTGTTACTTAACAAACCAGTTTACACAGGAATGACTATTTTAGATAAAAGCAAAATATTGATGTACGACTTCTTTTACAACCACCTGAAAAAGCAGTACGGTGAAAAATGTGAACTGTTGTACACAGACACAGATAGCCTGCTGCTTGAAATTAAAACAGAAGATGTTTACAAAGATACCGAAAAAAACAAGAGTTTTTATGATACATCAGACTACCCAAAGGAGCATCCACTTCACTCAACAGTAAACAAAAAGGTTCTGGGAAAAATGAAAGACGAGTGTGCGGGGATTCCAATATCGGAGTATGTTGGACTAAGGTCAAAGATGTACTCGGTAATGACAGAAGGTAAAAGCGAACAGCGAATAGAAAAATTAAAGAAAGAATTTCCAGAGACGGAAATAAAAGAGTGCAGCTGTAAAGGAAAAAAAGTGCAGGCAATAATGGCAAAAGACGCAGATTTGGTAAAAGAAATAATGAAAAAAGACGCAGAGTTTGTCAAAAAAACAGATCATCCAAAAGCAAGAGTGTTGCAATGCTGTAACATGATAAAAATTGACGAAACAAACGTAAGAAAAGCGAAGGGGGTGAAAAAAAATGTTATAAAGAAGCAGATAAAACACGAACAGTACAAGAAGGCGCTATTTAAAAATGAGCAGATGTGGCACGGAATGAAAATGTTGCGAAGCGATGGGCATGAGATCTACGGCATACATGTAAATAAAATTTCACTGTCCCCGTTTGATTCAAAACGCTGGATAGCTGACAATGGGGTAAACACAAGGGCATACGGATACAATAACCAGATAGAAGAAATGGAATCTCTATTCAGTAATATAGAAATGGATGATATTGAATTAACAAATACAGAAATGAAAGAAATAGAAGAAGCTTTAAAGTCGCTCGGGTGGTAATTGTGTGTTTGGAGGCACAACAAGCAGTTCTTCACGCACGAAGCCGCGCTTGGGCCCGTCATGCAAATAGTAGAGAACGGGCTGATTCGGTTTGGTAAAAGAACGTTTAATGTTGTAAACTTTCAAAGACCAGATTGGATCAGTGGCTCTTTTAACACCACCTTCAAGCTCGCCAGGTTGGTACAAATACCTAACATTCACACGAGAGGGGAGCTTTTTTTCGCTTTCTCCAACAGGCCTCAAATAAGGTGTGGATGGCTTTGCATAAATATTTTTTTCTTTGATGGCAACTACAGGTTTCTTGCCGATAAGGCTTGTGACTTCATTGTTCAGAGCGGCTACAACTTCAGGAAGTCTTTTTACCCACTCCGTGGACCTCTGGCCCTCAGGTTTTCGCATTTCAACTGCGTACTGGTGCCCAAACAAGCGCTCAGCCAGGGTGCGGTTAAAACGTTCAACAATGGCCTGATCACGGTGAATGTCAACTCGCCCACGCCGAATATATGTTTTGTGATTTTCCATTTCTTTTGTAACAGCGCCCATAAATTCGCGCCCAGGGTCAACCTGCAGCAGTTCAGGCCATTTCAGAGGTGAGCGTTTGTAAATTCTCTTAAAAGCCACGGCAACTTCATCAGAGTTTTTAGAGGTCAAGGGTTCAGCTTCTTTGTAGCGGCTAGCCACGTCGACAACTGTGAGTGCATACTTAAAAACTTTACGTCCGCGGGGTAGTTTGTCATGCGGCAAAAAAAGAAGATCCGCCTGGTGCACTTTGTTGGGTATAGGTACATCGAATTTCGGCCGAGGAATGCGCTTCGGCGCTGGGAGGAATATCTGCCAGAGTGCTTGCTTGAACAGCCACTTTTTTGCGGTTTCTTCTGGTACCTTGGCAGCTTCGGATAATTTTTTGATTGCGGCAAAACCTTTCCAGTAGCCCCCAGGGCTATAGTATATCTTTGCTAGTTTGGCATCCATCTATAAGTAAGGAATTAAAAAAGTTTAAAGGAAACGAAAGGCAGCGTAGCCCAGAGCAAGAGCCCCGGCACCCACGAACATGAGTTCACCATTTTTCTGCTGCTGGCTTGGTTGATAGAAATCTGAGAACTTGGGTTCTTTAGGGAGTATCATTTGTTTATCAGGGTGCGCCTGGTTATACAGTTTGAAGGCGTAGTCAGTGTTAGTAAAGTTCTGTTTGGCCTGCTCTTTTATTTGCGTGTTAGTCGCAATCCAGTCGAGAAGTTTGGTGCGGTCACGGGAGTATTTGGCATAAGCTGCTTGATACGCCTCGAGAGCTTTGTCATGTCGTACTTTTTCATCAAGTGCAGCGTCACCTCCGCCAAGTGCCTTCGCAAGATAATTGCCACCAATAAAAGCAGCAGCATTCAATATAGCCCCACCAGCCATAATCGCGATACTTGCCATTGTGTTATATTAAAAGAGCAGAGTTTTTTCAAATAAAAATCCTGGGTAGCAACTCAGTTGCTGATGCCCCACTTTACATGCTGGTGGGAAGGATTTTTTGGTCCTCCAGGTACTGTTTGAGCGCAATGCTACCTGCCATGACGGCGGTGAACTTCACATAGTTCATAGCACTGCTGCTGGGGTCAGAAGTAAAATTCTCTTTCACAACCTTTTTTGCGACCCAGCCGATGCCGGCGGCCAAACCGGTTATAGTAGCAGCATCAATGATGGTTTTAACAAGCTTGTTGTCTGACATTATTTATCAACTTTGTTGATACGTATATAAAACATACAAAAAGTTTAAATAAAAATTAATCTGTCTCTTCTGCGTCCGTGTCCTCTTCTGCTTCCGTGTCATCTGCTTCATTTTTCTCTACCAATTCAACAAAATTCGAAGGGTCTTTTGCCAACCAAATCAATTCATTAGATATCTTGTAAGTAACATACAACCAATAACTAGAAAGGATGACGCCGCCAAGAAAATTGACAACAAATGTTTGCGTTGGAACTTTCACCATAATTATAAAGAAACATACAAAGTTTAAATAAAAATTAATTTGTCTCTTCTGAGTCCGGGTCAAATATTGTGGCCTTCATAAGATCGCGGACTGTAAGAAAAATCTTCACATTGAAGTCGTACCATAACAGTCCGATCCCAAAAATGGCTGCGGTTGAGATAAGAACTTGTGGAATATCAACTTTCTTCATGATATATTGTATCAACAAAGTTGATGAGGTATAATATTAATTCGTAAATATTTAATCCATATGACTTAAAACTCTGGTCTGTGTCGGGCGAGCAGGTTGTAGCTCAGGTGTATTTTTTTTGCTGAATGCGGCCTTGAGCTCTTCACGTTTGTAATAAATACCGATCAGTGAAACGACTATGCCGACAACACCAATCCATTGTGTGGTGCTGAGACTGCTATTATCAACTTTGCTACTTTTTAGGGTATCATCTGCAATAGTCGGTGTTGGCTCAGAAACCGGGGGATCAGCAACTGAGTTGCTACCCTTTGCCTTGTTGTTTGCTATTATGACAGCAGCCTCAGCTGCGGCTTTTTTCTGTTGTTCACGGGCTAGCCGCGTTCTTTCAGCAACCGCTTTGCCAGCAGCCACACGCTTGGGATTTTTTGCACGCGGGGCTGTAGTTGGAGTTGGAGTTGTTGCTTGCTGTGTTATATCGACCTGTTGTTGCGGGGTTTCGACCTTCTCGGATTGTTCGGTTGACATTATATGTTAAGCAAATAAAAAATTATTAAGCAATTATTCAGAATTTGTCTGCAAATGTTCAGTAGTTGATGAGGAATGCTCAGGAATTTCTTCTAATTTTGCTTTGTCATTTTTCTCCAAATGCGAATTAAAATCAATGTGCTTCGCCGTTATCAAAGCAGCAGAAATAGGAGCAAGAAATTTTCCATATTTCAAAGAGAGACTGCCAACAAAATTTGTCATTTCTTTGTTAATAATGAAGTCTTCTTTTAGTTCTTTTTTCATGGCATCAACGTCATCTATTTCAATAACCATTTGCAGGCCTCTTGTCACAAGCGTAAGCAGGTTGTCAACCATGCTTTCGGTTGTCTTGCTGCCAACGAAGGTTTCATATCTCTTGTAGTACTTTTCAACTTCTTTATCAGTCAAGCGTTTCAACTGCTCATGTGTTAATTGCACTCCGATGGCCTCTTTGGATTTGCCTGTTGATACAAGCACGGCCAGCTGCTCACGAAGGGCAGGAATGTTAGGTCCGGATAGCAACTGTGGCACAAGGCTACTATCAGCTGGGCTGCTTGACGGCTCAGCTTCCAGTAGGTTTATAACATCTGCGAACTCTTGTTCTGCCATGTTTATATACTATATACAACTTTTATTTTTTTAATTCAAAAAAGTTTAAAACTCTGGGGTGTGGGGTTTACCCCACTGATAATCCGTAGGGGTAGCGAAGCGAGAACACAAGATAAGAGAACTTCCGCTCTTTCAGCTTTGAAATCAGATTTTTGTACTCATCGTGGGAGAGTTCGCCGGCGTAATCTTCAAAGATTGCCTTCGTAGTTTTGGCTGAGGGAGTGTAAAATAAAACGATAGCCGCCACGTTTTCACGGAAGGAAGGTGTTATGCTGGTTATCTTCTGGGTCAGCACCCAAACGCTGATGCCGATATGTCGAGCGGAAAAGCCAAGATTCACCAGCTGGCCTGTGCGCCCTTTTACATCTTTGGAGGCTGCGCAGTCATCTAGGATTATGAGCGTGTTGGTGCCCTCAAAAAGCCAGCTCACTAATTTCAACCAAATTTCAACCTCGTGCTGCTTGCATATTATCACAAACATTCTTAGATCATTTTCACCAATTCGGTGGTAGGTCTTGTTGTGCGCGAATGTTGGGCAGATAAGCACAATGTAGTCAAACTTGCCGCGGAAAGGGCCATAGATCTGGTCAACCACATATTTAGATTTGCCTGAATTTGTCGGCCCCACAATCAGAGCGTTAAAGGGTATCTTGCTCGGATCCATCTTCAGCAACTCAGTTGCTATATTAATACAGAACAGATTCTAATTGCCTTTTTAATATATTCATCTGCGCATCACTGATTACGTAAATGTGGCAGTTCACATTGCCAGAGCCGCTTGCATTCCTCTCGAGCTCCAGCTGTACCCCATCCTTTGTGTTTACAAGTCGCGTGCCGCTTCCGTGCATAGAGTGATCAGCCATGGAACGCAGATCGATCATAACCCCGAACTTGTTATCTGCATAAAACTTTGTTGCATTCATGTGCTGTGTTTTGTTTTCATTTTTGAGAAAGAAGCGTTTGACCTCCTCCCAAATATCAATTCCTTCAAGTCCGTTGTTGTACAGCCTGTTGGGCGAGCCATTTACTGTGACACTGACTTTTGTCAGGTCTGGGTTAAAGTATGCTTCTGACTGCCTTGCACCAGCAACATAGGGCTCGACAAACAGTAGCAAGATGCCTTTGAGGGACCTTCTCTGTGGGTTAACTCTGAGATTCAGCCTTGTGACTGTGCCTTTGGCAAAGGTAACTACTTCGTCACGCTGGATGTGGTCATATGCGAATTCTTTGCCATTTGTGTACTCGCTGTGGGCTTCATCTGCCAGTGTTTTGCTTCTTATCATCTCGTACTCCAGCTGGATGTTTGTCAGCTTGTATTCCAGTTTTGTTTTATCGGAGCCTCTGACAACCTGAGAAGCTGGCGCAAGTTTCAGTTCGAACACAAGATCGTTGTATAGAGCCTGCGGATAAAAGGTCCCGTGGTCGTTCAAAATCTGGTGGTCAAGGCGTATCCTGTATTTTGATCCGTAAATCCCGTTCAGTTTGTTTTCCGAATCGACGCCTGTGGTCTGCTTGTCACCCGCGTTTGAGCGAATTTTGTTGAGGCCCATACTCTGGATTCCATCTTGCAACATGTTGTCGCGCTCCTCCTGCGATAGAAAGAGATCCTCGAATATCTTGTAAATGTCATAACCAACTGTGTCCTGCAGGATTGTGCCAGAGTACTTTACAACAAGTTTTTCAACTAGCGCCCGTCCAACATTGTCGACAAGAAAGTTGTTGGCATGACCTCCGCTCAAATCGATGTTGAAGCGCAGCGCAAGTGTGCCGGGAACAATGACCTCGTTTTCATTCAGCTTGGGCACCGAAACATAAAGCGTTTCCTCTGGTTTGGCTTCTGTGGGGTTGAAAGTGATTCGTTTCACCGCGCGCTCCGCTCTAAGAGCGCCAAGAGTTTTCTCACTTCGTGTTGGCCGAAGGTTTTCCTGTACACCGTCCATTATTACAAAGAATATAAAATATTCAATTAAAAAATTTCAATTGTAAATATAAAATAACTCCATCAACTTTGTTAAATAGAAACATAGTTTCTGCTTTTCAACTTTGTTGATAATCGATGGCAAAAGTTGGCGATTTTGCTATAGAACAACAAGAACTTGACAAGGATCTTGACAATAAAAATGGTGATGATCAATATGATTTTAATGTTGATACTGAGATAGACACAAGTCAGCCGCTATTTCCTCCTGAAGCAGAATCCACACGCTATGGTGAACAAATTGAATTGCACGAACTGAGCAGACTTCCAGAAACATCATTTGATGAAGATATACCTTTGTTGAGTGGCTTTATTCATCAAGATGACAAACCAGCACTTCTTGAAAGAGCAAGAGATTTTATTAAAAGGAAGTTTCCAAGAGTTGACTTCGGGAAATTAGGCCCAATCGGTTTCAGCAAAAAGCCTGGCAAGGACACTACAATCGTTTCATTTGGAACAAGGGGTGGCGAGACTGAAATTTTCAGACAAGATGGGAAAGGTCTTCTCCAAAAATTTAAAGACAAGTTCAAAACATCACTTGGTCCAGAAGCTGAATCTCTGATTGCTCAAGACAATGATGAAATAAGAGAAAACCGGCAGAGATTAAGAGAAGCTGAAAAAGAACTCAGAGATGCAGAAAAACTCGCCTCTGAAAGAGAAAAAGCCGCCCAAGAAGTGCAAGATCTTAGAATAAGAATTGAGCGAACTCAAGCCAGTATTGAACAACTGGGGTCAAACGTTGAAAGTGAATCAGAACTGCGGAGACTGCAGCAACTGAAAAAAAATCTTCAAAATGATTTTGAAAACGCAAAAACAGAGGTGGCGGCTCTTGAGAAAAAAGCTAAAACCAAAGCCAAAGAACAAACCAGGGTCAACCAACTTAGATCAAGCCTAGCCGCTAAAGAGAGAGAAAGAAACACAATGGAAGCGAGGCTCAACGACACAAGAACGTTAGATGAGCTGAAAGAGCAAGAATCAGAACTACAGCGCCAAAATGAGGAAGATCAGGCAGTTATCGACGATGAAAACACATCACCTTCTGATAAACAAGCTGCCGAAGGAAGAGTAGCGGAAAGACAAGAGGAGCTTGCTCGTTTGCAAACGCAGATTGATGAAAGAGAAAGAGCGCTTCCACTTCGTGAGAGGGTAAAGGAGATATTCAAAAAATATGGTGTGACCGTTACGGCTATCGTTCTTGCTGCCGGGGTCACAATTGGTGCTGTCATTGGGGCTATTACAAACGCTTTGAGAGCCACCGGTAAAGCGTTGGGAAAAGGTCTAAAAGATATTGGCTCAAAGATTGCATCAGCTCTGCCAGGTCTTATTGGCTCAATTGTGAGCTTTCTTTTCAAAGCCGCCGGTCAAGCTATCGGTTTTCTTGCTGAGCACACCTGGCTGATTATTTTGGCTGTGGTTGCCTTTCTTGTAGAAAAATACATAAAGAAGCGGCGTTAACGCATAAAAGCGTAAATCAAAGCCGCAACACCTACCGCGACAACAGCAATAGCTGCTTTGTTATTTTCGTGTGTTTCAGTGCCACCTACATCTTTTACTGGCTCATCAGGCTGAGGTGTTTGTTCTTTAGTGTCGGGCCTATTTTTTTCAGGCTGCGTTGCTTCCTTGTGTATCGGGTTTGAGGGGTGGCTGTTTGGTGGGTTTATCTTTGTTGGTCCTCCTGCCATCAGCTTTAGCGCTGCTTTTTTTGTGCCCTTATTTACTTCGTCGTTAACCCCTAGCTTCATACCTGGTATAGCTTGTTTTAGCTGGTTGTTGTAACCAATAACACTTCCCGTATTTATTACCATCCGCGCAGGCATCAGCCATGCACCTGGACACACAGCAAAGTTAAGCCTCACCTTTGCCTCGTCGACTGCAAGTTGGTACCTTTGAACTGACTTTGCCAGATCCGGTTGCCGTATTGCGTCTTCCACTAAAACTAAAAACTCACTTTGCGCTTCTTTTGCCCGCCCCCCGGTTCCCAAAATGCTACTTCTCACATTTACCTGTGAACCCAAAACACAGTAAACGAACGCCTCTATCGACTGGTTTATTCTCGACAAACCTGCCTGGGTTAGACCTTCTGCTACATTTGGGCAAAACCAATCCGCCTGAGCGTACGCTGAATCACCCGGTTCGATGTAGTAAATCAGGTTACCTTTTGAGCCTGTGCCACCTTCATCTGAGAACTTTTTTGATCCCCCGGGGTAAACGTCTCCCGCTTCTTTTGCCGGGCCAATGTTGGATACATATATGTAAACACTTCCCAGGCCGTGGTTTGCGCCTCTTGTAAAACGAAAATCGCTTGACGGGTCGACTCCGAACTCATTGCATATTCTTTTGTATGAAGCCACGTCGTATTTGTTGTTAATCTGGTTAAAAGTTGGGTCGCCTGGCAAAGCGCTTATGCTTTGTATTCCCCCCATCTGAAACAATATTCGCCTGACAGTAAAATATATATGGAACTTGTAAAAAGCTCGCACATTCTCTGGCATAGCATAGTTGTTATCGAAAATTTCGCGACTTATACCACAGCCCGTTGTCGCACACCAGACAGCAAAATTCAGCTGCTGTGGCCAATATCTCATATTTGGGCCGGCTAGCCATGTTTTTGACTCTTTCCCTGAATGGTGGGTGAGTTTGGTTTTTTGAAATACCTCTCTGAACTTTGTTGTGAAATACTGGTCCGGTGTTACGTAAATATTCAGTTGGTTATTAAATATTTTTTTCAAACTCGGGGCGGCATCGTGAAAGCCAACAGCAGGAATCGGCAAAGAGTCACCTTTTAAACCACTTGGTGTAAGCTGTTGTGGAAACCCTTCTGATGATTGGCCAACACCCAGCGCACTTTTCATTTCCGGGCTCCAATATTTGCTGTCTGAACCAAAAACGTTTATCAAATGGCCTGGCCCTGCTTTGAAATAAATTTCTGAGGTTGCTGTGTGGTCTTTGGTGAAATCGGTCTGTGGCTCAAACTTTGATTTATCAGCATTCGGGTATTTTGCATTAAAAGTTTTCCATGCCTTTTGTTCTGCTACTTTGGCAATGCTGTTAGCTTCTGGTGTCTGGATCCATTTTAGAAGCGCAGATGCGCTGCTGTGCTGTGAAGGTTGAGGGGCCTTGTCTTTTGCTGTATCAGCTTTTGCTGCACTTTTGGTTCTTTGCTGCCTCGAATAAGCATCCAACCATCCACCACCACCGGTCCATTCATTATCCATTATTTAAACAAAATATTTTTCTCTAATTATAAAATGGTTATTCTTACTGTTGTTACAACAGAAAATCCGCATACGGTCTATTTTGAACCTTATCCTATTCAAAAACCAAACTATATCCGGGTGTTAAGTTGTTCTCTTTACAATTCGTGGTTTAACTTAAAGGAAGAGGGGGCAATTACTTTGTTAGATGCTGTCGAAAAGCCTTTCAAAGTTACTTTTTTGCCGGGCCATTATACACTCGATGCGTTGGCGAGTGAAATCAAACACAGTTTATCCAAACATAAGGTCCCATTGCTAACAGATGTTAATACTATCGTTGGCCAGCTTGTAATCACAAATCCACAGTTTAAAAAGATTGTTATTGATTCCAATTTAGGCAATTTACTCAATTTAAACTCTTTTACATTGGAATTTAAAACGTTCATAAAAAAGCTGAATTCCGAAACGACATATTACATTCATTGCGACCTACTTGACAAAGAACAGAATCTGTTAAATGGCAAACCGTCTACTGTTTTACAAACTTTTGACATAACGGGAAAACCTTTTGAAAAAGTTTTTTATCAAAGCAGCCCACAACATGTCTTACGCGATGTTTCTGCTGATAAGCACATCTCAAATATGACAATTTCTGTCAGGGACCAAAATAATAATCTATTTGACTTTAACGGCATGCCTCTTCAGTTTCTAATTGAAATTAATTGAACAAGAAAATAATTTTGTAAATATAACCATGGCATCCAACGTATTACCATCTGCACCAGATTATCGAGAAACAGAAACTCAGACAACACTTTATCCAGTTCTACCAAATCAACAAGATAACAATTTTCGTATGCAGAAAGCCAATGAAGTTTTAAAATATTTAAGTGACGAAGTTTCACATTATAGGCTTGTTGCCAAAAAATATAAAAGAACTAAAACCATTATCAACTATGCTAGCTTTTCTTCTGGCGGTATTAGTGGTTTTCTATCCGCAGGTGGAGTAGCGGCTGCTTTTACAGGCATTGGAATTCCAGCGGCAATACCAATTGGCTGTGTTGCCTCTTTATTTGGGCTAACAGCTGCTGGGCTAACCGGTTTTTACAAAAAGCTTGAGCCCAAACTTATCAAACACTGCAAAATCATGACACTGGCTATGTCAAAATGCGATACTGTCAACCGCATACTGTCAAAATCACTTATTGACGGCAAAATCAGCGATTCTGAGTTTCAAAGCATTCTTGATGAAAAAGAGAGCTATCGAATTCAGAAGGAAATTCTTCGGAAAGGCACACTTCCCAAGGAAAAAAATAAACAGAGTAGCCCTGACATCGAAAAAATACGACAGGAAGCCAGACAAGAGGAACGGCTTAGGATGCAAAAAAAACTTCTAGGCAGCGCGGCCGATATCTCGAAATAAAATTTCAGTCAAAGCACACTCTCTTCCATTTTATTAAAGAATGATTGCCGTTCCAGCACAAATTTGAACTAACTTTTGAGCGAAAAAGCAGAAAATTTTCTCTAAGTGTTACAAAATAACATCTTCAAAGATCAGTTGATTTGAAAAAACCTGCTTACGCGTAAGTCGAAATATAAATCATTTCCTCAGGGAAAACCCATATTAAAAAACCTGCTTACGCGTAAGCCGAAATATAAAGCATTTCCTCAGGGAAAACCCATATTAAAAAAACCTGCTTACGCGTAAGCCGAAATATAAAGCATTTCGTAGGGGAAACCCCTAATAAATGACAATGACCTGCTTACGCGTAAGCAAAGGGAAACCGCCTAATAAATGACATTATCATAATCTTCAAAAACCAGTTGATTAAAAAACCTGCTTACGCGTAAGCGAAAAATGTAAAGCATTTCCTGTTTTCACAGAATAATTAATTAGAGACTTGGTAAAGATTTGTAAATAGAATATATCAGAAGGCTAAAATGTTAGTGTTTTTTCACGCGATTTGTTTTATTTTAACCGAACTTTCTACACCCGTTTGGCAGAATGAGGTCAGACAGATTACATATCAATTCGTAGAGGCTATGCAAGAGGCACAAAAAAAGTAAACAGGTTCGAACGAGTCAGTGTTCTGGAAAGATCGCTCGATAGATCGACAAAATTTCTGTGATCAAATCCTGTTATTTCTCGATTTCTTCTCGTCGCTTCACTTCGCCAGCTTATGTGGGGGCACAAAAACTTACAGCGCGTTAACTGAGCGTATTTTTTTCGTCCCAAACACTAAATCGTGAGGCGACCGCCATGTTTTGTGTTATTCTGCTCGTCCAAGGGGTCTGGGAAATAAAAATATTAGTTTCCGGTCTTTCTGAGAAAAGGTCACGCAAAGACTCCTCTCCATTTCGAGGAGAAAGATCTCTTGAAGCACTTATCATAATCATTTTCATCAAAAATAGGATAGCCGAGATAGTGTCTGAATCCATTTCTAATGCACAGATTACAGAGACCATTTCGCGAACATCTGCTTCTGTCACATTTATAACAAAACAAAACCCTTACAATTTGTTTATTGCGATCGCAAAATGGTGCTTCATAAATTGCAGCATGAACTTCATCCCAGCCAAGAGTTTTACGCTGTTTGAGCTTCATTGAAGTATACCCTTTATTGATTTCTTTTCTGACATCGTCCCAGCCAAGCATTTTACGTTGCCAGAGTCTTATTATAATATACTCCGTACAGATTTTTTCCCGAAGTTCAGCCGGAAGTGCTTGTATTAGTTCTAGTGTGCCTGCCATCTCGCCGTATATACAACTGCAGATAATTGTTCAAATGGAAAATAATTCTAAGACATTTTTATTATTCTATGTACATAAATGGGTAGTTGGGGGTGGTTGGCTTTCTGTTCACTCTGTTTTTATTTTTGTTTGCTTTGAGGTGTTTGATTTGTTTTATTGAGCTTTTCTGGCTTGGTCTTTTGATTCACTATTTATGTGCCACACACATATAAGATACTGTTCTCAAGAGAAAAAAGTTGAAGAACACCCGAATTGCTTTACCCAAAAACGAAGCGACCTGTGGGAGCGGAGTTTTTGGGTGTAAAGCAATTCTTCGGGTGTTCTTCAACTTTTTTGTCTTGAGAACAGTATCTTATATGTGTGTGAACTTAAACGTTATGCAAAAAAACTGCATAACACAGGTTAGTTTCACCCCACTTTCTGTTCCGTTGTTTAGTTCTGAGAAATCCTAAAAACACATGTTCACACTTCTGAAAGTGAAATATAGTGACCTTCAGTGCAGTAATCTCACTGCGGATAGTTTAAATTATCCAATAAAACTGTTATATTCCATCTACTTTTGCATCCCTGCTGAACGTTACTTTTAAAACAAAAGTGATGAGATGGCGATGTTACTGCGGTTTTGATTGTTCGGTGGATCAAATTAATGAAAAGAATTTCTGCGATGTTTTCTGACCAAAGACATACGGTACAGGGCCCGTGCTGGCTCAAGTGCGAGCCAGTTTTTATTTATTTATTTATTTATTTATTTATTTTTATTAGTTTTTTCTTTTTTTTTTTGGGGGGGGGGGGGGGGGGGATTCCGGAGGCATGCTACCCCGGGAAAATTAGGGTTTTGGTTACCCTCAGACACCGGAAGGTGGATTTAAAATTAAAAAACCGTGTATTAAAGCGCAATGTTTTTACAACTTGAAACAGCTAAGGACCGCAAACAGCAATGCTGTTTACGTACTAGGATCTACAAGAGATTATTGCAATTTATTTGCGCTGGCCTTCGAGCTGACGTTATTTAGATTTGCTACACTAGGCTGATGAGTCCCAAAAAGTACGGAACGGCTGTCTGCGATAGCAACCCTACCTTTTCGTTCTGGTCGTGTTGGTGTCTCGCAAAGTTACTTTTTAACGTAGTATCAGCGTTGCTATATTATTGTAATGTTTTTACAGTATAAGCATACTAAACATTTAGAACCAGACATATAGATTTACTATCAAATCCTGCTTGAAACAATTATAATTTACTCCAAATCAGTACTACTGCATTAGCGTTTACAAACCAGGAATCCGACGACTTTTGCTATACTTCAACTAAACGTTGTAAACGGTGCCAAAATTTCTCTTTCTCTTATTGCTACAATCTGCAAATTCATTAGTGATGTAAAAAAATCGTTCTTCATGACTGTTTATTATTGCCAAGTTGCTAAACCTCTCTTGCGCCATTGTTGAGCAAGATGTTTAGTCTTCGGGCGATGGAGATTGAATGATCGTTCACCAAATACATTCGTTACTGGATTGTACTAATATGGAACTCAAAAACAAAATTTATCACCAGCTTCTGGAAAGGCGTTCAAATGCAATTGTTCGTTCAAAACAATTGTTTTTTTTCGTTTATTTCTTTCTTTACTTGCTTATTTACTTAAGTTCTTATTATTCTTTCTTTTTACTGTAAAAAAGTGGGGGGCTAAAATCCACCCCCCAGCACCTCCCTCTGCGCGGGCCCTGAGTATCGTCCAATGTACGTCTGAAAATGATAATCTTTACTGAAATCTAATACCCGAAAGGAAACTGGACTCTTAAACGTTACTTTGTCTGCTTTGAATGACAGCTGTCGAAACAAATTTAAGTTCACGAGAACAAAATTCCACAAAATTCTGAACTTCTAAAAAATGCAGGAACAGTCCTTGAAATTTCAAACCAAACTTGCCAAGTTGATATATAGGTGGAATTCGATTGTTTCTTTTTCCGTTGTTTAGGTATGAGCCTCTTTCTTGGAAATCAGATCGACCCTTTACAAACATGTCTATATATAAGAAAAAATGTGACACAATTATTCTCTTTCGCTTATTTGGTGCGGTTTATTCTAGTATAAATTAAGCTAAGGCCTTCCTTCCTGCCGTTTTAACAGATGGCATAATACGGTATGAAGTTTTGTTCAGTTTATGGCCAAAACTGCGAACGAAAATGAGTTCAAATTGAAAGGATTCAGACAAAAACGCTCTGTTTAAATTAATAATTATATTACATGCATTTCTAAGAAAGAATGCGACACAAACATTCTCTTTCGCTTATTTCTTACGGTTAATTCTAGTATAAATTTAACTAAGGCCTTCCTTCCTGCCGTTTTAAATGGTGTCTTCAGTTCCGTTGCTTGAACTTGCCTTTGAAAAGGCGTTCAAAACAGTCATTGAAACGATGGATGGCATTATACGGTATGAAGTTTTGTTCAGTTTATGGCCAAAACTGCGAATGAAAATGAATTCAAATTGAAAGGATTCAGACAAAAAATCTGTATAAATAAATAATGACATATATTTGCGGTTGCTTGATTCTGGGAATTTTTGATTTGTTCTGAACAAACAAAGTGGCAATCAAATGCAAGCGTTAAAAGTCGACCACACTCGATTCTTACCGTTTTGCAGTTCCTGGAGTTCTCAGAAAGCCTAGTTAGATTATGTTTTTTTCTTGTACCTACTTGTAAGACAATGCGCATAGATATTTCAGGATTATTTCTCGTTAAAAAAGGTAAGTTTCTGAGAATGTTAACTAGTGAGACACCAAGGCCGTCTTAGAAGTCTTGGATGCATTTTTAGTGCTTTTACTCTGCAGACAAATTAGCAGCTTAAAATTCATTCAATTCAATTTTTGCATGTTATACTGCTAAAAGTTTTTCAACCAAAATGTAGCTTTCGCTATGCTATCCAAATCAGTTCTAGTTGCAATTGTATCTATTGGTTTAAGAAATCGTTGTGTTATGGTATTTGATCAATATTGCGACGAACGTTGTTCTGTTCTTTTGCTGGAGACAAAGTGTATCGTCTACTACTCGTATAATGAAAATAAAATATTACTGAATTTTCCCGTGATGGTCGGATAAACGCAATTGAAAGAAAAGTATTTCTGTATAGCCGTGAAATTCGTGTTACTGAGAGGTTGTACAAACAATTTCCTTCATTCCGATTTGTGACTCGCTTGAATGCCAGGAAAGAGCAAAATATATAATCAAATACTAGAAGAAGAAATATTGTACTTTCCCTATCAGAACAAGACAAGCCTTTTCGTATAAGTCACCTTTAAGATTCAGAGCGTTCAAACGCAGCATCGGGATCGTAAGTATTCAGAAGATTTGTTCAAGGAGGTTCGTTTGAGACCAAGGATATCGTATTGGCAAAGATTATGTACACCATGCGGAAATAACCGACTGACGGATAATCGCTTGATACTACATGTAACATCTAACATATACATAGCTTTCTTACCTGATTCGGAGAGATATCTTGGACCAGACGGCGGTACTTCTCCGGGCGCAGCAACAGATTCAAGGATAAGAATTCAAAGTAAGCCACTCCGTGAAAAGGCGATGGATAAACTCGAAATATCGGGAACACCCCTAAAATATCAACTGCACACTTCTGCTTCTATAAAAGGTAAGCAATTGTCCATGTGACCTCTTTCAAGGACTTGATTGGTCAGTGGTGATCAATTATAGAAAACCCCGTATAATGTGATAATGCCAACGTGGACAACTCCTGGCTAGTTAGTTCCTGTTCACGTGTAGTTGACCAATGATATTTACCAATAAATATAACTACTCAACCCACAAATGCCAGCCGTCGGGATACAAACCGAAAGCTGAGCTGCCAATACTCTCTTTAACGAGTGATAGGTAAAATAATACTAGACGCGTCAGGATAAACAGATCACATGAGTTTCAGTTTCAACTTCCTGCATTTCCACGAATTTACACTAACTCAGACTTGATGGGGTTACCGGTAAATGACAACGTAATCGAGATAAATTTTTATTTCAAAATTTGAGCCAAGAAACGTTTAACATGGCGTACGCGTTATAACCAAGAATTATATATAACAAGAAATTTGTTTCTTATTCCACACGTGCCCACGACAATTTTTGCAACGGTAAACTAATTATTCAAATTAAAACTGTTTTCTTCGGGTTTATTTTAGGTCGCTAGTCTATAGCAATGACTGGATTATTCAAGTTTTTAGAAAACACAAATCTTTATAAAATTGCTTTGCTAATACTTGAAGTTTTAACAGGTTTTTTTTTCTTTCGTTTAGTTGGGCGCTTACGCATTGCAATTTTAGCTGATATAATTTGGGTACCCTATCTAAGGATCAAACCAGGAACACAATGCTAAAAGTAGCACAAACGATACCCTGCTTAAGGACCAAGAACCTCAAAAACCATACCCTATCCCGCGGCACATATCTATATAGCCCACATATATATGGGCCAAAGAATAAGGTGCGACTGCGGCATGCAAACGATGATTGACTATTCCCCTGCAGTTTTAAATGCCATTCAAGTAACATTCGTCACACGGAAAATTAAGTAAAATTACTTCCCGCTCAGGTTAACTTGTTATACGTACCTGCAAATTCTTGGAAGTTCGATTATCTTGCGGCGAAATGTAATGGTTACACGGGCAGACAATCCGGACTGTTTAAGGTGGCGCGAGTAGACTACTTTTGCCGTGGGCGACGGGCGGCAAGCGAGAATTCACGCACTCAACCCCCATTAAATCATAAAAGTAAATTGAACTTTATTTATCTGGCTTATAGTAGATCACAATTTGGGATCAAAAGATGCGAAATTCGGTATTTTATGGAGCCGAGGTCAGCCGTTACAGATTACAGTAAATGCATAAAATCAAATAAACAAATTGCGTATCGTGGCGTTATGCGCGCTGCCTCAAACAGTGTGGATTGTCTGCCTGTGTGGTTATCAGACCACACAGGTATACTCGCAGCTGACGCTGACACAATCCGGAAATTTCCATACGTCTGACCTAGAGGGTGCTTCTGATTGGTGCCTACTAATGCTTCGTATTTGCTGTTACCAATCAGAGGCGCTTGCCAGATGCGATTAACCTGGGTCATCAGTTAGAATTTGTCGGCTCGTTCAGTCATCTGAAGAGTTGTGTGAACCACGGAGTGTTCGTATGACTTTCGCGTATACTGATTTGTCAAAATCTCAAAAAAAAAATTACCGACAGTTATGGATCTTCACAGGTTTTGGAGCGATAGAATTATCTACGTCCAAAACAACTGCCAAATAGTTTGTAGTTTCTAGAAACCTACTTCGGTCACTTCCTGTCTTTCTGAGAATTAAGCCAACGTTTCCTAGAAACCCACTATTATCTAGTCTCATTTTATAATATACACCGAACTTCCTCTTGAAATGCACGTCAATGACGATTATGGAAAGAAGATTCGTCCTCGAAAGTTTGATGAACCTGCTGACAGTGCTAAAGGAACTTGAAGCTCTCGCTCTGGATCTCTGTTCGGTTTTTATTTCTAAATTCAAATCTGTTGTCGGCCTGGCCTTAGGAGTTCTTCTTTCTAAAAGAAAGGTGTACATTTGAAATCATATAATCGAAGGCCTCAGCCCGTACTCCCCCCATCATTTTTTTTTATTTTAAGAATGTTAAAGGCCTCAATGGAGGAAAACGTTTTGCCCACCTCCCCCGCCCCCGGCACAATCCGCTTAAACTGACTCCCATAATTTCGTGTTCTCTCAATCCAGTGAATACTAGTAGTACTCCATTAATACTTAATTATTCACAAGACTGACGTCTGAAATTGCCATAAAAACTGGCTTTTTAGCTCTTCTTATAGACCTACACCCAACGGTCTGGAAACAGAACTTACGTACTGGATGAGCTAGAATTCTCCGGATTCGCCCTGTCCTTTTTATGAAAGTCACCTTCCAACCCATTTCAACAGCAAATAGCCAATTTTTGTAGCTAGTATATTCAAATTGCATTTGCTACTGTTTCTAGCCAGAATTAACATGAAACGTATCAAGCAGCTGTGAATAGAGAGATTCTGAATACTCTACAGGTTTCTCTTATTATGCATTCAAATGGCTAACTAGTGGTCTTTGTACATTTTTCCTCATTTTGCTGTGTTCTACTATGCCTAAGGATAAACGAAATCACGTTTGTCAACGAAATTACTAATTCACCAACAGTTCTGGTCTATTTTTCACGTGAGGTATTCAACTTTTTCTAGTCATAGACTGAATTAATAATTCATCTGAAGCTCGGCTGACTTATGTCTAGGTTTTCTAGTTTTTCTTTGTCCCACGCTCATGAAAATGAACATTTCATCTTTATAATTAATTCTACTTCAAAACATCGGATTAAGTGATTACTCTAGAACAGTTCTTGGTAACAGAACAAACCCTAAGGGAACAGCTGTCCCTTATTTTCTTTTGTTCTCCTACTTTACCCTTTAGACAACGCAGGGTTTTCATCTTTTCAATTTAAGGAAAAAGCATCAAACGACGGATCAAAAGACGGAGTGGTATCAAAAAAGTTCACTTCGTTGAGAATTCTACTTTCTCATTCAAGTTGAAACTAATCAGTGATGTTAAGTGAGTTTTTTAAAAATGCAAGGCTATATTCTTTTTCAATGGCCTATTCGTCCCACAATATTATTTACTAACCCAACTAAAATCCAATTGTTATCTCTCTGCAATATATTGACGATTGCAGCCTTGTACCAAAACATCAACATGGAAGCGGCATTAATGCTGTGATGTACATGTAGAACGACCCCTTAATAAGTAATCAGTAGGTTTCGCGGAACTGTTTCCACTAAACAAAGTTTTTTTGTTTCTAAATTATCTGCTGTACCGCATCGGCGACCAAGTGAAATATTTAATTTATTATCAACTGGAAGATAAAGTAACCTCAATAAACCGCCGTAGCAAATAAAAACCTGATGCTTCGAGCGATAGCTCTTCGTCAGAGCAAAGCCCTTTGCCCTGAGAAAGGGCTAACGCTAGAAACGTCAGCTTTTCAAAATATGCTACGGCAGTTTATTTACCTTTATCAATTTCCATTTGATAATCAACTAAGTATATTAGCTGCAGTCACCAAAACTTGAAACGAGAGTACCACATGTCTCCACCATGAGACGATTTCCTCAGTGACCTTCCGACTTTTTCGTCCTCACTGGCATCCACATCTCTTGAGACCTCTTGCATCAGTTGCTGGCTTCCTTCAGTGGCATTTTTTACTTTGGACAACATCTCAGCGTGACGTTTGGCGACTTCAAAGTACTGTATACGCTGTTTCCATCCAGGATTGGCTTTTCTTTTCTCAGATTCAATAAGCTTCTGGGTTTCTCTCTCATCCTTTCCTTTCGCCAACATTTCAGCCGCGCTTTTCGTTATTTCAAGGTGCTGTATTCGTTGTTCCCATCCAGCTGTGAGCTCCCTCTTCTCGGATTCAATAAGCAATTCAAGGTATTCCACTTGCGTTAGTGGGTTTGGCTTGAGAGCAATTTCATCCAAACGACGAAAACTTTGTTGGGCTTGCATAATCATGCTGAGAATATGGAAGTTCACTTCTTTGAAGGATTCCTCTATCGATTTCGTCAATCGTTCAGATGAGGCCACCTCTTCAACAGCTCCGAGATATTTCCTTTTCATTTCTTCCGCCGTTCTTGTCTCGGTGCCCGTTTTATACTTTATGTCAGACGGTCGATGCTTGTGTTCTGACCAAGTGACATTTTGCTGGCATATCTTGCATTTAGAAGACATACCGACCTGATCTTCTTCGTCATCAGGGTTGCGAGTAATGCATGTGGTTCTTTCTAAGTCTTCTGTCACTTCTTTCGTTACATCAACTGTGTACTTGAAATTTCTGTTTGTTAAAATCTCATTTCTATGTTCTTGTAACACATTTTCTTCCTGCTGTATCTCTTCAAGTTTGTTCAAACCCAGAGTAATGTGTAAATATAGGCCCGCCGTTAGCACATGCAGCTGTTCTCGTTCCTTCAGTTCGTCCTTATTTCTAAATTCAAATCTGCTGTCGGCCTGGTCTTAGGAGTTCTTCTTTCTAAAAGAAAGGTGTAAAGTTTAAATCATATAATCGAAGGCCTCAGCCCGTACTCCCCCATCTTTTTTTTATTTTAAGAATGTTAAAGGCCTCAGTGGAGGAAATTGTTTCGCCCTCCTCCTCCTCCCTGGCCCCATCAGCTTAAACTGACTCCCATAATTTCGTGTTCTCCCTAGCCAATGAATACTAGTAGTACTCCATTAATACTTAATTATTCACAAGACTGCATGACGTCTGAAAAACTGGCTTATTAGCTCCCCTTATAGACCTACACCCAACAATCTGGAAACAGAACTTACGTACTGGATGAGCTAGAATTCTCCGGATTCGCCCTGTCCTTTTTATGAAAGTCACCTTCCAACCCATTTCAACAGCAAATAGCCAATTTTTGTAGCTAGTATTGTCAAATTGCATTTGCTACTGTTTCTAGCCAGAATTAACATGAAACGTGTCAAGCAGCTGTGAATAGAGAGATTTTGAATACTCTACAGGTTTCTCTTATTATGCATTCAAATGGCTAACTAGTGGTCTTTGTACATTTTTCCTCATTTTGCTGTGTTCTACTATGCCTAAGGATAAACGAAATCACGTTTGTCAACGAAATTACTAATTCACCAACAGTTCTGGTCTATTTTTCACATGAGGTATTCAACTCTTTCTAGCCATAGACTGAATTAATAATTCATCTGAAGCTCGGCTATTTAAGACGTCTAGGTTTTCTAGTTTTTCTTTGTCCCACGCTCGTGAAAATGAACATTTCATCTTTATAATTAATTCTACTTCAAAACATCGGATTAAGTGATTACTCTAGAACAGTTCTTGGTAACAGAACAAACCCTAAGGGAACAGCTGTCCCTTATTTTCTTTTGTTCTCCTACTTTACCCTTTAGACAACGCAGGGTTTTCATCTTTTCAATTTAAGGAAAAAGCATCAAACGACGCAAAGACGGAGTGGTATCAAAAAAGTTCACTTCGTTGAGAATTCTACTTTCTCATTCAAGTTGAAACTAATCAGTGATGTTAAGTGAGTTTTTTAAAAATGCAAGGCTATATTCTTTTTCAATGGCCTATTCGTCCCACAATATTATTTACTAACCCAACTAAAATCCAATTGTTATCTCTCTGCAATACATTGACTATTGCAGCCTTGCACCAAAACATCAACATGGAAGCGGCATTAATGCTGTGTTGTACATGTAGAACGACCCCTTAATAAGTAATCAGTAGGTTTCGCGGAACTGTTTCCCCTAAACAAAGTTATTTGTTTCTAAATAAACTGTTGTACCGCGTCAGCGGCCAAGTGAAATACTTAATTTATTATCAACTGGAAGTTAATAAAGTAACCTCAATAAACCGCCGTAGCAAATAAAAACCTGATGCTTCGAGCGATAGCTCTTCGTCAGAGCAAAGCCCTTTGCCCTGAGAAAGGGCTAACGCTAGAAACGTCAGCTTTTCAAAATATGCTACGGCAGTTTATTTACCTTTATCAATTTCCATTTGATAATCAACTAAGTATATTAGCTGCAGTCACCAAAACTTGAAACGAGAGTACCACATGTCTCCACCATGAGACGATTTCCTCAGTGACCTTCCGACTTTTTCGTCCTCACTGGCATCCACATCTCTTGAGACCTTTTGCATCAGTTGCTGGCTTCCTTCAGTGGCATTTTTTGCTTTGGACAACATCTCAGCGCGACGTTTGGCGACTTCAAAGTACTATATACGTTGTTTCCATCCGGGACTGGCTTTTCTTTTCTCAGATTCAATAAGCTTCTGGGTTTCTCTCTCATCCTTTCCTTTCGCCAACATTTCAGCCGCGCTTTTCATTATTTCCAGGTGCTGTATGCGCTGTTCCCATCCAGCTGTGAGCTCCCTCTTCTCAGATTCAATAAGCAATTCAAGGTATTCCACTTGCGTTAGTGGGTTGGGCTTCAAAGCAATTTCATCCAAACGACGAAAACTTTGTTGAGCTTTCATAATCATGTTGAGAACATGGAAGTTCGCTTCTTTGAAGGATTCCTCTATCGATTTCGACAATCGTTCAGATGAGGTCTCCTCTTCAACAGCTCCGAGATATTTCCTTTTCATTTCTTCCGCCGTTCTTGTCTCGGTGCCCGTTTTATACTTTATGTCAGACGGTCGATGCTTGTGTTCTGACCAAGTGACATTTTGCTGGCATATCTTGCATTTAGATGACATACCGACCTGATCTTCTTCGTCATCAGGGTTGCGAGTTATGCATGTGGTTCCCTCTAAGTCTTCTGTCACTTCTTTCGTTACATCAACTGTGTACTTGAAATTCTTGTTTGTTAAAATCTCATTTCTATGTCCTTGTAACACATTTTCTTCCTGCTGTATCTCTTCAAGTTTGTTCAAACCCAGAGTAATGTGTAAATGTAGGCCCTCCGTTAGCACATACAGCTGTTCTCGTTCCTTCAGTTCGTCCTTAGACAGAGAAAGGCTGACGCTCTCTGTATTTTCAAATTCAGCAAAAAAATTCTTAAAGGAAGTAAAACCCATCTTCCAAAACATTTCATTAAAGCACATTTCGTATTCGGATTCTTTATTTTCTGCGAAAAGAGCTGAGTTGTTGAACTTAAAGTGCTTCTTACTGTGGTTTGAGATATTGGCTTTGTGGATGGAATCCAAGACAGGGGGACGTTGGCCATCCGCAAAAGTGATCATCATGAATAGATTTTTGGAAACATCATTTCCAAATATGGACTTGATACATGAGGTAATTATGTACTTCTGCGTTTGGGTGACGCATGCCTGAGAAGCCTGGACAACAAAACCGATGCCATCAACGTGGTCGATACCATCTGGCGGGGGGATGGAAAAAAACTCCCTCATTTGTGCAGTGATTTCTTCGTCTCTTGTTAACCCTTGATACCCTTCTGTGGCACCAAACCCGGGAGTGTCGATTATAGTGAAAGTATATGGAACGGCTGAACCTTTCATGGGATAAAAGGTGTAAGCAGTTATACCCTGAGTCTTGTTGCTTGCTTGTTGCTCTTTATCCTCTTCTGTAATGAGCTTAAATCGGAAGTCATCTTTCCATTCCACTCCCAGGATGTAGTTGACCATGCCATTGATAAAGGTCGTTTTACCGGCACCTACTGCTCCCACAACAAGTAAGACCTTTTCCACTTCTCCACTCCCAAAACGATAAGGTTTGGCAATAATTCGTCTTGCAATCATGCTTTCTGCACGTCTCATCTTTGCATTCATCATATGAAGCTTGTAAATTGACGGGGAGCCACTTTCAACTTTCTCAGACGTATAAAGCATGTACTTAGCCAGACGATGAGTAGGCGATGATGTTTCGTTCAGGCTTAAGCTACTTGAGAAATTGGCGACTTCCCGCGTAAAAGTATCTGTTTGTATATTTCTGCAAGCACTCATTTTGACGTATTGATATTCTGTCAAAAAAAGGTTATAGATGATTTTAATTAAAATTTAAAGTTAAGGTTGAAGTTTTCACTTGAGGCATGCAAAATTTAAGGAAGGTAGGTCGGTCGGTCGGTCGGTCGGTCGGTCAGTAGGTAGGTAGCTAGGTAGGTAGGTAGGTAGGTAAGTAGGTGTGTTAGAAGGTAAGTAGGTAGGCAGGTAGGTAAGTAGGTAGGTAGGTAGGTGGGTAGGTAGGTAGGTAGGTGGTTGGGTAGGTGGGTAGGTAGGTAGGTAGGTAGGTAGGTAGGTAGGTAGGTAGGTAGGTGGGTAGGTAGGTAGGTGGGTAGGTAGGTAGGTGATAGGTGATAGGTGAGCTTGCATTTTACTTTCAACCGCTCACGTTTTTGCCCAAGACAAACATACTTTTGATCTTCTCGTCAAATCGGGGTAATTGTCTCTATTTATGTTTTTTTTTTTGATAACGCCTAACAACGTTTGTCTCTCTGCATTTTTTTCATGACCTGAAGCAACAGATGCTAAAAATCAAAGTGCTATCTATCCCGTAGTGTTTCATACTTAGTAACAATCTATAGTTAATCTATTTGTCAGGGGCACCGAACAAGAAAACTATAACAAAGGTCTTTGAATGTCGTTGTTCCGTTTTCCCATATCGTTTAGGCCTTCTTAAAGGGAAATTTATGTAAACTAACACCGCTTAGTCTGTTCAGATTTTTAAGGTGAATTAATTAAAGTGGTAGCAACTTTTTTTTTAGGGAAAGAAATCTTATCACTCGAATTTGCGAGCTGTTGTTGCCTCGTGTTTTTCCTATACCCAAAATCACACACTTTCCAAGATCACAATGATCAATGATTTAAGGCCAATCCTTAAGAAAAAACATCCGTTTTCAAAAGATGGTAAATTTTAAACGCGTTGAATAATTCATGTTCATGTTCATGAGCATATCATTTTTCTCAAGTGTTTCTTCATTCTCGGGCTTCTAGCTAGACTTCTAGACAAAATTTGCCTCCTAGCTTCGGCGCTTCGTTATTGCCTAGGTTATCAAAAACGTCCAGCTGCAGGCCTGCGTGCAGACGCGAATTAAAAAAAAACGGAAAAAAATTAATTTCCGTTTTAAAATGAAAACAGATACTCGTAAACGGGGCCTAATGGAACTATGGCTTTAAGCATCGGGGGTGGAAGAGGAATTATTCGGACTGACTTTTTCATTATTCCTTCACATTTTTCAGGACTTGTTCATTATTCATTTTTAGATTTTTCGTGTTATTCATTATTCCCTATTGCCTAAATAGCGAAGCGCACGAGTGACGTCACGACTCAGACAAGACTCAGACAAACAAACCGAAATGGCGGACGATTTTCCTTAAAACAGCCGGTGTTCCTAAAACACTTTCATAGATTCGTTCTATTTCTCTCAGAACACGTTGATGTTTTCTGAGGCTCGTGGGATGAAATGGGGTGACCACTCATTTTTATCGGGTGGGGGGTGGGGGAGGGAGGGGGGGATAAGATAGACAGTGCCTGTTAAAATAAAATGGCCCTCCCTCTTCATTAGAATTTTTTACCTTGCCCTTTCCCCCCCCCCCCCCCCCCAAATGATTGCAAGTAAAACTTATCAAGCTAAATTAAGAAATTCCAAAAAAAATGCAGTTTAAAATGAAAACAAAAATACTGTTAGTGCATTGATTTTGAGGCCAAGCCAGTGTGTTTTAATGCCTCAATTTTTTAAGTCAAAATGTCACTCTTGCAACAAAATATTGCAAAGCTACGCTAAAATGATCAAACATTATGTTTTTGAATTCAAATTCGTTTTTTTTTTTCACAAAACTATGTGAAAATATACTACATTTGAACTTTTTCAATCTTGTGTTTCATCAAAGACGGGATCAATAAAAAGCATTTTTCGGGGGTATTTTTCCGCAAAAATTTGAACCACAGCATCATAGTAAACAGGCTTTTCGTAATGAGTGTTCATCAGTGCCAAACCTGACAGTCTTTCCGTTGTCAAAGTGGTCCTTGAACATCCTTTAACATGCTTCAAAGTGCTGTTTGCTCTAGCCTGCGTAGCTGGCGGTATTGTTGGGTTAAAGCGCGCACAAGCAAGCCGCGAAGCCGCGAGAGTAGTGACTTTTTTATGTGGGTTCTCTAATTGGTGTATATAGGACATCAATTTATTACCAGGATTTTTTTGAACTCCTCCTCCCCAAGCTTTTCGCGGCTGTGCCGCTCGTTCTAGCGGCTTCGCCGCTTGCTTGTGCGTGCTTTAAAACCCAACAATACCGCCAGCTACGCAGGCTAGTTTGCTCGCTCGTTGTCGGCTGAGGTGACTGGTATATATAGTGCAAACAATTCGTAGCAGGCAGTCAATGTTAGGGAGCAGCTAAGGTTTAACTTTTCTATTAGCACGTGTTTTGACGTTAGCGGTTTCAATTTTGGGGATTCGACCGAGTCTCCCACCCCTGAACCCCCCTAGATCCGCCCCAGAGTAGGGGGCCCAGGTAGCATGCACCCCGGGAAAGGTTTCAGTTTTTGAACCCCAGAAACGCTATTTTATGGCATTGTAATGCGATCATATAACTCACACTAAAAGGTAGCCCCCCTAACATCCCACCAGCCCCCTCCCTTACCCATAAAGAATGAACAATCCCCACAGTATCGGTGCATGCATCATAAAATAATGAAAACATATCAGATTCACCCAGATTCGACGCAGATTTACACCCCGGGTCTACACCTTTCTCCACTTCTGAATTAAACATATTGCTTACATTTTCTCATGTCTGATCAGTCTCTACCGATTCTCTCTCGAACGATCCATTTCTCGGCCCATTCTGCTGTTCCGTTGCGAAACCACTCGTTACTTCAATCGTTTTTTGAACCGTAAACACTGACAAAAATCCGCTCACATGGGTTGACGATCACTTTATATCAAAGGTCAAACATCTCACGTGGAGACGAATCGACATTGTTGATAGTTGAACAATCAAAAAAGAACAAAGGACGCACCAATCAGACAAAACTACACAGGAAAAAAAATTGGTATCTGATTGAATGCAGATCACCCTCGACCTCAGTAAGGCCCGGTTCAGACGCCGTACTTTTCATGAGCCGAACTCAATTCGAATTTGGACCGACCCAAATTGACAAAAGTACGCCTCTTGATTCAGACGCCGTACTTTTTGGCCGTTCCTAATACAGTTCCAATAAAACCAGGCAAAATACATTATAATAATTTATGAATTAGGATCGGCACATGAAAAGTACGGCGTCTGAATCAAAGCCGTTCGAAAGGCGGTCCACAGGCGAAATTCTCGGCCAAGCCAGGCGGGAAGAACGGGTGAGCCGTTCCAAATTGAAATAGCCGTTCTAATTTGATTCAGACGCCGATCTTTTCATGTACTTAATTCAAGGAATTAGGTTCGGCTCATTGCAGATAGCTATGGTCAAATTAAATCGCTTCCTTATCAGCGATATTCATTATTCCTTTACTGGAAATGACTTATTCATTATTCCAAGCATTGAAACCTTAAATATTCCTTATTCATTTTCCGTTTTAGCCCGTTATTCATTATTCATTATTCCCCTTCCATCCCCGATTAAGCACGCGCTTTAATTTCTTAGCTTCCAGCTTGTTTTCCAAATTCTCATAATGAATGAAACTCTTTGACAAATGTTTACCATCTAAATGTTCTGAGAATCAAAACAATCAGCGTCCTCATCAATCCCTTACCAGTTTTGTATATTTCAATATTTCCTAGAATTTGCCAGGCAAATAAAATATGCAATTTCCTTTTCTCAGTGTTTTTCTAAGTCAAAAGCATAAGGGTTCCAAATAGATAAGCGGAAACTGTGAATGTCAGTGATATAGCTAGTTTTAAAACACTAGCCTTAAGTTTGCTGGCATTTATTTTTTCACTGAATTTCTGACAAGCGGAGGCATATCTCATTGATAAATTCACAAACAGAAATTCAGATATTAATGAACGTCTTCAGAACTGAAGATTTATAGCTACGGGTAGGAACTAGAGACTAAAATCACCCAAACAACGTATGGGTCACAAACAACAAGAAGACTGATCAAATTCATTTCTTATAAATTTGTGTAAGCGCTATAAATATAAGATCGGCGAACTAAGCAACGGTCGACTCGATGAATAAATCTTTTAGCCGCCGAAATGTATTAAGTCTTTTAAAAAAACTATGCAACAATAGCACACTCACTGAAATGGATTTAGCTAAACTAATTAATAAGGAAGGCTTAATAAAAAAAACATGCTGAAATTGACCTTGTTAGAGACCTGACTAAACTGGGAGAGTCCTTTCCCTTCGAAGTGTCGACCGCAAGATTATTTTTATCTGACGGAGAGGCACACCCGTGAACGTGATGGTTTGGAAAGGAAAACAAAAACAGATTTTATCAGGACAGGTGTGTTGCCAGGGCCTGCGTTTTCCAAGAATGCAATTGACTTAATTAAAATAACTCCTCCAAGTTTGTTGGGTCGCCCACAACCTCTCGGAACGAGTTACTTCATTGGTTCTTAAAACAATAGATAACAGGTCATAACAATGCCCCTATCCCTGAATAACAATAGAGGTAGTGTTTACAGCGGGCGAATGAAAACAGAGGTTCCAGAGAGGTAGTGTCTTACTGAGTTTGTTTGTATTCTATATTTTATAAAGAGAAAAGGACGCTTTCTCACCTTGTTTCACGTGAGCAAGAAACCGGCGTAGCGTAGTGCTTGTGATCAAACCCGGGTGTTGGGACCGTGATCGAGACTTTTGTTTTAAGTTGGGCGTAATGCGTTGAATTTTAGCTAGTTGTTGTAAGATACGGTAGGCCGATAGGCCCATGAACGTTGTCCCTAAAGTTTGAAAGTCGTTAGTCTACGTTTGAGCCTGTCTTGTTTGAAACTTGTTTAGGTCCCGTATGTGGCGCGAATATTTGGTTTATATTATCGAGACTATTAATTTATTTGTGATTGTATCAGCTTTCTCTTTTTGCAGTGAACTCCAAACATTAAAGCGATACGACCTTTCGTTGTCGGTAACATCGTTTGCGAGTAAAGATGACAGATGCGTAGATTAGTGGAAAAATAATTGACATTTTTTGGTGTATTAAAAAGTGAGTTTTATTTCACGTTGAAAGTTGGCTTAAATTCTTTCATAAGCAACATATTTGTTTCAACACTCCTTTTTGTACAGAAGTTGTCACTCAAACATGGTTTTTCACATTCCGTGATCCTCGTGCATGTGTTTCCCATTGCCGAAAAATTTAATGAACTGTATTTAGCAACACTCTGATCTAGGTCCATTGGTACAGTCCATATCAAAAGGTATTTCCCCGTCTTATTGTAATTTCTACTCTCAGGGACACATACAATGTGCTTGCAAATAGCGTTGGTCTTTTACTGTTTCTTCCAGGAATTCATCAGTTGTTTTTCTTCATTTGAAGGTTGTTAACCCTTATTAAGCCAGTCGTTAGTAAAGGCTATATATTTCAGGCCGTCTCAGGGATGGTTTTTGTCACTGGTATATTCGTAAAAACCGCAGTCATATCATAGATACCAAAATATCATCTTTGTAGATCGGCGTACGCGCATCTGTTGCAGTAGTATTAGACAGAGCATACCAAGACAAAAAACTCGAATTCCTCCCTTGAAAAATCAAATTCTCCCTGAATTTCTCGACAAACTTTACTCACATACTCTCATGATAAAATCCTTCGTGAATCCTGTTGTAAAAAGTGAATGTTTGGCTTAAAGGAATCTTTTATGAATAACAAGTATGGAGAAGCAATCGGTCAAAGAGTTGAAGGCTCTGGCCAGGGAGAAAGGCATCAAAGGTTATTATAAAATGCGTAAAGCCGAGTTGATCGATGCTTTAGAGGAGGAGAGTGAGATTTTTTACTCAGCGAATGATCAATTTATACCGGAGGTTGATATCCCGATTCCTGCGCCATCGAGAATAACGCAGATAAAGAATCTTGCCTCTAATGCGGCAGCGCCTGTAAAGAGTGCGATAAACAGGTTTACAGGTTGGTTATTAAATTATATCCCTGAACCTATCAAAAATGTTGTGAATGAAAGAGTTGAAAACCTGAAGGAGAGAGTAAACAGTATTTTCAGGAGACAGGAAGTAACTCAACCCATTGAGGATGAGGATCATCTCACACCCAAAGAGTATAAGACAGCTATAAAGGGTTATTTCAAAACATTTAGAGTTAATGGTATAAACGGTATGGATGAGAAGACGTTTATGAATAACGTCAAACCGAGGGTCATAAATCTCATAAAGAGTAAGGGATCAATAAAAGTCAAGTTAATTATCACCGTAAGGTTTACCAAAGAGAATCCCGCCACCGGTAACATCGACATTAATGTATATTTCTTTGCATCAAAAATGGAGATTGTGACGGAGTCAACCGATCTCTCTGTTCTTTACGATCAGATGGCAGATACAATCTTAGAATTGATTCAGAATTTTCAAAACAGAGGTTCCGGTTGGCAATTCGATAGAGTCGAACACCTTGACATCAACATTAACCATTACAATCCTCTCTCTGCTTCCTCTTTCATTCCCTTACCGAAAAAGTTGGCAGATAAGAATGCGATCATAAACGTTCAGAATGATAATGATAATGAGTGTTTTAAATGGGCAGTAACCTCAGCTGTTTTTCCTGCTAAAGAACATGGAGAGAGATTGAGTAAACAGATGAGGAAAGATTCAGAAAAGTTTGACTGGGCAGGTATCGAGTTTCCCGTCTCACTTAAACAGATAGATAAGTTCGAGAAGAATAACAATTACGCAATCAATGTATTAGGTTATGAAAAGGTTGTTTACCCTTTGAGGATAAGTAAAAAGAAGAATGTTCAGTTCATCAATCTTCTCCTTATCGCAAACGAAGAGACCAAACACTACTGTTGGATAAAGAACATGTCGAGATTGATATATGGTGATGTTAGTAAGCACCACGGTAAGCGATATTTCTGCTACAGATGTCTTAACTCATTCCCATCGGAAAAATCACTGAATAAACATACCGAGTACTGTCAGAATAACGAGGCTGTCAAGATTGAGATGCCGTTTCTTGAACATATCAAATTTAAGCATCATTTCAAAAAGCAGAGAGTTCCCTTCGTTGTCTATGCAGATTTCGAATGCTTCACAGAGAAGATAGACACATGTCAACCCCGGGATAACAAAAGCTTCACCAATCAGTATCAAAAGCACAGTCCCTCAGGTTTCAGTTATCTCATTAAATGCTTCGATGACAACCTTCTCTCTCCCAAACTCGTTCATTACACAGCCGAATCTCTCGATGATGATGTTCCTCGGTTATTTGTTGAGTCTTTGGAGAAGGATATCAAGGACATCTATAACAGGTTTAAAAAACCGAAGAAGATGGTGATGACAAAAAAGGACAAGATCGATTATTATAACGCAACTCACTGTCACATCTGTGAAGAAGAGATATTTGAAGAAGATAGAGATGATGAATACAATAAAAAGGTTCGTGACCACTGTCATCTAACCGGTAAGTATAGAGGCGCAGCCCATAACTCATGCAACCTTAAATTCAGATTACCCAAGTTCTATCCCGTCATCTTTCATAATCTCTCCGGTTATGATTGTCATCTATTTATTAAAAACCTCGGTAAATCAGAGGGAAAGATAGACTGTATTCCATGTAATGAAGAGAAGTATATCTCATTCACCAAAGAGATTTTGGTCGACACATTCATTGATAAAGAGGGAAAAGAGAAAGAGGTAAAGCGTAAATTAAGATTCATCGACTCTTTCAAATTCATGGCGACCAGTCTTGATAACTTGGTAAAGAATCTTCCGAAAGAGTCTTTCAAAAATCTTTCAAAATTTTATGAAGGTGATCAGTTAAACCTTATCAAAAGAAAGGGTGTATTTCCCTACGATTGGTTCGATAACTTCAACAGACTGTCTTCAACATCACTTCCACCGAAAGAGTCATTTCACTCCATATTGAATGACAGTGGAATCTCAGAAGAGGATTACATGCATGCACAGAGAGTATGGGAAATATTCGATATGAATACTATGAGAGATTACCACGATCTTTATCTCAAGTCTGATGTTCTCCTTCTTTCTGATGTATTTGAAAACTTCAGGGATGTCTGCATGAATAATTACCGTCTCGATCCGATATTCTATTACACAGCGCCAGGACTCGCATGGGATGCGTGTTTGAAGATAACCAAGGTTGAACTGGAACTGTTGGATGATTACGAGATGTTAATGATGGTTGAGAAAGGAATTCGAGGGGGAGTCTCCATGATATCGACAAGATACGGAAAGGCAAACAACCCTTACATGAAAGATTATGATCCCGATAAACCGAACAAGTTCATCTCTTATCTCGATGCAAACAATCTTTATGGTTGGGCAATGTGTAAACCTCTACCGACTCAAGGTTTTGAATGGATGTATGAAGAGGAGTTGAAGGATTGGGAGAGTATGCCGTGCATACTTGAGGTCGACTTGGAGTATCCAGAGAAACTTCATGATTTACATAACGATTATCCTTTGGCACCTGAGAGACTCATCGTGAATAAGGTTGAGAAATTGATCCCAAATCTCAATGACAAGACAAAGTACGTAATTCATCACGAGACTCTCAAACTCTATCTCTCTCTCGGTCTTAAACTAACCAAGATTCACAGAGGTATTAAATTCGAAGAGTCAGCGTGGCTAAAACCTTACATCGATCTTAACACGAATCTCAGAGCGAAGGCATCCAACGATTTTGAGAAAGACTTTTTCAAGTTGATGAATAACTCCGTATTCGGAAAGACTATGGAGAACATCAGAAACAGAGTCGACATTCGATTGGTCACTCGTGAAGAACAGGCGAAGAAGTTGACATGCAGACCGAATTTTCAACACCATACGATTTTTTCCGAGAATCTCACCGCCGTTCATATGAAGAAGGTCAGCCTGAAGTTCAACAAACCCGTCTATCTCGGTATGTCAATCCTCGATCTGAGTAAGACCTTGATGTACGATTTTCATTATAATTACATCAAACCAAAGTACGGAAACAGAGCAAAATTACTCTTCACTGACACGGATAGCTTGGCATATGAGATAGAGACGGAGGATTTTTACAGAGACATCTCTTCCGATGTGAAATCAAAGTTTGACACGAGTAACTTTCCAAAGAATCACACAAGCGGAATTCTCACAGGTGTAAACAAGAAGGTCATCGGAATGTTCAAAGACGAGGCCTCAGGAAAGCAGATCGCAGAGTTTGTCGGCCTCAGGGCAAAACTATACTCATACAGGGTGGAAGAAGAGTACGAGGAGAAAAAGTGTAAGGGAGTGAAGAAGGCGGTGATAAAGAAGACCATAAGTTTCAACGATTACAAAAACTGTCTCTTTGATAATAAACCCGCAATGAGAAAGATGAATGTTATCAGAAGTCATCTCCACACAATCTTTACCGAGACAGTTAACAAGATTGCTCTCTCTCCGTTCGATGATAAGAGATTAATACGGGAGGACAGAATTCATACCTTCGCTTACGGTTATAAGGGAGGTAATTCGGTGTCTGAAGGTACAACTTGAAGCTCTTCTCTGACAAACGATCTCTTCGGTCCATCGAGAAGATAATACAAAACAGGCTGTTCGGGAGAGATCACCACACGATTTATATTATAAACCTCGATACTCCAGATCGGATCGGTAGCTCTCCTTCTCTCTCCTCCCTCATCCTCTCCGGGAGAGAGAAGATACCTTACCTGAACACCTGGAGGCAATCTCTTCTCCTTTACTCCGACAGGTCTTTTGTAATTAACCTGTTTAATATCAACATCTCTCTGACTTATGACCTTATCGGGTTCTTTGCCTGTGATTCTGACCACCTCGGAATTCAACGCTTTCATGACCGCTGGCAACCTCTTCACCCAGACTCTTGATCTCCCTTCACTCACCATCTCCTGCGCATACTGATGAGAGAATAATCTCTCTCCCAAAGTCCTGTTCGCTCTCTCAACGAATGCCTGAGCTCGATGATTTCCCGCTTCGCTTCTCTGTATCTTTACGTTATAACTACTCATCAATCTCGTAACCGATCCCATAAACTCTTTTCCGGGATCGACCATAATTCTCTTTGGCCAATCGAGTTCTCTTTTATAAATTCTCTCAAAAGCCTTCGCCACCTCTTCACTCTCTTTCGATGTCAACGCCTCAGCATCTTTATATCTCGTTGCAACATCGATCACAACCAACGCGTATCTGAAGGTCTTTCTTCCCACCTTGTCATGAGGAAGAAAGAGAAGATCCGCTTGGTGAATATCATTCACTCGACTCACACTCCAATGAGGTCTCGGTAAATACTTTGGCGGAGGAAGATATATCTGCCAAAGTGCCTGTCTCTCCAACCAATCTCTCGCCTCTCTCTCACTCACCTTAGCCGCGGAAGCCAACTTCGATATAGCGGAGTACCCTTTCCAATAACCTTCGGGGCTATAGTATATATTTTTCATAAGGTTACTCATTTAAAAATAACCTCTCTCTCTTTTAAAATGTCACTTACAGTATCCGAGAAGATTAATCCGAACCGAGTACCGAGAGAACCGTTCGGTCTTAAGGCAGAGTCATCTCTCAACAGAATAACATTCGATCGTTCATCTCATAATCCTGAAGAGACCATCCGAGTAATCATACCTAAATTGGCAGATGATGTGGTGATTGTTCCGGGAAGTGTTAAACTCGTATTCGACCTGGAAGTCAGCGGCCATGTCAACAACACCGTCGTAAATAATATTGGTCGAAACCTTGTTAAAAAACTCAAGGTTCTTTTTGGAGGTGAGACACTACAGGAAACAGAGAGATATGATCTCTTTCAAACCTACCATGACCTCTTTCTTGAGACTGAGGAAAGAGAGGATAGACTAAAACAGGGAATCTCATCATTGAATATGAGAAAACTCAGAACGAATGCGGGTGATAAGGACACATCCGACGCAAAAGTTAAAGAACTCGCCGGCATTCACAACACAAAGTATGAAATTCCTCTCGACCATCCCGTTCTCAGTGATAACGGGTCACTGTATCCGAAGGCGCTTACTCATGACCTTACATTTGAGATAACTCTGCCGGCTGTGGATGAAATCGTAAATCATGATAAAACGGAAGAGAAGAAGACACCTCCGAATTATAAACTCACAAACATTGAGTTAGAGTACCACTGCATCAAAAGTGACCACTTAGCTAGTGAGGCGATGGTAAGTTACCAAACGGGTAAAGGATTTTACTATGAGAACGTTCAGCATCTCAAAAGTTTTACTATCTCAAAACCGAATGACAGCGTGATTAACGAGTACGTCAATATATCGAGAAGGTCGATGACGGGTATACTCTTACTGTTTGAAGGGAGTTATGACACAGGTAAACGAGACTCTGAGAAGTTTGTAAATCCCGACATCAAATCGGTCAACATCAATATCGACGGCATGCCGAATCAACTCTATTCAAAGGGAATGATTCCTTCTGACTTTTGGAGATGCATTAAGAGACGAATGGGTTCAAAGGGATCAGTAAAAGAGAAGGATTTTTACGCAGGCGATAAGTTCGGTCTTTGGATTGATTTGAGAACCTTTCCTGATAACAGTATTCATGGCGGAGGTCTGCGCGTAAACAACACAAAAGATGGTGTGAAACTGGAGATCCAGAGGAAGTCCGGAGGAACGGGAAACATCACCTGTCATATGTTTGTGGTCGCTGACGCGGTGATGGAGATCATGAACAAAGAATTTAAGTCAATCGTATACTGAGGGCTATGAACGAAGTTCATTGTAAAATATATTTTTAACAGACTAAAAATATATTATTACGTTGTAAATCTGTATTAAAAGACCGAAAAGATAATGATAAATGAAAGAGTTAAGAGATAAGATTCCCTTTCACATGATAATAACGGGACCGACCAACTGCGGAAAGACAAAGTACCTCACGGAGCAGCTCAGAGGACCCTTCCGAAAGGTCTTTGAGTACATTGTTCTGATCTGCCCGACCTATGCGAAGAACAGGACCTACCACGGGTTCGCCCGAGGCGATAAACGATTCTTTGTTCTCTCTCCGGATGCATCAAACTCTGATGAGATCGATTCTCTTCTTACAGACGTGTCACTTCTCTTCTCCGGAACAAACACCCTGTTAATTCTCGACGACTGCGCAGTCTCCAAAGACCTTAAGCAACGCTCCAATAAATTCATCGATCTCGCTTTCTCCGGGAGACACGACGGATTGAGTGTATGGGTGTTAACACAGCAGTTGACCTCGATCGCGAAACCCTTCCGAGAGAACGTCGCATGCGTGGTAACTTTTCACAATCCCTCTCAGGTCGGTATGAAGACCCTGTTCGAAGATTACGGAGGAGATCTTGATGGGGAGACGAAGAGAGTACTCTGCAGAGTGTTGAAGGAGGAGAGATACGCTCGACTCTGTCTCTGCCTCAGATATCCGTTTGAGTGTTATCTTGAGATACCTTTTTAAAGAGAAGTGTGAGAAAAAATAAAGTTTAAAGGTTTCACCAATCATATTAATGATGACAAACGTCGAAGATTATGACCACCTCGGAATTCAACGCTTTCATGACCGCTGGCAACCTCTTCACCCAGACTCTTGATCTCCCTTCACTCACCATCTCCTGCGCATACTGATGAGAGAATAATCTCTCTCCCAAAGTCCTGTTCGCTCTCTCAACGAATGCCTGAGCTCGATGATTTCCCGCTTCGCTTCTCTGTATCTTTACGTTATAACTACTCATCAATCTCGTAACCGATCCCATAAACTCTTTTCCGGGATCGACCATAATTCTCTTTGGCCAATCGAGTTCTCTTTTATAAATTCTCTCAAAAGCCTTCGCCACCTCTTCACTCTCTTTCGATGTCAACGCCTCAGCATCTTTATATCTCGTTGCAACATCGATCACAACCAACGCGTATCTGAAGGTCTTTCTTCCCACCTTGTCATGAGGAAGAAAGAGAAGATCCGCTTGGTGAATATCATTCACTCGACTCACACTCCAATGAGGCCTCGGTAAATACTTTGGCGGAGGAAGATATATCTGCCAAAGTGCCTGTCTCTCCAACCAATCTCTCGCCTCTCTCTCACTCACCTTAGCCGCGGAAGCCAACTTCGATATAGCGGAGTACCCTTTCCAATAACCTTCGGGGCTATAGTATATATTTTTCATAAGGTTACTCATTTAAAAATAACCTCTCTCTCTTTTAAAATGTCACTTACAGTATCCGAGAAGATTAATCCGAACCGAGTACCGAGAGAACCGTTCGGTCTTAAGGCAGAGTCATCTCTCAACAGAATAACATTCGATCGTTCATCTCATAATCCTGAAGAGACCATCCGAGTAATCATACCTAAATTGGCAGATGATGTGGTGATTGTTCCGGGAAGTGTTAAACTCGTATTCGACCTGGAAGTCAGCGGCCATGTCAACAACACCGTCGTAAATAATATTGGTCGAAACCTTGTTAAAAAACTCAAGGTTCTTTTTGGAGGTGAGACACTACAGGAAACAGAGAGATATGATCTCTTTCAAACCTACCATGACCTCTTTCTTGAGACTGAGGAAAGAGAGGATAGACTAAAACAGGGAATCTCATCATTGAATATGAGAAAACTCAGAACGAATGCGGGTGATAAGGACACATCCGACGCAAAAGTTAAAGAACTCGCCGGCATTCACAACACAAAGTATGAAATTCCTCTCGACCATCCCGTTCTCAGTGATAACGGGTCACTGTATCCGAAGGCGCTTACTCATGACCTTACATTTGAGATAACTCTGCCGGCTGTGGATGAAATCGTAAATCATGATAAAACGGAAGAGAAGAAGACACCTCCGAATTATAAACTCACAAACATTGAGTTAGAGTACCACTGCATCAAAAGTGACCACTTAGCTAGTGAGGCGATGGTAAGTTACCAAACGGGTAAAGGATTTTACTATGAGAACGTTCAGCATCTCAAAAGTTTTACTATCTCAAAACCGAATGACAGCGTGATTAACGAGTACGTCAATATATCGAGAAGGTCGATGACGGGTATACTCTTACTGTTTGAAGGGAGTTATGACACAGGTAAACGAGACTCTGAGAAGTTTGTAAATCCCGACATCAAATCGGTCAACATCAATATCGACGGCATGCCGAATCAACTCTATTCAAAGGGAATGATTCCTTCTGACTTTTGGAGATGCATTAAGAGACGAATGGGTTCAAAGGGATCAGTAAAAGAGAAGGATTTTTACGCAGGCGATAAGTTCGGTCTTTGGATTGATTTGAGAACCTTTCCTGATAACAGTATTCATGGCGGAGGTCTGCGCGTAAACAACACAAAAGATGGTGTGAAACTGGAGATCAAGAGGAAGTCCGGAGGAACGGGAAACATCACCTGTCATATGTTTGTGGTCGCTGACGCGGTGATGGAGATCATGAACAAAGAATTTAAGTCAATCGTATACTGAGGGCTATGAACGAAGTTCATTGTAAAATATATTTTTAACAGACTAAAAATATATTATTACGTTGTAAATCTGTATTAAAAGACCGAAAAGATAATGATAAATGAAAGAGTTAAGAGATAAGATTCCCTTTCACATGATAATAACGGGACCGACCAACTGCGGAAAGACAAAGTACCTCACGGAGCAGCTCAGAGGACCCTTCCGAAAGGTCTTTGAGTACATTGTTCTGATCTGCCCGACCTATGCGAAGAACAGGACCTACCACGGGTTCGCCCGAGGCGATAAACGATTCTTTGTTCTCTCTACGGATGCATCAAACTCTGATGAGATCGATTCTCTTCTTACAGACGTGTCACTTCTCTTCTCCGGAACAAACACCCTGTTAATTCTCGACGACTGCGCAGTCTCCAAAGACCTTAAGCAACGCTCCAATAAATTCATCGATCTCGCTTTCTCCGGGAGACACGACGGATTGAGTGTATGGGTGTTAACACAGCAGTTGACCTCGATCGCGAAACCCTTCCGAGAGAACGTCGCATGCGTGGTAACTTTTCACAATCCCTCTCAGGTCGGTATGAAGACCCTGTTCGAAGATTACGGAGGAGATCTTGATGGGGAGACGAAGAGAGTACTCTGCAGAGTGTTGAAGGAGGAGAGATACGCTCGACTCTGTCTCTGCCTCAGATATCCGTTTGAGTGTTATCTTGAGATACCTTTTTAAAGAGAAGTGTGAGAAAAAATAAAGTTTAAAGGTTTCACCAATCATATTAATGATGACAAACGTCGAAGATTATATTGAGGAAATACCCGAGGAGACAAAGGATAAAAAACCTGATGAGGAGGACGATCTCGAAGTGAAGAGAGAGTCACTCGCGATTCTCGCCTCACTCGGCTCAACAGAGGAGTTTCTCGGTAAAGCGATGAGTCTGGGAGATGTTAGGAGGCTCTCTCCCAAGGGTGTGGAGAAGTACTTCAATATATACAAAACCGTAATGGGAAAGAAGGTGACGGGAGGATTGGTGGAGTCTGCAATCTCCGCAGCCTCCGTTCTTATCTCCTACGTTATTCCCGTGGATGATGTGGAGTCTCTCAATGAAGACTTGAAGAATGATGATTTGGTCAGACGTGAACTGAGTAACTTCGCAGGAATGTTGGTTCTCAAGGGAGGAAGATTGGTAGCGTTAGCAAGCGGACTTTTCAAGGTCGCCAAGCACGTGAAGTTAAGACCGAGTGAGGAGAATTCAAATGAGATTTCTAATGACTCTCAATTGTGATTGAATAATAATGTTAATCTTAACTTAAACATTTCATGAGAGTTAACTAAACATGCTGCCGCAGGAGAAGGTGTCATTCGGAGTACATGAAGAGAAGTGTAGAAAGATATTTCAAGACCTTTTCAAAACAGAGTTTAAAAAAGTCAGACCCGATTGGCTAAAGAATCCTTGGACATATCAGAACCTCGAGTTAGACGGTTATAACCCTGACATAGTCACTCCTCTCGGTAAAGGTTTGGCATTCGAGTACGACGGAATTCAGCACTCAAGGTTCACTCCCCTCTTTCACTCATGTGTTCAGGATTGCGATTATCAAGTGATGAAAGACTCTTTGAAGGATGAGATGTGCAGAGATGAAGGAGTTCTCCTTATAAGAATCCCTCACTACGTTTTTTATTGGGATCTCAAGCCTTTCATTATCGGAAGATTGGTAATAGAGGGTGTTAAGCTTGACTAAAAGTATGTTGAAAAATTATTTAAAAACTTTTCATCACTTATTAAAATGCTTTCGCAGAAGGTGGTTCGTTACGTTGATCACAGAGTGAACATCCCTGAGGAACAGAGAGAGAGATTCTGTTCAGCCATCGGTAACAATGAGGCTGTCACCATAAGATTCAGACACAAGGATCTCGGGGGAGGTGATAATCTCATCGCTTTCACTCTCCAACAGTTTAAAAGAATCGCCAGCGCTTTCGACAAAGGAAGGGGAGTTACCATAAATATGAGTAAAGATCAGGTACAAAAACACATCTCTGTCGATGAGGATGATTTTTTCTTTTCACCTGTGTAAACTAACGTAAACAGCCATGTGTAAACTTATCTCTTAAGGTTAACTAAATCACCAACATCAGGTGATTTAAAGACAACAAGAAAAACTAAATGTCAGAAGAAGTTGAACAGATCACAAAGACCCCAATTCAGGAGAGTGTCAAAAAAGAGAAAGATCCAAAAAAGGTTGCCGCAGGAAAGAAACTCGCCGAGTATAACAGAAGGGCGAAGGAGGCATTAAAGGAAAAGATGAAACGTGATGCTGAGAAGATTCCTGAGGAGGAGAGAGAAACGGGTGAATCAGGGGGTTGGTTTCCCGAGTTATCCTTTACGACCGCTATCTCCGTTATCGGAATAGGGTTGACAGCGGTCAATATGTTTATGAGTTATAAAAAGGATACAAGTGAAACTCCCCAGGTAAGATTACCTGAACCCCCGTCAGACTTACCTCAACCCTCAAAGATTCCTTTACCCACCCATAGGATAGGAATGAGTTAAATATTCTCTCTTTTAAAAATAATGTCGAAAGAGAGAATATTCAAAATTATTTATGACGCCTCCGTTCTGATCGGTATCTCCTCAGGGTTCGGTTACTTTGTTAATCTGTACGATCCCTCAGGCAGTGTGATCGATTACCTTAAATGGGTGGGAATCCTCTCCGGAAGTATCTATTTGAAAGATTATATGCAGAGAGAGGAGATTTTGAAAAGGATCGATTCCCTTAACTCGAAGAAGGATAATAAAAAGACTACTCAACCGAAGAATCTCGATCTCAAGTCAAAGAGAATCACAAATCTCGCAAATCCCATCCATGACAGAGACGCAGTAAATAAGAGTTACGTCGACGAGAAGGTCACAAGGAAGGGAGATCTTGATATGGGAGGGAATGAGATACATAATGTCAAAGACCCAAAACCTGAAGAATTAAATCACGCAGCGAATGTCTCTTATGTGAATAAGACGGTCGACAAGAACGAGTCGATCATACAGAGACGATTGATAGAGATTCGAAATTACGTCGAAGAGACCGTACCCAGAAAAGTCTTTTACAAAGGTTATCTCAAACACGACAATGATAGCTTCATCAGATTCTTTGCAAACGGAACGAAATCACACACAAGGTACACAAGACAGAGTGATCCCTCCGATTTCATCGTGAATGTCAACGATGATGAGAAAATAATAATCAAGAATCCGGGTGTCTACTCGATCTCTCTGATTGACGGTTTGAAAACCAGCAGAGAGGAAGATAACGGAACCGTTCAGTTCATTCTGAATCCCGCGCCCTTCCTGAGTCTGAGCGATAATATCAACATCACGGTACCCAACTCGAGTAAAGGTTGGAAAACGTATAATTTTATATCCGTAATAGATATATATGAAAACACCTCATTGAAGATTCAGACATCAGATGCCTCCACCGTCTTTGACGATTTGGGAGAGGGGTATGAGAAGTTCGGAATGATCCTGATAAACAAGATCGATTAAAGATTCACTCCCTCAAGATCGATTAAAGATTATTCCCCCTTTATCAAAAAATGTTGGGTAAGGCTCTACTCGATATATCTCGCAAAGTTGTGTTTTCGGGAATCGTTGCCTTCAGTCTGTCTATTCTTTATCAAACGTTTCGTTCACCGAAAGAACACTGCGTCTGCGGAGTTAGGATACCTGAGGGAGGAGGAATGTGTGATTGCGGAGAGTACAACGGTCGAATGACAATAATTAATATTGACAGACAGAAAGCGTTCGAAGAAGAGTTAAAAAGAATCAAGGAGGATAGGAAAATTCGTACGAAACTTTTATGTGAAATCGAAAACATGGTCATAAAGATTTACGGAAAGGAAGAGATTCGAGAACGGGAGTTGAATAGAATCGAAGAGGAGAAGAGAAAGGGAAATGATTGCGACAGCACATTTCTATGAGATTTATTTAAAGATAATCTCCTTGAGATTAAAATGTCAGAGAATAAACTCGTAAAGACAGTCACTGACGCTTCGATTTTGATCGGTCTATCGGCGGGGGTCGGTTACATTGCGAAGAAGGCAATAAAAGAATCGTTTATCAATGATCCCTCATCCAGTGTTATAAACTATGGTAAATGGGTCGCCGTTCTGTCCGGAAGTATGTACTTGAAAGATTATCTGGAGAAACAGAAGATTTTACCCTCTTAAATAGAGATAGAGGTTTCTACAATAATAAATAGGGATAAAAGTATCTCACCTCCCAAATAAATGGCAAGCATAGCGTTAATGATCGGTGGAGCGGTTTTGAATGCCACAGCGTTCGTCGGGGGATCTTATTTGGCAAAGTATCTGAGCGGATCTTCCACAGACACTGAAAAAATTAGACACGATAAAGCGATAGAGAAGTACCAAAGAGATTACGCTGCTTACCAAGAGAAGAGGCAGAGACTGTTGGATTGGTATAATCAACAAGAGAGAGCGGAGCATCAGGCTTCGCAGAATCTCTCGAACACCGATGAGGCTTTCAAACTGTACTCTCAGAGTCATCCTGATTACTCTCTTCAGGAACCCGAGTGGTCTGATTATTACAGACCGAGTGATGACCAGAGAATGGGTGAGATGGCATACGTTGGAGGAGGGATGTTGGCGTTGGGTTATGTGGCGAGTAAGTTTTTATGATTTAAAATATCAAGTGAAATAATTAAAAAGATTATCAGGTAAATAAGTTTAAAGATTCTTTACTTAATTTAGTAAAGAATCATGGATGTCGACCCGACATAGACAACTGACAGAGATAATCCTTTCGACCCGGTCGATCCCGGTGACGACGATGATGGAGATATGATACCGATGACTTCAACATCGAGAAGAGGTTATGATAATCCCAATTATGAGGAGGAGACCTCTTTTATTGATGATGAGAATACTCCGCTCATTCAGAGAGAAGAGAGAAGAGATGACGCTTGGGAAAGAATCCGAGAAAAGTATCCGAAAGTCAATCCTGCAAACACCTCATTCACTGCTGACATCGATGAATACGATCGAGTGGTCGTGAGAATGAAAAGAAGGGGAGGCAAAAGTTACCCTCTGTTCAGATCGGATGGTGAACCGAATGAGAAATTACCGAAGACCATAAGAGAGAGTCTCGGGCCGTCCGCAGAGAGAGTAATTGAGACCAATGAGAGAGAGATAACGAGGCGAAGAGAGAAAGTAAGAGATCTCGAGTCCTCACGTAAAGAGGCCGGACTGAGTGGAAGAGATAATATCGATCGAGACATTGAACAGCAGAGAGAAGAGATAGATAATTTGGAGAGGGAGAATGAAGGGATAGAGGAACGGTTATCTCTTAGGGACAGAGTTAAAGCGATATTCAAAAAGTATGGGTTCACCGCTTTCGCTGTTCTGTCAGCGGTCGGCGCAGTGATCGGTGTGATCGTATCCAATCTGAAGAGCGGTCTGTCAAAGTTGGGAAAAGGATTAGGCAACGGTTTGAAAGCCATCGGAAAGAAGTTGGGAGAGATACTTCCCGGAATGATCGGTGCGATAGCAAGTTTCATCTTCAGAACAGCGGGTGAGGCCATCGGTTTTCTCGCGAAGAATGCGTGGTTGTTGATCGTTGCCGTCGTTGTCTACTTTGTCGAACAGGTTAAAAATAAACAAAATAGAAAGTAAATGGATAGTTACAATGAGATATACCCTCAGTTGCCTGTAAGTGATAATGGTGATAACTTCAGATTAAAACAGTGTGCAGATTGGTTATCCCTTCTCGAGAATGATCTGCAGGAGAGAGAGAGAATCTATAAAAAGTATAAAAGGGCAAGGAGTTATCTTCTCAATCTCTCCACAGGCAGCGGAACTCTGTCTGTCATATTCAGCGGTGGAGGATTGGGAACGGGACTCACAGGATTCGGTATTCCGATAGCGGTCGCCTTGGGAGCGATGGGAGGTGTCTGCGCCTTGACGAGCGTCGGTGCTGGGAGTTTGGCAAAGGTCATTTCGGAGAAGGTGAGTAAGCATGAAAAGACCGTCTCTGTCTGTCAAGCGAAGATAAACACCGTGAAAGACGTCGTCTCCAAGGCGTTGACTGACAACAAGATAAGTCATGAAGAGTTTGTCTTGATAAAATCAGAGTATGAAAAGTACCATGAGATGAAGAGATTGATAAGGAAAAAAGAGAGAGAAAAAAAGCCGACACCACCTCCGGTGGATGTAAAAAAGATGGAGGAAAATATTCGTGCGGAGATATTAAAAAGACTAAGCCGGTCAGAGTGAGCTGCAACTGCGTGCTCGTTCTCTCGAGAGATGAATCGCTCAGAGATCCTCCCTATAATCCCGACTTTGTTTAAAAATATTATTTTCGATAATTAATTATGAGTCTGTGGAAAAGATTTATCGATCGATATCCCCATGCCGACCTGAATAAATTTAAACACGGTTTTGAAAAATACGATAGAGAGAATAAAGAAGAGTACGTGAGATTTCAGGGAAGGGATGGTTCAGAGTTTGATATGTTCTTCAAGGGAAGGATCAATCACAGTATGTACTTTTCCGATGAGTTGAAAAGAGCGTTGGGGCTTCCCCTGGATTTTCCCCAAGAGTTGACATTGAATCCAAAACCAGAGTTACCCATTCCCGCGATCGATTTCGGAAAGAGTGATCCTCTCAATAGTCTCAACCTGTGGGAGAAGTTGAAGAGTCTTGATATCTTCGCGACGCCCACAGATTATTTCACGGTTCCCGTCAGAAACATATTCAAGAATACAAGAATCAAATACACCTCCGGAAAAGAGACACATGAGTGGTTGGCAGGACCGAATATGAAGTACTGGACGCAGCAGCTTAACTTTGCTGTCTGGTGTGCAACGACAGGATGCGGGGTGAGCCTACGACTGTTATTAGAGGAGAAGATGGCGGGAGGATTCGATAAGACTGACAGTGAACTCAAACTTCCTCCACAGATACGAGCCGTTCTCTGGTTTCACGTATACTTCACAATAAGGCGAATCCTGTTTCAAATGGGGGGAATACAGAGTTCGATCGCTTTACCCGGTGATACACCCTTTAATGATAAAGATAACAGATACGATACTCCTTCTTATGAGAGGATCTGCAAAGAGTTTAATATCTCGACCGATCGTGACTTTCGCTGTTTTAAAGGACCTAATCACGGTTTGGGAACTGTTTACATTTGGGTAACTGGTCATGGTCCGCAGAAAACCTACGCAGACTATCCTGGACACTTTAAATTCAGTGATGAGGGAGGAAAGGGATCAGACGGTAATCTTCTGCAGTACATTCTCAATGACGATACAGGTTATCAGTATGAATACTTTTTGACTCGGGTATCTCAAGGATTGACAACCGCCTGTCAGGCCAGACTGAATCAATCCATCGAAGCGCTTGTTTACTGCGTATTGGGTGCGCAGGTGAATGTGAGAAGCGGAATTCTCGGAGACACGGGAAGTGCGCAGGAGGTTCGTCGAGAGTTTCTCGTGTTATTGGAGGATGCGATAAAACAACCTGACATAAGCAAGAGTGTACAGAGATTTCAACTGGCTGTGCAGGAAGCGAAGGTGAAGTTGGATTTGGCCGTCTCTCCCGGAACGTGGTTGATGCCATCGAGAATGGTGATCAATACGGAGAGCACGATCGGTTATAACAATAGACTGAAGAGGGTCGAACCGACCATGAGATTGGGAGTGAATACGGATGTTAATTCGAAGGGCGCAAAGGTCGGAATAAAACATAACCTCGGAAAGAGTAAGGTTTTGCTTCCGCATACGGTGAAGAAGAGTAAGGTTTTGCTTCCGCATGTGGAGACTGAGAGTGAACCTGAAGAAGAGAGACCAAAACCTCAACCAAATAAGCCAGAGACAACGAAACATGAGATTAATCTTGCGGTGATTACGTTGGTCGTCGGAGGATTGGCCTGGTATATGTTTCGATAAAGGAATGAGAATTTTTCATAACTTGGGTTGAGTTATGAAAAGATAGAGTTGAGGTAAAGTTATTATGTTGCCTTACACTCTTTACATCTTGACTTCTGTCTACCGTGTTGACAGATCTGCGACCCTCCACAATCTTTACAGAAAGCTCTCTGTTTCTCATGAGGACAGATGCCTTTTCCTCCACAGTCTTTACAATCATATCTCTTTCGATTATGTTGACAGATTTCACTGCCTTTGCAGTCTTTGCAATGAGATTTACGTCGTTTATGAAGGCAGATTCCTTTTCCTCTGCACTCTTTACATTGATATCTCTGTCTGCCATGAATACAGATCTGTGACCATCCACACTCAGTACAATAACGCCTCTGTTTGTCATGTTGACAGATTTCTCTGCACTCTTTACATTCATACTTTACTCGATTATGCTCACAGATACCCTCATCATTACAATCTTTACACATGTAAACTCTTCGATTGTGAATGCATATACCGCAGTCTTTGCAACTTTTTTCAAGTATTTTGTGAGAGCATTTTTTTTCAAATATTTCAATACCCTCAATCTTTACGTCAACCAACTCTATCGGAAACTCCTCAATCTCCTCAATTCGCTTAGTCAGCTCCGCTTTACACATTCTGTAATACCCTTTGATACCCAGCTTTTTGGCGTGAGCCTTCAAATCTTTCACTTTGAAATTCACCATACTTATTATTTATAAAATAAATCTTTAAGCCAAAAATTCACTTTTACAAGATACATAATTTATCGAGGATGACAATGGATGTGCATCTCTTTCATAATCACATTATAGTTATGCATAAGGATCTCCATAAGTTCATCAACTGTGATAGTTCTGTCTGATGGTTGTTGTTTAAACCCTCGTCTCTTTAATTCTTCATCAGCTTTCTCCCTGGCCAGAGCCTTCAACTCTTTGACCGATTGCTTCTCCATACTTGTTATTCATAAAAGATTCCTTTAAGCCAAACATTCACTTTTTACAACAGGATTCACGAAGGATTTTATCATGAGAGTATGTGAGTAAAGTTTGTCGAGAAATTCAGGGAGAATTTGATTTTTCAAGGGAGGAATTCGAGTTTTTTGTCTTGGTATGCTCTGTCTAATACTACTGTTGCATTTCATCCCCAGTTTGAAACATTATTGATAGTGTGTTCATAAGTCGAGAAATGCTTCCGTATTTAATCAGGCCATTTATTAAGCTTAATATTCTTAGTACTAGTAATTAACACGATCGTCACATTGTGTATCTTAGCCTAAATATAAGTGTGCAAATATTGAATAATCTTGACCAATCCAATTTTTCGAACCACATGATCTACATGTCGTTGCTTTTTTTTCCAAAGTGAGAAAATTCGATTCCTGATATAAAATATGTACACATAATCAGGAAAAGCTGTCTATAAGTAATTATCATCAATAAAATTGTTCTTAATCAGGCCATGTATTAAGCTTATTTTCTTAGTACTAGTAATTGACAAGATCGTCACATGTGTATCTTAACCTAAATATAATATATAAGTGTGCTAATTGTTCATCATCAGAGAGGTCAACTCTGATATGCCTATCTATGTAAACAGAACAAATGCTGGAAAAAATCAAATGCCCCGAGCGTATGGTCTATACATCTGGTCCGATGAGCATGTGTCTCGACGATCAACAGAAGTAATTCCCAGTCCTTGAGGCCTGGGAGCAAATGTCTGGTAATCGATGTTCCTTTGTAGCTAATATTCGACTCACTCCACTGTGGTTGCCTCGGTAGCTCAGTGGTTAGAGCACCTTCCATGAGATCGGGGTGTCGTGGGTTCGAATCCCGCTCGGGGCATTTGATTTTTTCCAGCATTTGTTCTGTTTACATAGATAGGCATATCAGAGTTGACCTCTCTGATGATGAACAATTTGTTCGAAATATGCCGTGTTACGTACAAGTGTGCTAATATTAATTGAACAATTCTGACATAATCAGGACGTTGTCACGCCGGTAAATGATTATCATCAACGAAAACGTTCTTAGCTCTAAATTAAAGCGTCAAACGACTAAAATTTTTGATGCAGTCATTTGATGCGGTCCTAGTAGCTCGGAATAAACCAGAAAGTTTGCGTGATTGTTTAAAAACACTGAATCCAAAACTTGTATTCACCAACAGAGAGTCGATTTCTTCAGCGACTTCTTCACGGTTCTCTTATCATCACCTGGGGAGAACTACAGCTTCTGGTCTTCATTCTCATCTTTTGTTTTAAACGACATCTTAGTACCACTTTTGGCTGCTTCAAGGTACTTTATACGTTCTTGCCATCCATGTTTGGCACCTCTTTTCTCGGATTCAATAAGCATTTCAAGGTATTCCACTTTTGTGATTGGGTTTGGCTTTAGGGCAATTTCATCCAAGCGACGAAGGTTCTCATGAGCCTTGTCTATTTGGGCCCGAACCTTATTATGCACGTCGTTGAGATCTTTTTCTAAAGATTTCATCATTTCTTGAGATGTGGCTTTACCTTGGACACCTCTGTGATATTTCCTTTGCAGGTCGTCTGCTGTTCTTGTCTCGGTGACCATTTCATACCTGATCACATAGGGTCGATTCTTATGCTCTGACCAAGTGCAGTTTTGTGGGCATATCCTGCATTTAGATGACAAACCGTCTTGATTCATGGCCCAGCAGTTATACTTGCCCCCGTCATCAAGGATCTTACAATCGTCGTGACATGTCATGTTGCAAGTTATACATGTGGTGGCGTGTCTACCAGCCCCTGATTGGTCTTCTCTAACGTCTTTCGTTACATCAACATTGTACGTGAAATCCTTGTTTGCTTCAATCTCCGATCCACGTTGTTTCAACACACTTTCTTCTTGTCGCATCTCTTCAATTTTGCTCATACCTAAAGTAATCTGAAAATTTAGACCCTCCGCTAACAAACGCGACTTTTCTCGTTCTCTCAGTACCTCTCTGCTGTGAGAAAGGCTGACACTCTCTTTATTTTCAAAGTTTTCAAACTCAAGGAAAAAATCCTGAAAGAAACGAAAACCGATATCCCAAAACATTTGAGTTAGGCACATTTCGGAATCTTTATTTTCTGCAAAAAGAGTTGAGTTGTTGAACTTAAAGTGCTTCTTACTGAGGTTTGGGATATTAGCTTCCTTGACTGCGTCTAAGACAGTAGGACGCTGGCCATCTGCAAAGGTGATCATCATGAACAGATTTCTGGAAACTTCATTTCCAAATATGGACAGGACCGAATCAATTATGTACCTTTCCTTTGAGGTAGGGCGTTGCTGGGAAGCCTGGACAACAAAGCCGATGCCATCAAGGTGGTCGATGCCATCTGGTGGAGGGATGGAAAAGAATTCCTTTATCTGTCTAATGATCTTTTCGTTTCTCTTCAATCCGTCAGTGGGGACAAACCCGGGAGTGTCGATTATAGTAAAGGTATATGGAACGGCTGAACCTCTCATGGGATGAAACGTGTAAACAGTGATACCCGGAGCTTGTTGTTCTTTATCCTCTTCTGTAATGAGCTTAAAACGGAAGTCATCTTTCCATTCCACTCCCAAGATGTAGTTGACCATGCCATTGATCAAGGTTGTCTTACCAGCACCTAATGCTCCCAGCACCAGTAAGACTTTTTCGGTCGCTCCACGCCCGTTTCGAGAAGGCTTCCCAATACTTTGTCTTGCAACCATATTATCCGCACGTCTCATGTCCTCTCTCATATGAAGCTTGTACGTTGATGGAGAGCCGCTTGTAAGGTTCTCTGATATATAAATCATGGATTCTGCTAGACGGAGGGTGGCAGATGTTGTCTCTGTAGAAGCACTCGCCGTGTCTGCCTGCTTCTCTGAAGACTCTTTTGCTGTGGTGTGCGGCATATCTCTGGAAGCACTCATTTTGCTCAAATCGTTCGTACTCTGGTGGAAAATAGTAACAGGCTCAATTGAGGCAAGCCGGCAGAGGTGTAAATAAATTAGGTCGGTAGAAAAATGATACCTATATAATTTTTATTTTGTGTGTTCGGTGATTCATGTGATACTTTCCAGCCTGTTATGTTGGGGATTGAAGAATAGGAAACACGGCGAGCAGCTACCTTAAACTGATGCTTGGTACCGTTAAACACTTGATTGTTGGAGACTTCCTGATCAATTGTGTCTATCGTCTAAAAATCGTCTAGAAATGAGTAGCTCAGTGATGAAGAAAACTTAATTTTAGCCATTCGATCTTCAGAGACAGTTTGTTATGGCTAGCGGTATACGATTTCTTCAACACTATCCTGTTAAAAAAATTCAAAATAACTCATATTTAAATTTGATGTAAAAAGTATGTAGGTCACCATTCCAGTTCAGAGTTCAAGTTTTAAAATAAAGTGGAAGGGTTTTTTTTTTTCAGATAGTATGCTAGTATTCTTCTACATGTCTATTTTTCTCCATCCACATTAATTTTTTCCAAGAATTTAAACAATTGGTTACTTGTTTGTTAAATCCCCTGCTAGTTCTTTTAATTTTGATATTTCCGAGAATTTGGCAAACTTGCGCCTTATCAAATATGCTCGCATAAATCCGTAGAAACTTAATGCGCCCTCGTGATTTCAGTTTGTCGAATATTCGTTTATTAGATATCTGCACTGTGATGGCGATCACTATGAAGCGTGTTATAAAAGAGAGAAGATATTTAGTTAAAAAAGTACTGCTACTTGTTATAACACTTATACAAGAGAAAGATGTTCTTTGTTTAAAAGAAATATCAAATGCTTCAATAGCAGGTGTCTATCGCATTGTCTAAAAGTCGCAAGAATTACAACTTAACAAAAGAAAGGTAATCCAGAAACTGAACGTTAACTCCCCAGTTTTGTTTATTTTCTGCTTTTCCGAGAATGTGATTATTTTTCACCTTTGGTAAAACAGTGTATGGCTTACTGAAATTGGTCAGTGAAAAGTTTGCTCTCTCCTTGTTCCGCGATCACCTGCTTTGCTTTAAAGAACGAAAGGCGGCATTCGACAAAAAGACTTGAGGCATTATTTTGTTTTCCCCTGATAATTAGGACGCGAACCCGCTGGAGTGAATTAGGTTCCTGAGACTTATTTTTACAGTTTTGGTGCCATTACGACAAGAAGAACCAACTTAAATCCTGTAAACTTTATGTTTTCAATCACATGGTGAATTCAAAAGTAACACCCCTTTCCCATGTAAAGAGCGTTAAAAAGCTTACATTAACAGCAACGAAAAATTGTTATTGGTACGATGGCTTGGGATTTTAGTGATAGCTAATTCGCGAAGTTTCGAGGAGTTTTCAATTTGCTGATATTTATTCTGCAATTTCTGACAAGTGGAGCCAAATAAAGCTTATGTACTCTTCCGGATTGACTCACACTCATTGGTAATTTCCAACAGAGAAATTTGTTATTAAGTAGCTAAATTAGTTCATGTTTGTCTTGAGGATTCACTTTCCAACTCTATTTTTTTTAGTCGTTTTCTTACATATATTTTTTCACGTTAGATTTTCACTGTCATATTCTTTCTTATGCGAAATGGAGAGCAAAGGCATCAAAAATGTAAAGTTTATATTTGTAGAAAAAAACACTGAACGATCTCTTGCTTAGGAATGCATAGTACACTCATTAGAATACGAAAATGATCAAATTACTTCTTATAAGCTTGAGGTAACGGCTGTACGATCAGGGTAGAGAATCAAACGAACGTCTACACAGTGTTTAAAGCAAATCGAAGTACGGCACTTAATTAAAACTGGGATCAGCAGCACACTGACTGAAATGGATGAGACTAAACTAACAACAAAATTTTAACAAAAATTGTTGGAATTTACCTTCGAATATAGGAGACTAAACTGATAACCTCCGTTTCTTTGAAGTGACGGCCACACTGCGACGCTTACGGCAAGCGAACCTAAGAGGGCGTGTTATGAAAAAAAGCGAGCTCACCTTATCTTTACCTAACAGAGAGACGCACCCTTAAACGTGATTGGCTTGGCTGTGATATGTTGTACGTGTTGTTGACCAATAAGATAACAAGGAAAAGTTATTAAAATTACATACTTTAACAGGTGTTTTATCCAAGACTACGTTTTCTGAGTACCAGAACTTATTCAAAGAGCAGGACGAAATTAATCTTTTGCTAATGTATTTTAATTTATGAATTTATGAATATTTCATAAAATTGAAAAATTGAACATATTCTTGGAAATATATAAAGGATTTAACACGAAGGGATATTTTGTTACAATATTCATTAAATGCAAGTTCGCAATAAACTCCTCTGACTAATGTGTTTCGCCCCCATTTTCCGAGAATCGAAATTGTAAACAGTCCTTATCAACACAGTATCAGTTTTTTATTCCGATAATTCTGCGAATTTGGCAACTTTGCGCCAGACCAAAAAAATTAAGCTTAAACGTTTGAGTCAAACTTGGCGAGTTAAACAAAGCTCTAACTGTAAACGTTAAAAATGTACACTGAAAGCAGATCGTAAAGACCAACTTTGGGATAACAATAGCACGCTGACTGAAAAGATAGAAGTTAACTAACAACAATACTCCTGATCAATAAACTTGTTCAAATTTACCTTATAATAAGAGTGGAGACTAAACTCGTCTTTTTCCGGATGCCCAAACTACGGTGGCGATCCCAAGAGGGTGTGTTATGAAAGAAAGTTCATCAGGATAGTTTTAACGAACGGACGCACCCTTGAACGTGATTGGTTTAAATATAATATGTTGCACCAATTAGCAACTAGTCAGATTGAAGGAAAAGATAACAGGTATTATAATGTTGTAAGTTAAATTAGTTTTCAGGTTAAACCTGTTTCCAACAAAGATTAAGCTTCTTCAACCTGAAGATAACACTTTACCAATGACATAAAAAAATACTTGAATTCCTTAAAAGGAAATCCAATAAAGTGTTATCTTAAGGTTGAAGCAGACTAAACTAGGTTGGAAACAGACTTAACCTGAAAACCAATTTAACGTACAACGTTTGTGAATAAGTGATAAACATCAACATTTTCATTAATGCGTTGTCTCCGTTTCTAAGAATGATTATTAACAGTGACTCAAAGAAAATTACCTCCCTCCAATTTTGTTTGTTTTCAATATTTCCAACAATGTGGCTATTTTGTAACTTAAAAGAATACATACAGTTCATCTGTTTAAATTTTCCTTTTGGTACTCCGGTACTGGTATTCTGGTACTCGATCAGCGTCAATAAAGTCAAGTCGAAGAGACATTACTTACGATAGTATGTTCCAATATTCTCACAACAAATGCAAGTTTGGAAAAAGCTATTCAGACTTGCTTTTATTTCCAAACATTTCCAAGAATTTGGCAACTTTGAGCCAAACAAGGCAAACATTAATTCGCAGAAAGTGATCTCGCTCATAATTTCAGTTTGATAAATTTTTCTTTTCAAATCCGTAGCTGGTGTCAAGATGTCCGCTCTGTGCATTATGGCGATCGTAAAGAAGATGTATTAAAGAAATAAAAAACGCGCCCGAGTGCATTGTTGAGTTATATAAGCAGGCGGGAATTTTTAAGAACACGAGAGAAGTGCATAGAGAAGCACGAGGCGCAGCCGAGTGCTTCTCGCACTTCTCGAGTGTTCTTAAAAATTCCCAAGTGCTTATATAACTCAACAATACACGAAGGGCAAATTTTTTTATTTCTTTTATAAAATGTAAACCACCACATTAAAATAAAGACATATTGAACAAGAAAAGGATTGCGAATTTTAATTAATGAAAATCAGTATTCTCCTTACATGTACATGCTTTCTTTTTATTGGCTTAAATGCTGAATGAAAAGTAAAACCGTTCCCTTTGTGGCAAGAAAGAACGGTTCTAAAGAAATTATTACAGCAAAAAGAATCTTCGAAAGCTGAAGCAGTTCCCCAGTTCACTGACTTTTGCTCTGAGGAGGATAAAGATTGATTTGCATTGAACCGATTGTGCAAGAATTGAACATGCCGCCAAGCATTTCGCTGTGGATCGTTGTGGTGGATGATCGGCTGTGAACCACTCTGCCTGATACTTCTGCTGCTTTTGGCTGACTAAAAGGCTCATCGCATTGTGGAGATTTCTGTTTTGTCTGGTCGGCCCCTTGTAGAGCAGTAGACAAGACATCACTACATTTCCTGAGCTGGATAGACGACGGACGAGAATTGTAATGCTGGAGACTATTCGGGTTTCTGTGTCCCGAAATGTGGCAGATATGGCGATCTGACAAACCGGCTTGAGACCACAAGGTTATCGCTGTCGCCCGAACACAGTGATTTGTGTAAACTTTGGAAAGCTTGGCCTTTGTACTTATTTCTTTCATCATGTTTCCAAGAGTGTTGACACCAAGCGGGCGGTTTTCGTACCAGATTTCGGGTGTGATGGCGGATTCATTCCAGTCGCGTCGAGGTTGCTGAAATAAGGCTTCGCATTTCGGATTCAGCTTGGAGATATACAAGCTCAGCGCTCGGTAGCCGTCGTTCTCACTCTCTGTTTCGTACATACGAGCCGTCTTCTCGAATTTTGATCGGTCTTGAAGTCCACCGGGATGGTTTTTGGTGGTCTCGTCGTGGGTCATAGTAACGTAGCGCTTGCCTTGCTCGTCTACTTCAAATGCAAAACTCGTCGGCTTCAAATTTCTCTGCCCTTCACGACCTCTTCTACACCAGTAGAGAACAACATGGAACCACACGTTTCTCAGCAAAGACCATGGATTTGCAAGGCTTAATACTGGACCAGCTTTCAATTTCTGCAAGTCGTCAACTGGCATGGCCTCTCTGTGCTGCACATTTTCCTTCCCTTGCTGTTTCAGGCTCTTAATTTTGGCGTTCAGCATACGGTTGGAATTTGAAAATGTTGAAGAATTTAGCTTCAAACTTCTGTTATAAGGTGGGTTGTTCAAATGCCTCTCTATTGCATTTCTGAACGTAATTAAGGACGACTTGCTGTACTCTTCACCCGTTTTGCTTCGTGCTTCTGTATAAAACTGTGACAGACTGTTGTCAAGTTGTTCGTCACTCATTTCCTCTAGTTTTGGCAGCACAGGAACTTTTTGTGCACCCCATTCTAGGAAAAGAAAACATTTTTTCCAACTCAGCCTTTAAGTGTTGCAATCGTATTTCGAGTGGTTAACTGTTAAATGATATACGCAACAGCTGCTAGAAAACATTTAATTGTATAAACAAGGGAAATGTTGCTTTTTGTTGACAAAGATGTAGATAAGCCAGTGTAACTCATTATTTAGGAAGCATTGTAATATGCTTTTTACGTCATTCTGCCTTTTAAATTTTAAAACAGGTTTTAAGTTTTAGTGTTTGAGATGTGTATTGGATTGTAGTCATGTTTACGTAAATTCATACCTTTGAAAGCGTTTACTGCCCAAGTTGTCGAGCTCTTCGTAGACTTTGCTTGCGTTTCCACCAAAAGCCGGTTTCTCTCCGCTTCTGTCAGTTCTGCAAACCGTTTTTTCTTTGGAACAGGTGCCTCATTTTGAGACTCCTTAACGCTGCAACTTTTTTCGGCGATCAGAAATTCGAACCCGAGTTGAAACCGTGGAAATTCTTCAGCCATAATGGCAGACGGACTAGCTGATTCTCAAATTTTGTCCAGGCCAAAATTTTCGTGACGTAGCTTGCGTGCATATGTTGAGTTATAATGCACGCGCGTGACGTAAGCAGCGTGCTTTATGGAGCTATAATGAACTCGAACTGACCAATCACAGCGCGCGCAATTACTCGAACATTTTATAATATATTATAAATGAAAGATCAATAAAAGGGATTTTCAACTCGTCAAATTCTGTATATCACTTATCGCGCTAATTATATTTCATCAAGTACCAGAAAGAAAATCAGATTTTTTCGATTTTTATTCCTCTGTTTTTTTTCCGTAGTTTTAGTTCGTCAAGAATACTCCGCCGCGCGTCGTATTTTCAACTCTCTTCTCGGTGTTTGGAAATGTGATGAAACACTCTCTCTTGTGTTTGATATCCTACTTCTCAAACTCACTATAATAATTCATCAAGTTAAAACAAAGAAAATCATAACCGTGAAGGGTGTTTGGATACCCGATCTTAATTAGAATAGATTTTTACGATTTTATTTCTCCGTTTACTCCTTAGTTTTACTTTCGACAGAAGAGATATATCAAACACTCGAGACTGTGTTTCATCGGCTATCCAAACACCTCGCTGCGCGTCGTGTTTTCAACTCTCTTCGAATTCTCGATGTTTGGATATCCCGATGAAACACTGTCTCTCGTGTTTTGTTTTTTACTTCAAGTTCCAAAAAACTTGTTGTCAACTCACAGTTGAAGGCAATTAAGTTTTTAGATTAGCGATAACCACAAAATAAGACTGTTCAGGTTAACTGAAAATGAACTGCTTTAATAGTTTTATTAAATACAAAGTATTTAATAAAAAATATATTAGATGGTTACAAATATTAGATGGTTTAATTTCAGAGTTCTGTCGCATGGACTATTTTTTTCAAGAATTACAATTCAACAAAACAGAGACGACTCGCGAATTACCCCTAATTGTTGCGAGTCCTGTAATCTCCGATTCACTTTCTTTTAACACTTTCTTCTTGCCGCATCTCTTCAATTTTGCTCATACCTAAAGTAATCTGAAAATTTAGATTCTCCACTAACAAATGCAGCTTTTCTGGTTCCCTCGGTACCTCTCTAATGTGAGAAAGGCTGACGCCCTCTTTATTTTCAAAGTTTTCAAAGTCAGCGAAAAAATCCTGAAAGAAACGAAAACCGATATCCCAAAACATTTGAGTAAGGCACATTTGGGAATCTTAATTTTCTGCAAAAAGAGACGAGTTCTTGAACTTAAAGTGCTCCTTACTGAGGTTTGGGATATTAGCTTCCTTGACTGTATCTAAGACAGTAGGACGTTGGCCATCTGCAAATGTGATCATCATGAACAGATTTCTGGAAATTTCGTTTACAGATAAAGACAGGACCGAATTAGTTATGTACCTCTGCGTTGAGGTAGGGCGTTGCTGGGAAGCCTGGACAGCAAAGCCGTTGCAACAACAACAAGCTTTATTTGCATGACTACAGCGCAGTATGGCAGTATTCCAAAAGCTACTTAAATTGATTGCTTATTATTTAATTAATTAACATAACTGTAAAAAAATAAATAAAATAAAAATAAAATACAAAGAAGAATTACAATTGCTCACTTTTAACCATTCAAAGGGGTGGTCATGGTACCTTATTTGTCTCTGAATTCAAAGCATGTCGAGATAAAGAAATTAACCGAATGTTCATAAAACAATTAAATAGTCAGTAGAGTTCATAAGATGTGATAATAAGGCCTCATGTGATAGTAACCGTAGGGATGGAATTTTAATTTTGGTTCCCTTTTTTAAGGAAAGAATATTTCTCTTATAGCTAGGACAATCTAACAAAAAATGAGATTTATCTTCAAATTTGCTGCAATTGCTGAGGCTACATAACCTCTTATTACCAGGCATTTTGTCGTATCTACCCGTTTCGTTTCGAATTTGTGAAAGCTAAGTGCTAGTTTACTAATATTTACCCAAAAGGGTTCCTCCTTGTTACATCTAGGAAGACAGAAGGGCCATAATTATGTTAATTGTGTAATAAAAACTTAGTTTTTGCGAATGTTGAAGGGTTTGGTTCCAATAAGATATATATTTCTTTTCCATGAGATCAAAATATTTTTTGATTTTACAATTGTTTAGTGAATTACAGTCATATATATTATAGTATTCAGTCATTTTCATGACTCTAGTGTAAAAACTATTTTCACCGTTACAATGGAGATCAATCCACAATTTTAAAACTCGAATTTTCATCCTTTTCTGGTGGTGATTTAAATAACAAAGCACTTTTTTATTTATATCAATGATCAGAGGGAATTAACCAAGTTCAGCTCTGCATGCAATATTGGATGCCTTTTATGGACTTCTTAATAGCGTTTACAGGAAAAATCATCATCTTGGTTTTCTTAGGGTTTATTTTTAATATTCAAGAGTTGCAATGTGAAGAAAACTTGTGAAGACAATTTTGCACTCCTAGTTTTGATCGTGATAAAATAATTAAGTCGTCTGCATAAAAAAAGGGATTTGCGTTTGGTGCCATTTGGAAGCACGAACGGATCGGATAGAACAAAGCTAAATCATAAACGTATAGGTTAAAAGGCAAAGAACTTAAGATTCAGCCTTGGCGCACAAAATTTTCTACTGAAAAGGTCGCGTTTTGTTATTTCCAATTCTAATAGAGGAGGTAGAGTTCGAGTATAAGATTTTAATTACGTTATAGAAGTTTCCTTGTACATTGATTTGTAATAGCTTGTATAGAAGTCTATCGTGCCTGACCGAATGAAATGTTTTTCTTAAGTCCACAAAATTAAACATGCGTATACTTTCGTTTGATGACAATTGACATGCTTCTCTATTAATGTTCGTAGTGTAAAAACATGATCTGCTGTTCGATTACTTGCTAAAAAAAAAACAATTTGAGATTTATGAAGTTTGTCAAGCAATTTAACAAAATAGTTTTCCAAGACAACTAGAAATCCATATTCCACGATAGTTTAAGGGATCACTCTTTGTCCCACTTTTAAACATTGGTGTAATAAGGCCATCGCACAATGTTTAAAAAATTAAAAAAATTCAGATAAACAGGCATTAACTCGTTTAAGCTTGATTTGATCATTTCATTCTTGATTTTGTCTGAAAATGGAGATTATATTTGTTATTTTTGAGTTTATTAGTCGTTGAGTAATTTAAAGCATAGTTATTAGGTAATCCAAGGAATGCGATGGTATTAGACTTCGTTATTCAGTATAAATAAACTCTTCTTGATGTGAAGTAAGTTGTTCATTTGAGCGCAGTGATTGTAAATGAGACATCCAGTTTTCATTGGAAATTAGTGGGATACTATAGTTTCCTTCACAGAATCATTTATTAGTTTTTAAGAGTTCCAAAAGTTTCGGCTGTTCAAATCACCTACTGCATTTTTAAGTTCCGAAAGCTTAGTATGATAGTATTAATTTTACTCCTTCGATTCTTGCGCGATACACCATTTCGGATTGTTTCTCTTCAACAGTGATTAAACGAAGCAGTGTCTAGCCGAGGATGTGACCTTTCAGAGGTCGTATTTCTCTGATTTTTACATCTTCAACGACGAAAATGTCTTTAAAGCGACAGACACTAAAAGACTGAAAACTTGCAAAACGATTTTTTTCTTGGTCATCTTCATTCTAGTGTAGGAAAAAAAAATAGAAGACCTCACAATAATGAGTTTAAAATTTTATGACGTCACATGCAAACCAAGATTATGAAGTGAGTTGAACCACACACAGGATGGCGTCATGTCGATAAGATCGGCCTCAGCGGGGGAGGGGCATGAAAATATTGTCGCCAACGCGAAATTACACAGTAAGGCCCGGAGAGGTCGATTTTCCACCGAAAATAGAAAATCTGCAACGCTTGAAAATACAATACCAATTTTCAGATTGGCCTAATACTCTCTTGTCGATTAGCGTTGACTACTGTTGATTTGTCGGCTCCAGCTTGCCAGTGATCAACACATTGTGGCCGACCTTGTAAACTTCACAATTTCAGCTTGCTCTGCCTTTAATTTAGTCCCGGCCTTTAGTTTCTCGCCTATTGACCTTTAGAAATATTTAATCCTAATCGACAAGGTCGTACACGTGGTTTTCAATTTATAAAGGGGCTGGAAATTTTCCCGTTTCGAGACTGAAGCACGGGCAATTATCACGTGATTTGCCGATTTGCTATTTCCGATAGAAAATCGACCTCTCCGGGACTTACAGTGAAGTTTGGCGTTGGCGGCAATATCTTCATGCCCTTCCCCTGCTGAGTTCGAATTTGTCAACATGGCGCCATCTTGTGTGTGGTTCAACTGGTTACGCATAAGGGACGGACCATTATTTTTCTGGAGGGGGGGGGGGGGGGGGGGGATGAAAAATCTCTCTCTGCAAACTTTTTTTTTTATCTATGCACCTCTGCAAACAATTTTTTTCTAACAACACCTTCCTGCAAACAATTGTTTTTTCGATCTTTATTAACCACGATCTGACTCAAAAAGGAGGTTCGCTTTTGCTGCCATCAATCATTATTTAATTCAATATTTTATGGTGGCGACCAATAAACACCTCTGAACTCATCTTTTTCGTTTTCTGAGACGTACACTACGAAGATTGGCGGCAGTAATTTTTTTTTAATTTTTTTAATTTTTTAACGAAGACTAGTGAGCAGCACAAGGAAAGACTTCTTGTGGTTGTAAGCTTGTCGTTTATTTCCGATGCGTTTCGTCTCTAACTGAGACTTCTTCAGGGAATGAATACAACTAGCATATATAGCACATTCGCGTGCCTAGCTACAACTTCCCATGGAAGTGAATAATAACTAAAATATGCTGTAAACGAACGTTACAAAAAACGCCTTAATACATATGTCATTGCGTGTTGTTATATTTTGGGGGGCATACGATTAGCGCTAATCGTATGCCCCTCACAGGTTAGATGAGCGACGAATTAAGTGAAGCGAGCTTGAGGCTGCAAAGTGGCCTGTGAGCGACGTGCCATAATAAAGACGAAGGACTTTGTTGAAAGTCTAATATCAGCAAAGGATTGAGTAAACCAGCATCCTGGAGTTTTCTATGTAGATAATGGACTGTCATTTTGTTCAACGTGCAGTTAATGTTGTAGTAGATCACGTAGCACCTTGAATTGTTTATGCATAAGAAGAAAATCAACTTCAGCCAACAAAATAACGGTTGTGTTATTTTCATTGAACATCACATAATTGATAAGATAATTTCATAACATCCCAAATACAAATGAAAATAACTGGAAAAGCCCATATACCAATGTAATTTATTTTGTTTAAAATTAGCCTGCGAGCAGACTCTTGGCTTCGGGGGCAGCTCCATTTGGGCTGCATGAAAAGATGTGATTTTTGGCGAGCGAAGCGAGCCGAAAATTTCCGCATAATCCAACGTGTTTTCCGCATAATCAACACTTTCTTCCGCATAATGTTCCTAAAAATTTCCGCATAATTTGTCATTTTTTTCCGCACCCTATCAGATGCCCTGACTGCTATGCAAACTACTTTTTTAAGACATATGATGTTTGCAAACAATTTATTTTGTCTTTTAAGGCCCTGCAAACAATTTTTTTCAATATTTTTCATCCCCCCCCCCCCTCCAGAAAAATAATGGTCCGTCCCTAACAAGAAATTAGCAATCGCCGCACTTTGGCAGTAAGACACTGCCTCTCTGGAACCTCTATTTTTATTCGCCCTCTGTAAACACTGCCTTTATTGTTATTCAGGGCTAGGGGCATTGTTATGACCTGTTATTAATTCCGAGAGGTAGTGGGCGACCCCACTTTGGAGGATTTTTCTACACTTCAGTAGAGCGCTGGGAACCCAAAGAACAACGAAAGGGATATTACCGGAGATTACGCTGGTGGAAATTCTGTAGCGATTTGATCAATTTCATGGAAGCTATCTCGCTTCGAGTGAGATGAAGTCAATAATCGTTTCCAGCCTTGGGAATATTTACTGAAGTACACGTGTTCGCAATTTTCGCAAAGCAATAACTCACGGAAATCACTTCAAATTGACCTGAGGCGCTTACAAACAGCAAAAAACACAACACAGCAACAGTGTAAGTCGATTTTATTCATAAAACATTCGAAATTGTACCTCCTAAAACAAAATTGTTTCGTTCCCATACAAACCCTTATAAATTGAGTCTTCCTATTGTGCTGTGGCTCTTAACATTAGCTTGGGTTGCCTGTACCGCTAGAGAAACAAAGTGAAATTTCGCAATTGACGATTTGAGAAATCGACATCACAGTGCATGTCAGCTTCGAGTTCTAACAAAAGCAATATTTATCAAACTGAATTAAGAAGATCTGATGTGAATTTATTATTAGTCAGAGTAGTTTATTGCGAACTTCAAAAACGCTGATCAAGTACCATAACTTATTCAAAGAGCAGGACGAAATTAGACTATTATTTCTGATGTGTTTTGATTTATAAATCTGTGCAAAAAATTGTGGAATTGACAATATTCTTGGAAATAGAGGAAAATGTAGAAAATGCTGGACAAAATTTTAGAAGGGACTTTGTTTGAGCTAGAGATAATTACATTTCTTAGAAAACGTAGTCAAGGATTAAAACACCTGTTATTAAGCATGTAATGTTAACAGTTTTTCCTGTTATTTTACTGGTCAATAATACGTACAACAAATTACATTCAAGCCAATCACGTTCAAGACAAGGGTGCGTCTTTCTGTTAGATAAAGATAACGTGGGCTCGCTTTTTTCTCATAACGCGCCCTAATACGTTCGCTTGCCGTTGCTGTGTGGCTGGCACGTCAAACCAAACTTTGAAGGACTTCACCAGTTCAGTCTTCTCTCTTGAAAGGTAAATTCGAACAGTTCTTTTTACTAAAACTTTGTTATAAGTTTAGTTTGATCCATTTCAGTCAGTGTGCTGCTGTTATCCCAGTTTTAATTGAGTGCAGTACTTCAATTTGCTTTTAACACTGTGCAGACTTTCGATTGATTCTCTACCCTGATTGCATAGCCGTTCACTCGAGCTCATAAGAAGCGAATTTGATCATTTTCCTTTTCTCATGTATACAACGCATTCCTAAGCCAGTGTATAGTATTTCTTTAGCTCACAGACATAAGCTTTTGCTCTCCATTTCTCATCTATACAGAGTAATCTGGAGAGTTTCTCTAATATAATCTATAAGCAAGAGGACTGTATCGAATAAAAAAGAAAATGAAAACCGTACGCCGGTAAACGTAATAATGTGAAATTAACTACAAAAATATATGCATGTAAAAAAGACTGAGTTGGCAAGTGCATTCTAAATACGAACATGAACTAATTTAGGTTTTTTAGTAACAAATTTTTCTTTTTGAATTCACCAATGAGATTGAATCAATCCGGAAAAGTCAATAGGCTTTTATTTGACTCCAAATAAATATCAGCAATTCAAGCTCCTCGAGAATTCTAGTGTATCACGAATAAGCTATCACTAACTGATCTAAGTCATCATGCAACTGAATTATTCCAGAAACAATTTTTCATAGCTGTCCATGTAAGCTTTTTAAACTCTTTACGGGGAAAAGGGTGTTATTTTTTAATTCACCATGTGATTGAAAACGGAAAGTTTACAGGCTCAAAGTTTTTTCCTCTTGTCGCAACGACACTGAAATTGTAAAAATTAGTCTCAGAAGCCCTGTTGACTCGGATTTGCGTCCTTATCATCAGGAAAAACAATTAATGCCTTAATTGTTTTGTCGAATACCGCCTTTCGTTCTTTAAAGCAACGTAGGTGGTCGCGGTTCACTGACGAGTTTCAGTTAGCCAAATGCTGTCTTTCCAAAGGTGAAAAATAATCACATTCTTTGAAATTTAAAGCAGAAACCAAACAAAATTGGGGAAGTGGTGTTCTCGAATCGCCTTTCTTTTGTTAGGTTGTTATTCTTGGAAATTTTAGACAATGCGATAGACACCTGCTACTGAAGCATCTGATATTTCTTTTAACCAAAGAACATCTTTCTCTTATATAAGTGCGACTAGCAGTACTTTTTTAACTGAAAAAGCTTCTTTCTTTTATAACACGTTCTCACAGTGCTTGCCATCACAGTAATATATCTTGATGTCGGCAAACAAATGAATGAAAGTTCGACAAACTGAATTCATGAGGACGCACTAAGTTTCTACGGATTTATGTGTGCATATTTGATTAGTCACAAGGTGGCAAACTTCTCGGAAATATCGAAATAAAAATATCTAGCAGGGGATTTAACAAACAAGTCACTAATTGTATAAATTCTCGGAAAATGTGGATGGAGAAAAGTATGTATATATAGCCTGCGCAGCTGGCGGGATTAGGGATTAGCGGGCACGATTGAATTTTTTCGCGCGTCAGCTCGACTCCTCACCAAACTCCTCGCTGCTTGGCGGACAAGACCAAAGCATGCGGTCGCTAACGAAAAGCACTCCCGCCGCTGCTTGGCGGCCAAGACCAAAGCATGCGGTCGCTAAAGAAAATCACTCGCTCGCGAAATCCCGCCAGCTACGCAGGCTAATGTATAGACCAATACTGTAGCATACTTTCTGAAAAAGAAATACCACTTCTACTTTTAAAACAAAAAGTTGAAACAATGAAATGCCTAGGCATTTCTTTGATCTTGAGCCTCTTTTGCCTTTAATCCATGGAAAACACATACAGACAAACTGTGCTGTTCACGTTTGCGTCCTCCTCACAATTTCTCGCCTGTACAGTTTCAATGAAACTGAATACTGGGAATTAAAAGAAAAAATGAAGTCGAACGTTGCACTTTAAAGACCAAAGTGGAATTATTTAGTTGTTGCATGAAAAAATTCTCACTGCTGTTTTGAATTTTCCCTGCTACTTTGATTCCCGGAGAAAACACTCGATTTCTTACTGAACCGCTTTTTTTTTCTGGTTGTTTTGGCTAAACTACGGAGCTGAATTGTTCATAATGTTGAGAGCGAAGGTTTACCAATCGCAGGGAAAATCTATTTATGTTATATTAATTATTTTCATAATATCATGCAACTATTGATAACTAATACGATACTCAACTTATGTAAAAGTTTACAGAAAAACTGAATTTGTGACTTGAATTCCTTACACTGATAAAGTACACAAATTAAGAGCAAGACATTTCTCTGGTAAATTTTACGTATATCTGCATAAGATTGAAGAATAAACATATTTATTAAAAGAAAATATTGAAAATAAACAAAATTGAAAGCGGTAATTTTGTTTGAGTTTCCGATAATTGCAATTCTTAGAAAACGTAGGGTGATTCGGAAAGTTTATAGGCTCTAACTTGGTAACTCTTATCGCAATAAAATTGCAAAAATTAGTCTTGACCCAGGCGGATTTGCGTCCTTGTTATCAGAAAAAAAAAACAATGCCTCTTGTCAATTATTTTGTCGAATTACGCCTTTCTTTCGTTAAGGTAAAGCAGGTGATCGAGGAATTACGAACAATAAGAGAACAAGCATTTCGCTGACGAATTTTAATAAGTCATACACTAGGATGAAAAATAATCACATTCCTGGAAAAGCAGAAACCAAACAAATTTGGGAAGGTTATTCTTGATCGCCTTTGTTAAATAGTAATTCTCGGAAATTTTAGACAGTGCCAAGGACACCTGTTAATGAACTCAAACACTTTATAACAAAATAACTCCATTCCTTTAAAACAGTCCGCCACTAAGATGATGGAAATAAAGCGTTGTCGATCTGAAATTCGGCCTACCAGTTGTGAAGCTTTCTCAATGGCCGTAATAAGACAAGAAACAGTCTTGCTCTCATTTTGCAATCTTCAAGCCGAGGAACCGAGGAAACCGTCGAATAAATAATACGTAGAATAATATTTAGCTCTCTGACATCAAACAATGTACTATTTGTCTATAATAGGGGTGTCCGAGTCAAGGAGAATGGAATAGAAAATCGATCTTCGCCTTCAAAAAATCACAAATAAAGGAAGAAAATTTTTGTGGGAACACTACCCCCAAAAGAACGCTTCTTTACGAAAAGGAAACGTATTCATTTTCGACCAACAAAGGTCCATCTAACGAGCGGACTTGCTTTTCAAATGATGGGTTACTTCTAACCACGGATACTGGTGTTATGAAGAAACAAGATTTATCTTCTCCTTGTCGCCTTGCCGAGCGAGTGTATCGTAAATCAGAGAAAATCAAAAGCAGTAAAGACGAATTTGTTTCCGTCTACAAGCCTCCTAGGGATGAAACTATGAGACTGGACAGTAAAATGATTACAAAAAAATGCCTTAATGTTGAACTTGGCTTAGAACGAGAGAAACGAAAAGAAAAGGTTCTTTTGGTGGTGGGCGCCACTGGAGCTGGTAAGAGCACTCTTATCAATGGCATGGTCAACTACATCATGGGAGTTGAATGGAAAGATGAATTTCGATTCAAGATTGTCACCGAGGAGGTCAAAGGGACAAAAGAAATCACTTCCTACACTATCTACCCGATGGATGGATCTGCCATCCCTTACGTTTTTAGAATAGTTGACACTCCCGGGTTTGGCGACACTGAAGGATTGTCCAGAGACGTCTTTATCACCAACCAAATCAAAGAATATTTTTCTCTAGATCCGCCAAATGGTATCGATCATTTCGACGGCATTGGATTTGTCACCCAGTCTTCTCTCACACGGCTGACTCCAACACAGCAGTACATCTTTGATTCCATTCTTTCGGTATTTGGAAGGGATGTTGAAAACAACTTCTTTATGATGATTACTTTTGCAGATGGCAAGAATCCCCCAGTTTTAGAAGCAATCGAAAACGCTCAGATATCCTATGACAGCTTTTTTAAATTCAACAATTCAGCTCTTTTCGCTGACAATGCAAAAGATGGAATTGACGAAATGTTTTGGCAGATTGGGCAAGAGTCATTTAAGCATTTCTTTGCCAAGTTAAGCACAACCAACAACGTTAGTATTCAGCTCACAAGGCAAGTCTTGAAAGAACGAGAACAGTTGGAGGCCCTCATCGAAGGCCTCAACCCGCAAATTAAACGGGGACTTGGAAAGATTGAAGAAATACGACAAAAGAAACGCATTCTAGAGCAGTATGAAGCAGAAATCGAACAGTACAAAGAATTCGAGTGTTTTGTCGACGTCATGAAGGTGGAACAGACTGATCTCAGCGAAACCGGAAGACGCACGCTTAGATGCTTGCATTGCGGCGTTAACTGTTGTAACGATTGCAAGTTTGCTGATGATGAAACAAAGAGAAGATGCGTTGTTATAGATGCAGAAGGAAACTGCGAAGTGTGCCCAAGCAAATGTTCGTGGCAATTCCATAAGAGTTTACCTTATAAAATAGAATATAAAAAAGTCATTGAGAAGAGAACATCTGAGGATTTTAAAAGTAAATACAACCTGGCAGTTGCAGGCAAGTCCAGGGAAGAGTCCATGCTTAGCAAACTAGAAAGGGATCTCCATGATTTACGAATGAAAGTTCTATTCGACTTGCACAATGTTAGGCAATGTCTCCAACGCCTGGAAGAAATTGCACTAAAACCCAATCCTTTCACAGACGTGCAGAACATTGAGCTGCTGATCGAGACCGAAAAAAGGGAATGCCGACCAGGATTTCAGGATCGCGTGAAAGCCTTTGAAGAGGTAAAAAAGAAGGCCAAATTGTTTAAAGACATTGAAAGTGAAGACGGCATCCCGACGTTGCTGGACAAGCTTATTCCAATGGAAGAAAGAACGGGTACTTCAAATTAAAATACAAGCAACCCTGCCTTCCCTGCCAGATCATCATCGGCAGAATGCGATGTACAATGAAAAAACATAATTGCTAGGTTTATTGGGATCAGAAAGTACATGTGTGTACCATCAATTGGGCACCGTTCATAAGATATGGTAAATGATGTCAAATTGAAAGTACTAACGTTAAGCAAGTTATAACTTTCTTTTGAAAATGATTTTATTAGGTCTTTTACAAAATTGTAAAAAAATTTTTTTAGTCTTTAAGATTTTACATTTCTTCCACTACAGTAGCCTCCAATGACGTTTTCATAGTTTTCATAACTTAGAGATTGACCAAGTAACTTAAGTGGCATCGAAGCTAGCGCCTTGGTGAATTAAGGTCAATAAAAGTCGTGCACTAATTAGCTTTTGCATTTCTGTTATATCTGTGGTTTAAATTTTAATTATTATAGTATAGAGATACTGACGGGGGAAAATGCCTCCAGATAGAGAACAAAATAGACTATTATCAGTTACCTTGTGGTTGCCACTCGACAGGGGTATTGTTCTGTTGTGTTGTAGGGTTTTCCATTTCCATTTCCAACTGGTAATGTTTTTTTTACAAAACACAATATAACAACTGTAGCTTCCTATCCTCCTTCTACCTTTAAAGGCCTTCTTAAGTATAGGCCCATAACGGTGAAAACACTTTGAAAATACCAGTATCGGGCCACTTAGATTGTTTACCGAATGAAATTAAGCATGCAGCACTCTACGGTTCTGATGTACTTGGCTACCGATTATAAGCATTGTCAAACGAGTTATTAGACTTCAAGTTACTACAATAAACTTTAAGGTAGAGGAGCCGCAGAGATGAAATAATTTTTAGCACAATAAGACATCTTCCAGACAATTTTAAGATTTTTTAAATTATTGTAATAGTCAATGGGCAACCGACTAGTTTAGTTTCGCATATTTTGGTTGCGCAGCTACCAGCTTTTCTGTGAATCGTACTCTACTTCACAATGTTTGAAGTCTTTTTGATGTGATTAAATTGTTGTTGCGGTTGACAGTTAGATTGCCAGCCTACACGTGTATATAGTAATATGTTTAAGGTTTAACATTTATGCTACCTCAGTTTCCTCAAAGCAGCAGCCTTACACTTTTATCCTACCGTGTTAAAAAAATCGGTTAATTAGCAGTAGAAGTAGAGAGACTTGCTGATAAGGAAACTTACAAATTTTTTCGTTAGTTTATTCTATTTAACCGCCTTAATTGCTCCTGTCGCCTTACAAACAATAATCCGCTAAGAAATGAAGTTTTCTTATCCATATTAGCACAATTTGCTGTTGTGGAAGGGAGGCGGTGAATGATATAAACTGAAGAAGAAAAGGGGAACTTATTAGGAACACTATATATGGCCGGTTACTGAGAGGGTGTCACCCTCCATATATTACTGCACTGTCTTTTAAGATATATTCAACTATTTTTGTTTACTTCAGTTCGAGTAACTATAAGATCGCAGTTAAGGTAGTTCTCAGAGTGATGACTAATATTTCAGAAAATGGACGATCTAGACTAGTTAATAAACTAGTGGAACCCTCTATAGTTAAACCACTGACGCTTTAAAATACTAATTCTACTGTATTGAGATCTATAATTTTCTGCTCGCCGTGAATGACGTACTGACAGTTTGGGAACATAGACTGTATCCGTAACAGCGTCGAAACTTAAGCACCTAAGCCGATGACCAGCTGCTTCAAAAGAGAACCATCTAGTTGAGATCATCACAAGCAATGGTGTCGAATTCAGTGGCTTGGAGAGTGGATCTATTCTGCAGCTTGGTCGTCTTCAAGTACCCCTTAAATGGGAGTTTACATGGAGTACTCTGCTGATGTTTACGTATACCCTCCTTGATCTAGAGAAAGAACAGCTTCTTTGACTAATTATGCGGGGAAACACGCGAAGTAGTTCATAAGTCCTTCGGAGTTGTGACTTCCTGATACCACGCATTCCACTTTGGAAAAGTGCCTCGCTTGTTTGCCATGGGATCATATGCTGTCATCGTACGCTGCGGATGAAGGATGGGCCTCGTGTGTGGAAGTTTTCAAGGTAGGTAAACTTATATAATTTTGAGATACATGAATGGATGAGCCTCAATGATCATGGCAGATAGAATAGTGTATAAAACTATACCTCAGCATGAACCAGTACACCTTCGGTGACCGTCGGTGGACTTTTCAGTCCATTTTCCGTGTTACAACACGACCCAGGAGGGGGGACTCCGATATGAAAGGGACGGGGATGCTTGTCGTTTCGCTTAGGGGTGTAAATTTCGGATTTTGGTCTCGCTTAGGGTATTTTGGGCAAAATGTCAGTGTTTTTAGTGTTTTTTTCCTCGCTCGCCCGCTTTTTTCGCTCGCCCCCAGCTACCGAGACCTGGAACAGGTTACGTTTAGGGTTGCACGCGAAGAAATAACAAAAAAGAAAGAATTTTTTACTCGAACAAAAAATATTTACTCGATTCATATAAACAAAGTTCTCCATAACATTAATATCTTAAGTCCATTGTAACAAAATGTGTTTGTCTGTTGTTTTACAAGTCTGTATTGTGAACTGGTCTCTTTTAGGGGTCTGCACAAGCTTCGGGCACACCCAGATTGGTCTCTTTTAGGGCTTAAATTCAAAATTTCCGACGAGCATCCCCGTCCCTTCCATATGGGAGTCTTCCCCCGGGCAACACGAATCTAATAGGATAGTTATCCTGTCGATTGAGGACAAACTGAATTGACCTGGATAATTAAGCATGCATCACTCTTTGGATAATTAATTCAGTTTGGTGAACACGTCTATCTTACTTAGCATCTCCTTCGATAAACGATTTAGTTCTTAATATTGCAGCAAAACCTACCATTTTTTAACTTATTCCTGAAATTTAACTGGTAAAAAGTTGGTTTACAGTCTTAATTAAGCACCTTAAGAAACCTATAAGTAGTTTTTTTGTTTTGTTTTTAGGTAGATGGCGAGACCGGCAGGCTTTGCAGATCTGGTAGTTGGATGGAAATGGATAGCTTATTGTACCATAGAATATCTAATAGCAGTCCTTCTAAAAAGGGGGAGGGGGAGGGGGGTGGGAAATCGGGAGGAGAAAAAGAGCGGGCGGAGGGACCCTTCGCCCGCTCTTTTTTTCCTCCCGATTTCCCATCCCCTGCCCCCTCCCCCTTTATGCGCCTGCTACGCAGGCTATGTTGTCGGAGTTGTTTGTGATCTCTCAGTTGAGGACTACACTGGGGCCGATTACAGCAAACACAATGAACATTCCGCTTTTGCTAGTATATATCTTTAGAAGCTGCGACAGAAATTATGTGTCTTAGGGCGCGTTCGTTTGGGATCAATCCGGAATAAGAATAATTGGAATAATGCAAGTTAGCGTTCGTTTGGCTGCTCTTCCTATTCCGGAATACCTGGATTTCCATTCCGGCTATTCTGCTCCCAGGAGCAGAATAACCGGAATATATTCCAGAATATATTCTTATTCCAGAAAATTCCCAAACGAACGCGCCCTTAAATTGTGTTTGATAGTATGAAAGCCATAAGAACTTTGAGACAAAAAAGACCTAACATGTACACAAACAACTGAAGGAACGCTCAGGGTAGTTGTCATTAAAGCATCGGTATTTCTCCAAAATAAACTCAAGCAACTGCTGTCAATGAAAACGTCAACAGAGTAAAAAGTTAAAACAAGCTAAAGTTTTAACCTAGAGGGCTAAATTAGTTACTGCGTTGCTATCTTATCGAGTATAATTTTTCCGGTCGGTGGTCTAGATGCGAAGAATAATATCTACAAGAAAAAGAGAGGGTTCAACTTAAAATGCATATTCGAATACAACGTGTTGCTCTATGAAATAAGCTTCGAGTTCTGGTAATCATTAGTACAATGTTGTGAAGTTTCTGATATCCCAGCAAATTCCACTCCACGGCCACATATCGGTAAGATCAGATTCATCGTTGATATCTGTAGGATTATGATCATTTTATTTCTGTAAATTAGAAAAACGAGTCTTTCGTATTCTTTACTAGGGTTCATTCTTAAGAGCGGTAGCGTTAATGCTCGATCTGAGATCTGATGTTCTCCTTAAAGGATGCCTTATCCTACCTCCTTCTTGGAGACGCTTCTCACTGTTTGCAAAATTAGATTAATAAAGAACAAGCCAGAACATGATGACGCCAGTTATTTAATAAAGATAAGATCAGGGTGTATGGATGTGTGATGTGTTGGGGAAGGAGGAGGGGAGGGGAGTGGAGGTTGGGAGGTACACAGCGAAATTTACATTAAAATTTTCCAGTGTAATTCGGAACAAAACTCGAATAGCCTCGCTTTTGTTAGTTATAGAATAGCCAAATACTAGCTATAGCTCGCCTTCGGTTTTTGTTTTTCACTCGCCGTTCTTCGCTCTGCTTCTCAATCATCACCCGAACTTATCTGCTACAGGCTAAACTTCGAACGGCAGAGGAGTCGAACTACAAGTCTGTAACTGGGCCCGGGTAACTGGGATGGACCTATACTGTTCGCCACACGAGAAAATCAGCGTTTGACCCGTCGAGACTCGGGATCGCATGTGCCTTTTTACTAGGCAAACCTGAATTTCTATTTCTTATAGGCTAGCAACAATTGTTTTTGAAATATAGCTTAAACTTTTAGACAGTCTTAACATAACCTTTTAAGTATTCAAAATATACCTCGAGTTAATCTAGAGTAGAACACGTGAGCTCTCCCCATCATATACGACACGTTTTGTTACGTGTAGAGTGCTCCAGGCGTTCAGTAAGTTGGCGAGCCGCGCGAAATTCGGGAATAGTTGCTCCCCAACTGAACGCCTGGAACAGGCTATGTTGCGTGAAATGCAAACCCCACTTGCCTTCCAATAAAGTGCCGTAGGCATTCAAGGTCGAAAAGGGATTATTTTTTTAAATTCTCAGAAGGCTGTTATTCCAAGAACTTGAATATTTGGCAGATTTCTCGGAAATTCAGGAAGTGAACTTGACACTAAACAGATAACCAAAACTCTTTATAGATGCGATCACTCGGTCCACAAAACGTCGAAAACATATTTATTGTTAAAACCTTTTTTTACCAACAACGACAAACTATACCTAGCAAGCCGTACAAATTAATAACGTCAACAAGAAAACAGACCCTAGTCCTCAGACCGTCTTCAGATTGTTTTCTCAATATAGCAAAAAGCCGTGAAATTCCGGTGACAGGAATGTGTTGCCATGCACGTGCTATCCTAATGACGTAAAGCTACCGGTAAACATGATTAGCCCCTCTGATTGGCTCAAATCATATAAATCAGTTAGAGGCCAATCAGGAGGGCTGTTCTAGTGTACGTCACTGGTATAGATCTTCCGACTACAGTGTTGCTTCGAGAAGCGTCTGAACGATCGATAGGAGCGTGGTTTCATATCCATATCTTCTTTGTTGCACAACGAAATTGAACTTGGTAAGGACGTTTTGCTTTACAGGTAGGCAATGAGCTTCAACAAAATGTAGGAATACCGTAGCTAGTGCTGTTACTTAAGGCATAAACGTTAAAAGGATTAACCGAAAACAGTCTTGTTCTAAGACAAATTAAGGCTCGAATTAGTAACAGACTGGAGGCCAAAGGCAATTATTTCCACTTTGAAAATCCTGAATTTACTCAGAAGATATAAAAGTTTTAACTATACCGGCTAATTTATGAGTGGTGACGGTACATTTTTACTTCGATAACTGCATGAGACTTTGCTGGCTTCGTTTGACTGATTATAACTTTCTCAAAACTTCTATAAGATAGAAAACTGGTTTGCAGTTGCCAATTCTGGTTTGTAATGCGTTCTGAAAAGGTTGATTTCTTCTTGAAATTTAATTGATAACTGAAACATTTGACTACTAATTGCTTCGAAAACCAAAACCAAAAATCCAAACACCACATGGCACAGATAATTCGCCTATTGGGTTCTTCTAATGTTATAATATATTGTAGCCCCTGTTGGAATGCCCATGGCCAAGCCACACAGCTAATTCAGATATCGATCAAACATTAATCGACAGGCAGCATAAATTTTTTATTATCCGGAAAACAACTCGTGTGGAGGTGATTTGCAAGCGGAGAAACGTAGAAATTAATAGGCAAATAAGTCGAGGGATGGGCTATTCCCGGAAATCTGTCCAAGCGTGACCGACACTGTTTCTAAGAAATTCATTAATATAATCGATGAGTCATTCGTGAGAACTTCATAAATTCCTTAATCTCGCGGGATTTCATTTCAAGCTCCAGGATTATTCGGCAACATACAAGCTAGACATCAGAGTATTTTGATCTATGAAGTGGGATATATTGAGACAGCCGCGCGTCTTCTTGCTGGTTCGTTGTGAAGTCTCAAAATGTCTGAGACTGTCTGATGAAAGCCAAGTGTAATACGATCACCATTGAACTACACAATTATCTATGTTTTCAGCAACAGCCGTTTGCAATCGAACAAAGCCAGATCTTAGAGTCCCAAATCATTTCTCTTTCAAATGACAGAAACTGTTTCCTTTGGCTTATTTCCTTTAACTGCCTATCGTATCGATGTTAGTGGGGGACTCGATGTGCGCGACAAAAATGTGCACTTCGTTCCCGGCTCGAAGGAACGCAAAGGTCCTAGAATTGCGACATTAGCCTCGGATTTAGCAGCCTTTTCCTATCGTTATTTCAAGACGCAGGCTTCTTTTGGGGAAATTCGGCGCAACTAGGTTTCGAGCGTCTAAAACGTGTACCGTTTATGGGGCCCCATCGGCATCCAACTTAACAAAGACAATAAAATTGCGGTATCATTTAAACTGATTAATCAGGTGGTTTTTATCTTGCATAGATATTCTGGAATCAGTCTTTGTCCTCCAGTTATATATACTACCTCAGCCCCATTTACATGACATTGCGTTTGTGCTCAAGATTGTTGAATGTTCTACTTAAGACGGAAATATGCATCTAGACAGTCAAATTATACACATTATCAAATTTAACACAACATTATAACCACAGAATTTGGTCGACTATTTTCGCTAAGTTAAGTGTATTTGAATTCCAGCATTGTTAAGTATTGCGTGTGGTTTTCTGACTTGAAAAGTAAGTACGACTGGATCAATCAAAAACTCTTTTTAAATGTCTAGGAACTGAGTCAAAAGTGGAATCTTTTACAGTGCTAGTTTGCTTTTGTATTGTACACTAATCAAGTTCTTGAATAAACCTGAAAACAAGATTACCATGTCAAAATTGTATAGGATTTGAGACAGAATGATTTTTTTTTAAATTATTGCATACACTTGTTTTCAATATATGATGAAAAGCTTAGGTCAAAACCAAAATCTGGCAGCCTAAATGTCTAACATGTTATTTTAAAACTGACTTTTAAAGATGTGAAAAAATAAATCATTTAAATTAATCTCTGATTAATTTGTAATTTTCAAATTATTTGATGGTTGGTTGATATTTACCCTGCGAGCAGAGTCTTCTTCGATCTTCCTAGATTAGTCGGGAAGAGGAAGAAGACTCTGCCAACGGCCTCGAGAATTCATATTGAGCATGCTCCAAAATCAAATGTAACCAAGCCTCGCTCAGCCTCACTCTCAAGTTGTAACGAAATGAACGGCAAGAAAATACACTGCATTACGAGTCTGAAATTAATTTATCGATTGCTACCTGCTCAAAACTTGTATTTAGTCGGCGATGAGGGAATTTATTGGAGAGATATCGACGAGCACTGCTTCAGTTGGGAATTGGTTTTCCATTGATGCGAGTTCCTTTGCAACCATCGATCGGGCTGGAGTTAGGCGCGATATCGTTGGTATATCGTTTATCGGATATTTATAGGCGATATATATATATATATTTGCAAACCCATGGCACAGCAATGGGCCCTAAGAACGCGTGTAGCTACGCTGATTTGGCTATGGGGATTATCGATCAAAAGGCCAAATCTGGGGAGACCAAACCTAAATTATGGTGGAGGTACCGGGATGATATCTTCGATCTTTGGACCCAGGGACCCATTAAGCTGAATGAGTTTACGGAATTTATTAATTCACTCTACCCCACCATAAAATTCACCATGGTATCATCAGAAGTTTCACTTAATGTTTTGGATCTTACCCTCCTTTTGGTTGATGGGTTTATTCAGACCGACATTTATTCCAAACCTACAGACCACCATATTTATTTATTGCGCAACAGTGCCCACCCATCCCACTGTACTAAGGCTATCCCATTCGGTGTTGCAACTAGGGTACGCAGAAATTGTTCCACTATTGAAAGATTTGAAGAACGTAGCAAGGAATATCAGAAGTATCTTGTCGATCGCGGCTACAACCCTTCTAAGGTTCAAAAACAATTTGACAAAGCTAAAACTACACCCAGGGAAGACCTCCTCTCAGCTAAAGTGCGAGAGAGAAAAGTTCTTTTCCCCCTCGTGGTTGATTTCAACCCACATTTGCCCAACATTGGCAGAATTATCCAGTCTTATAGCCATTTCCTTTACGACTCACCCACCCTAGCACAGACTTTTCCAAAAGGGTCAATTATTCCATCTTATAGAAGAGCCAAAAACATCAAGGAGCTTTTAGCGGGACCCAAAGGCTCTAATTTTAATAACAATGACAATTCCATTACGGGTTGTTTCAAGTGCAGCAAAAAATGCGATCTATGTAAGAATTTTTTAAAGGAAGATAAGGTGTTTTACAGTTCTTCTTCGAATCGTTTTTATTCCATTAGACAACGTCTTGATTGCAAATCTAAAAACGTAATTTATTTAGCCACCTGTAAGAAATGTAAGGTTCAGTATGTAGGTTCGACTTCCAATGAATTCAAGGTCAGATTTCGAAATCATAAATCGGCTATGTTAACGAATAAGACCACGTGCGAATTAGCCGTGCATTTCAATAAGTTTGAACACCAGATGTCTGACTTTGATTTCATTGTTATTGAAAAAGTCGTTAATGAAAGCGAAGGCCACATTGACAGGCGTCTTCTCACAAGGGAGGCTTTTTGGTGCTCCCAGCTATGCACCCTCCATCCACATGGCCTTAATAAAAGATCTGAATTTAACTCAAAGAATAGAATTAGGTTTAATTAAGTATATTTAGCCTTTAGCATTTTTAATCCTCTTTAAAAACATTTTTATTCCCTAAGTTTATATTTTTATTTTGAAAGCAAGGTGCATTAATTTTAATTTTGAAATAACGATACGATTTTAGTTTATACGTTCAAAGGCTTATCTTAGGGATCCTGTTATTATTGTTTGCATGGGTTTACTCAGGGGCTTCCATCGGGGAATTTATTACGGTTTTTTATTCCGTTTATGGACTCCTTTTGAGGAAACTGTTGTTTACTTATTGTGGCAAGTATTCAGGGACTCTTCGCTAGGATTTTGTTACGTTTGAATTTTTTCGTATCCGTTGTTTACGTTTCCACCTTGTATTTTTTTCTATTTTTTTCTATAGTTTTTTAATTTTTTATCATCTGCTTTGTTATGTAATATCGAAAATTAGAGTTTTACATCGAAGAAACAATACTTTATTAACTATCATCTGTAAGAGTCGCCCTTCGTTTTTCAAGCTAGGCTTTCTCGCTAAACACAAATTTGTTCATTATTATTACTGTCACTCATTCATTAGCATCTTTTTTATGTTAGAGCAGTTTTCAAATTAGTGTCGTAAAACCAAAACCAAAGTTATTACTCTGGCCAATCACAAAGGACACAGATTGTCCAGTGAACCAATCAAAATTCGAAGCAAATACATGTAGCTGCCACAAAGCGCGGGAAAACTTGCGCGAGCAAGTCGCGATTAGTTTTGGTTTTACTTCTGATTGGTTGAGAAAGTAGCGCGAGTTTTTTAAGCCAATCACTGAGCGTAGTAATGCAAAACCAAAGCAAACACGAATTGCTTTCGACACTCAAGTGAAAACCGCTCTATCTTGTAGTTGTTACGTAACCTTTCATCCTGTAAATTATTAACTTGTTTACTGTCACTACTTCATTAGCATTCCTTTTATGTTATTCTGTTGCAGTTACGTAATCGTTTGATGTTAATAATTATTAGTTTTTCCATATATAAACGCTGTAATCAACTTAGTTTTTACCAAGTATTGATCCCTGTAGTAATTTGCACTGAAGAAGCCCGAAGGGCGAAACGTTTGCATTAAATATGGACCTGTGAGTGGTTTGTTTCTGACTTCATTTTTCATCCAAGCTATTTACTACCACGTGAAGTCAAGGCATCCTGTATCCTCTTCTGGATCCTGCTCACAAGTGACATTTTTCGTTGGCAACGCAGCATTTTTCATTCAACCTATATATATATATATATATATATATATATATATATATATATATATATATATATATATATATATATATATATATATATATATTGATAATCATGCCATTGAATTTGCCAACGTAATGAAAATAACACAGGTAGCTAGCGTGTTTGAAAAGGATTGCATCGCCGCTAACCGTGCACCGTCAACTTCAATGTTTTCCCTTGATTCTTTGCGTCTCTCGAAGTTTTAAGTTCTTTACACACTATGAGAAACACAGCCACAAATGTCAACTTGGTTTTATAAATGTAATTCGCAATTTTACACTTCCATATTTTATTTAGATACTTTTGCCGATCTGGGAAGAATACGTTATTTGGTACCTGGGATATGATGGCAGCTATACCAACTTAAGGTAAAACATTTTTTCATGTCATATTTGAATGTGCCATTAAACACGGAGCGATCCTATATAACGAGGCTGAGCTGCTCAACCTGCCAGTCACAAATCCCAATGAGACGATTTCATTGCCTGTGACTGAATTCAACTGGGTTTTGGTGTGGTGATCCAAACTTGTCTAGTTTTCTTACCCAAACGTTGATTCGTTACAAGGAATATTATCTAAATTTTTGTGTATAAAACTCTCCGTTTTATTGTTAGGGTACAAACAATCATAAACAAGGCTTACATCTGACCTGAGGTTAGCGCCGGTAACATATTGGATGAATGCGTTGCAAGTAAACAAATAAATGTTGTCGGCTTTCAAAGAAAAAAATTATTTAGTCATAATCCTCTTACATATTGATGTATATTGCTGAATCTGTTTCAGTCAAGAATACTAAGCATATACCACATAAAAAGTCAAGAGGAAAAAGACAACTTAGTTTTATTTTTTATCGCTTCAAGTTGAATTTGTTGATTGTTCTGGCTTGAATTCACGATAATATAACATGCCACGTTTTAAAAGTGAATACTTTCCAGGTTCACCTACAATTCGAAAGACCAAGATTGTTGCCCAAGCATCGTAGGTTATCCTCGTGTTTTGAATTCTTGAAACAAAATAATGAGGCGATTGATGCGTTCAGTGTTATCTGTTTGAGATTTCATGTCGTAACAGTGTTTGTGCATGGTCAACTTGAATTTTCGGATGGCAATTGGTAGTATGAATTGTACTTGAGATTGTTAATGCAACATAAATGAACAGGGATTACATTTATAAAGCAAAATTTACGGAGCTCTTCTGTTTCATGACCGTTACTCTGACACGACTTTTGAAATTGAAGCCAACAAAGTGCTAGACGGGGCGTTTGTATAGGCTCGCTCCGTGTAGAAAAGGCTATACAACAAGCACCCGTCAGAGCTTCTTTGTTTTTCCACAGTCTAAATAGATAAACGTCTCCTACTGAAGTCTCTGACTACTTCACTTCTCAACATTGCATCTGATTTGAATAAAAAAGGATGGCGACTCGTCTGAAAATATAAATTCAGAAAACCGTGTCAGAAGCATTTCATATAATGCACCATCAAAAAATTGTTTTGAAAACTTTGAATGCAAAACACAATTTAGATACTGTCAGAGACTTATCGAGGTCTTTAAAAGGGATGGGCACAATATATTTTTACCAGCCCTTTATTTCATAATCAAAAACACAGTCTTATCTCATTTTGTCTCAATTTATATATATATATATATGCTCGAGTAGAATTTTTATATCCATAGAAAAATGAATGGAAACCGAGTTCTGGAAATACCTTGTCTCGGAAAGCCATTCCAACTTGGAATGTTGTACGACTGCAGAAATGATCGCCTCGTATCGAACATAACGCTGTGGGATGCGGAAAATCTTAACAAGGCCTTGGTCTCCCGTCCTTTAGCGGAATCTCAATATGAAGTCTTAACAAATGGCAGCTTGGATGCAAACATGGAAATGGTGGGAGCTGATGCAAATTTCAAGCTGAGTCTTTTATCTGGTCTGGCTGATGTACCCAGGTATGACAATTTCTTGAAAAGCAATGTGTCATCAAAGCAGCAGGCTAGAGTCACACTGAAATACGAGAGTAAAGTCAAGTGTGAAGAGCTCGATATCAACCTCCTGGAAAGTCTTGGAACTCCTGGGAAAGACGTAGATACGACAAATGTGACGCACTTTGTGGCAGAAGTGTTATATGGATTTAACACTTTCTTCGTTTTCGACCGAGAAGTGGGATGTGACGAGAGTCTGCAGCTGGTAAGAAGTGATATGAAAATACTTGTTTCTTCCTTGCCGAACATTTCCCTTGACGCCACAGGTCTGGCTAAAATACTGGAAATGGACAGGGAAGAAGTGAGCAAGCTTATTTGTTCGGTGTATGGTGATGATATTCAACAATCTCCTCCCAGAACAAGCATAGGCTTTGGGGAAGCTGCAAAGTTTTTCCAGGAGCTCAAAAACAATGGAGAGAATGTCGTAGCTTCGGTTCCTTTAAAAGTGTTTTTGCGGCCTCTAAACCTTTTAAACATCCCAACTGCAAGATTTTTATATGAAATTAGCTCAGACTCGATCGCACAAGTTCAGAGACTCATGGATAGTGTCCAGGACGTTTACATCCGAATAAATGATCTCGCCAAGACGGAAGTATATGCGAACTTTATTACTATTCAGAAAAAGTTGTCAAAGTTTAAAGAAATGACATCCATTTTCAAAAGCAACGTAGAAAGGAATCTATCAGATGTGGTCTTCCAGATACGAAGTGGTACGGTATTGGAAGAAGAGCTCGCAGCAATGTTAGAGGCGATAGCTGCAACCCCATTTCACCAATCTTACCTTTCTCCCTGGCTAGATGGAACAGAAAAAGAAGTAAAGCTGTTATCGAGATTCCTAGATAATTTCAAAGGTATCCAAGTTTCTTTCTCAGCAAAGGAACGTCAGAGCGTAGTCAACTCTTTTGAGTATGACACAGTAGTTTGTTTTTCATTCATTGTCGACAGTTACGATAACCAGCTACAGGAGATGTCTTCCTTCCTGCATACCGGCGCGTGGAATGAAGACCATCTCGAGCAAAGGCATTGGTACAACGATCAGGACCTCGTCAAGCACATGAAGACTCTTGCCAAGAGTTTCAAGAGCTTTGCCAGTGCTCATACTGATGACAAAAACATCAAATTTCTAGTCACTAACACATTAAATAACAATGAGGAGGGTAACCAAGCTGCTGTCATCCAAATTTTCCAAGACGGACAACTTACAGACTCTCAGCTGGATGAAATCTTTTCAAAGTCACCTTCTTCCAACCAGCTTCTTGGCAGCTCCAAGCCTGAGTCACTATTCAGTGCAAACACTATCCGAGGCAACTCTACCCTCATTACTGCTGCTGCGAAGCCAGATAACCGATCAGGTAGACAGAAGCAAACTTTAATGGTCTGGGTTGCTCGTGGTGGTACTCTGACAGAACCAAAGCGAAACACTAAAACCGAACACGAGCAACGAGAATCACAGGCGGAAACGGTGGCGACAATTTGGACTAAGCCTTTATTTACTGATGGGCATTGGCAACATCGAGAAACGCACTCCAGCGAAGAAGCAAGGGATACTAGTGGCACCGAAGCATTATCTTCTACCAGTCATCCATTTCAACGTAAGGCAATGGCGCTTCCTTGCCTCTGTCGTTCTCAAGTTGACGTAGTGGAGGCTCCCCATCTTCACGCAAGCCAAATGCTGTTGGCTGAGTCTCCTACCTTTAGATCAAAGCAGAATAAGTCAGGGAAGTCTTCGAACTATCGATCAAGTCAAAAAGACATTGTGGAGTCTCATAATCTTCACCCAAGCCAAATTACGTTAGGAGATTATCCTTCTTTTCATCCAAACCAGGATGAGGTAGAGAAGTCTCCTGACTTTCACTCAAGTCTAAACGAAATAGTGGAGACTCCTAATCTTCGCCCTAGCCAAATTACGTTGGAGGAATTTCCTTCCATTCGTTTGAACCAGAATAAGAAAGAGAGGTCTCCTGACTCTCGCTCAAGTCTAAACGACATAGTGGGGTCTCCTAATCTTCGCCCAAGCCAAATTACGTCAGGGGAGTTTCCTTCATTTCATCCAAACCAGAATAAGACAGAGACGTCTCCTGACTCTCATCCAAGTCTTAACGAAATAGTGGAGACTCCTAATCTTCGCCCTAGCCAAATTACGTTAGAGGAGTTTCCTTCCTTTCTTTCAAACCAGAATAAGTCAGAAAGGTCTCCTGACTCTCGCTCAAGTCAAAACGACATAATGGAGTCTTCTAATCTTCCCCCAAGCCAAAGTGGGTTAGTGGAATGTCGTCCATTTGGCCAAAGTCAGAATAAAGTTGCAGCATCTCCTAATCCTAGTCCAAGTGAAAACAACGTAGAAGCGTCTCCTGATGTCCGCCCAAAGAACAAAGCGGAAACTCCTACCTTTCGCCCGTGCCCAAGTAAGACCTCAGTCGATAAAGCTCGATGTTCAACTCAGCGCCTAGCAGAGAAAATGAAAAGGGACAAACTGAAGATCAAAGATAACAAGGATGGAACCCCCGCTGTCTACAGGCTTCCAATGGTAGACGACGTAACACTTACTGATAAAATGATTTCAAAGCAACATATTGGTGAGCCAGGGAGCCACCGTGGAGTGAATGAAAAAGTCCTCATGGTGATGGGAGCGACTGGGGCTGGAAAGAGCACTCTGATCAATGGTATGGCCAACTATATCATGGGTGTCAAATGGGATGATGACTTCAGATTCAAGCTAGTCATAGACGACCCAAACGTTTCGCAAGACAAAAGTCAAACGAAGTTTATTACTGCTTACACGTTCTATCCTATGGCTGGCTCTGCTGTTCCCTACACATTCACTGTAATCGACACCCCTGGTTTTGGCGACACTGATGGACTTCAAAGGGACCGAGAAATTACTAAACAGATTAAGGAATTCTTTTCTATTCGTCCACCAAATGGTATCGTCCACCTGGATGGTATCGGTTTTGTAACACAGGCTTCTCTAGCGCGTCTTACGCCGACACAAGAGTATATCTATAACTCCGTTTTGTCCATATTTGGAAAAGATGTTGCCCAAAACATATTTATGCTGGTGACCTTTGCAGACGGCCAGCGACCTCCCGTGCTACAAGCGATAACGAAAGCTAAAATTATTTTGGGCGACAAACACTTCAAATTTAACAACTCAGCTCTCTTTGCAGACAATAAGGAAACCGAGGAAAGCTTCGATGCAATGTTCTGGAAAATGGGCTTTCGGTCTTTCGAAACATTTTTTGCCGAGTTTAAAACGAGAGAGAGCGTCAGCCTCCAGCTCACCCAAGAGGTATTGAACGAACGCGAACAACTACAAACATTGATTGAAGGCCTGAACCCACAGATTACCATTGGCCTTAACAAGATTGAAGAAATGCGGCAAGAGGAGCTTGTGTTGCAAACGCGAGTAATGGAAATCGAAACGAACAAGGAATTCACGTACGAGGTGGAGATTTCCAAGCCGCGTCAAGTCGACATAAGCGGGAAGGGGGTTTATACAACGACGTGTCTTACATGTAATTTCACTTGTCATCCGAACTGTGCGTTTCCTAATGACGAAGACAAGTACAAGTGTTCAGCTATGGATAAGTCAAGCTATCAATGCACTGTTTGCCCTGGTCATTGCTCTTGGGATAAACACAAAAATCTCCCCTATCTGATAGAATTCGACACTATCATTGAGACGAGAACATCTGAGGATCTGAAGAAGAAGTATGAAAGTGCTAAGATGGGAAAATCCAAGGTGGAGGGCATGATTCAAAAACTTGACGGCTTTCTTCAGGATGTACACAGTAAGGTCCTCACCATGATCAGCAAAGCTCAGCGATGTCTTCGTCGTTTAGATGAAATCGCCCTCAAACCCAACCCGCTGACGCAAGTAGAGTACCTGGAGTTGCTTATAGAATCAGAAAAGCAAGAAGCCAAATCTGGATGGAAGCAACGCGTACAGTACTATGAAGAAGCCAAGCGACATGCTGAGATGTTGGCTAAAGTGAAAGATGTAAAAGCGGCGGAGAAAAAAAATAAAAGAAACTGTAAAAAGTGGAGATAAATGGTACTCCCGATTCAAGTTCTGGTGACCGTGAACTCAAAAAGAAAGCCAAGGTTGTCATGTTTAAGAAAGCATAAATTAGTATAATTAGCCCACATTATCTTTGCACGTTGTCTGTTGTGTTGGTACAATAAGAGTCCACCTGAGTGACTTAAACATTAAGTTTTCACTACATGGAACTAGGTGTTAAAGCCATGGATTCGTTCAAGCGCTCGGAATCTTTGTCGCTCCAAGGAAATCCTAGTGAAAACTGAAAAAGGCGGGTTCAACAGTTTGACCAACTTCAATGCGCGATCTTGCTTCACGTCAATGGTGAAAAAAGCACTGAAAATTTTTAATACTCCCAAATTCGCTACTTGTGAGGATCCAAACAAGATTTATATTCTGAAGAAAACGTTTGAGGGCTATGTCAATCCAAGAAAGAACACCGTATTCGAAAGATAGCAATTTTGGGAGTGTAAACAACAACAAGAAGAGGCGATTGATTAGTTAATCATCGAGCTGAAAACACTGGCGAAGTCTTGCGAATTTTATTTGAGACCGAATTGTATTTGGTGAAAGAACGACTGCTCCGTGAATCGTCAGACCGTACAATGGAAAAAGCAACAAGTATTTGCAGACCGGGTGAAGCAGGCTCAACTCAAAAAAGGAATTGGAAGACAGAGTTCCTGTTCATGGGATCCAAATCAAACTCGCCTCTAAAGGAGAAAACCACTACGGCAAAATATGTTTACAAATGAAATCTAGTGTACACGCAATCACTCCGAGCGATCAAAGCACCGTTGGTGGAAACTTGTCCGAAGTTCAATCTGATGGAGTTCAGGAATTACCTATGGGAACAGTTACTGGTGCACCGCGTGTCGAAGACTCGGCTAGGTTTTCGAATTTACTTGTCGGTGGTAAACCGATTAAATTTAAACTAGACACAGGAACAGAAACGACTGCACTGTCACTCAGTGTTCACTGAGTGTTACGCGAAACTCGGAAATAAGTCACGGCTGTTGGAGACCAACACCGTTCTCTCGTCGTCTGGATGAAATCTGAAGAAACAATGATCTTACACTGTGAAGCTCTTGGAAGGAAAGGCAACCGTTGTCGCCGCTGTTGAGTCACTACCGATTCTGGGACTTTTAGATTGCCAAAAATTAAATCAAATCAGAAAAGTAGGGAAGTGTTACCCAGGCCCCACTCACAAAGAACGAACTTGTTGACGAATTTTCTAATGTCTTTTCTTGAATGGGCTGCATGGAAAGCAACTATCAGTTGGGATTGTCATTCACCCACCTCGGCGAATGCCATATAGACTGCTTGAGGAGATGAAAGAGAAACTTCAGTCACTCGAGGTAGTGTAGTCATTATAGAGAAACGTGATGGGCTTCGTGCAAGTATGTTTAGACCCCAGAGATCCTAACAAGGCAATCCGCCGAGCGTACCGCAGAATTCCAACTTCAGTAGATATAGGAAGTCTTCTAAGTGGCAAGAAAGTTTTCTCAATAGTTGATGAAAGGATTGTTTCTGGAAGGTACGCGTAGATGATGAAAGTATTCACCTTTGCATCACGTTTTACACTCCATTTGGCCGCTATCGCTTAAAAGGATCCATTTGGTATTAGTTCAGAACCAGAGGTCTTCAAAAAGAACAATGAAGCTATATTTGGAGTCATTCATGGTGTGGAAGTCATATTTCGTGACATAATTATCGCCGCTACAGATGAGCAAGAGCATCATAAAATCACGAGGAAGCTTTTGCAAAGGGTATGGAGAAGTACGTTGAGTTCAATTCAGCATTGAAGGATTTGAAAAAGAAATACGACCTGGCAGTTTCAGTTAAATCCAGGGTAGCGGCCATGCTTAGCGAAATGGAAAAGGTTCTCTGTGATTTAAAACTCAAAGTTCTATCCAACATGTACAGAGCTCAGAAGAGTCTTCAGCGCCTCAATAAAATTGCGTTCAGTAAAACCCAATCCTCTCAAAAAAGTGCAGTACATTGAATTACTGATCGACAACGAAAAACAAAGAAGGCCGCCCAGGCTTTCAAAATCGCGTGAAAACCTATGAAGAGGTCAAAAGCAAAGCCATATAGTTTAAAGAGATTCAAAGTAAAGACGACATCCAAATTTGTTGGACGAGCTTACGCCAATGGTAGAAAGAAGTACTTCGAAACATCAGCAATGCAATACTTTCGATAAGGAATCAGGATGCTTTGCCGTACAATGAAAAAGTAGAATATGCGTAGTTTGCAGGGAAAGAGTGGAGACGTGGTGTCAACTACACAGCTGGGTTTATTGTACAAACCTTATGCCGTACAAACCTTAAGCAGTTTACGATACTTTATTGAGGTCCTAAAATTTGGAATTCTCCCCCAATATCCATCACTGGTTCAACAGGCTTTCCAACTTTTAAGAAAAAGATGATTGATTTTTTACTGAAATGATAGTACTGAATTGGCCAAGCCGCTCACTCATATTGATAACCGTGGTGGGCCTCCCGGAGGTCTCCTCGCCCTACTTGTGTCTTTGATTCTTAATACTTCTTCTTCCTTTTTTTGTGGCGAATAAACTGATGATCATGATGATGATGATGTATCGGAAAGAACTCACGTGCACCACCAGTTGAGCGCCATTGATAAGATTGCTTAACCAGATCAAATCTAAAGAACTATTTCAAACAAATTATAACTACCTTTCGCTTTCAGTGTATCCAGTTTTTGTACATAAAAATATATTCGCAACTCTAGTTTGACAATTTACTACAAATAAATTACTAAGTACTAAATTGAAACGGTGAAAATTTCACCGTATTTTGTAAACATGACAATTCAGACTGTTTGTCTCAATGATTATATTAAAACACCCCATAATAGGCTAGATATAAATTACTGTAGTTCTCTTTGATATCACCATAATTTAAAGTTATCAGTGGTATGACAAAGATGAGTCCAGTATGGACTTGCAACTGACAGTTTTTTTACTGTGAGTATAAAGATAAAATAGTGAAATGAGATACCTCATTTTTACGCAGATAGTCACGTAAATTTTTTATCGTTTGCATTTCTGTAACTCGAATACAAAGTCGTTTCATGTGATTACACGTTAATTGAAATAGCTTCAAAGATGAGAGAACTCACTACAACCAAAACCCCGCTATGGGTCTTTCCTACAACTTTAGGCAGCACTTTACAGCAACCACTAAGACTTTTATTACTAAAAAACGTTAAGCTTGAGGAGTGGGAGATATGAAATAATTTTAGCAATAAGACATCTTCCTGACCAACTTAACATATTATTATTGTAATAGTCTGAATAGTTAATGGATAACCGACTAGGTTAGTTTCGCATAGATATTTTGTTTGCCAAGCTACCAGTTTTACTGTTAGTCGTTGTCCACATCATATTGATGTGTCTTTCTGATACGATTAATTTGTCGTTTTGGTTTTTGCTGCTAGATTGCCAACCTATGTGATTTGTTAAGGTTTAACATTTATGCTACCTCAGTTTCCTGAAAGCATCAGAGTCGGTGGATTTATTATTGAGGCGGCTGCCTTATACTTATATCTTACCCTACCGTGTTTAAAAATGAGTTAATTTTCACTACAATGAATTTATATTAATTTTAGTTTAGCAATAGAAGTAGAGAAGCTTGTTTTGAAATAAGACAACTTGCATATTAACCTTAATTGCATTAACAGACTTAATGACAAGAGAGCCTATGCTTCCGCTGAATTTTATGATTTTTTATCTATATTACCACAGTTTACTGCTGTGGTAGGGAGGCGGTGCATGATATAAATTAAACTGAAGAAGAAAAAGGGGAACTTATTAGGAACACTATATATAGCCGGTTACTGAGTGGGTGTCACCCTCCATATATTACTGCACTGTCTTTTAAGATATATTCAAGTATTTTTGTTTACTTCAGTTCGAGTAATTATAAGATCACAGTTAAGGTATTTCTCAGAGTGATGACTAATATTTCAGAAGGTGGACAATCCAGACTAGTAAATAAATTAGTGGAACCCTCTATAGTTAAACTACTGACGCTTTAAAATATTAATTATGCTGTATTGAGATCTATAATTTTCTGCTGGCTGCTGAATGACGCACTGACAGTTTGGGAACATAGACCGTATCCGTTGCAGCGTCGAAGCTTCAGTACCTACGCCGATGACCAGCTGCTTTCAAAAGAGAACTATCCAGTTGAGATCATCACAAGCACTTATGTCCAATTTAGTGGCTTGGAGAGTGGATCTATTCAGATTGGTCGTTTCTAAGTATCCCGTAGATGGGGTTTACATGGAGTACCCTGCTGATGTTTACCCAGTCCTTGATCTAGAAAAAGAACACTGCTTCTTTGAATCCTGCGAGGAAACACAAGAAGTAGTTCACCATTCCATTGGAGTTGTTACTTCCATACCACACATTCCACTTTCGTAAAGTGCCTCGCTTGTTGGCCCTGGGATCATATGCTGTCATCGTACGCTGCAGATGCAGGCTGGGCCTCGTGTGTGGAAGTTTTCAAGGTAGGTAAGGTGATATTATTTTTAGATACTTGAATGGATAAGCCTCAATCATGACAGATAGAACAGTATTTAAAACGGTAGCTCAGCATGAAGAAGTACAACTTCGATGCTTGTCCGTGGACTTTTCAGTCCATTTTTCGTTACAACACGAGTCTAATTGGATAGTTCTGGTGTCGATCAAGGACAAACTGAATGCCAATCTGAGTAATCACAAGATGTTAAATAGGTAAACAAAAAAAGCATTTTATATTGACGTCGATCTCACTTGACATCTCCGTCGATAAATACTACTTATTAACCGAGAGTGAGGTCATTACAGGGAAATCTCAGACCGAGGCCTTGATGTATTGACCGAGCGATAGCGAGGTCAATACATCAAGGCCGAGGTCTGAGACTTCCCTGTAATGACCGAACGGACGAGGTTAATAAGTTATTTATTATATGGCCTTTTTAGCGCTGAAAAAAGGGAAACGTTTTTCAATATCCGCTTGCGCGCGCAAGAGGTCATTCCAGGTCATGCGATCCAAACCAGAATAAGCGGTTTCTTCGACAATGAGGCAAGTTTTGTCTTCATTATGCCAAGATCTAGGACAAATTTAACCACTTTAATTTTCACAAAACAAACTGACCTGTGTTTACAAGTGTTTGACCCTTAAAAAGTTATAAAAAGCTAAGGCAAGAAAAATTTTCATAATGCCCGGTCATTAAAAGAAAATCTTGCCCGCTCATCAGCCAATCAGAGCGCGCGTACTATTGTAGCCATATAATAATGGTTCGTAATACTTGAGCAAAACCTACAAAATTTTGTTTCTTTAAATGAGGAAATTTTGTCCACGGAACTGGAAGTTTTATAAGCTTTTTATAACCTTCAGAAATCCATAAGTATTTGTTTTATTTGTTTTTAGGTGGTGGCGAGGCCAACAGGCTTTGCAGATCTGGTAGTTGCAGTTGGATGGTAATGAACAACTTATTGTACCATACAATATCAAGTTGTTTTCCGTTCTTTTTTAACAGTGAGGATCATTACAGCAAACATATAGAACAGTCCGCAAGTAAATATCTTTAGAAGCTAAGACAGAAACTGTGGGTCTTTTAATCGTGTTTGACAGTATGAACACCATAAGAACTTTGAGACAAAAAAGACCTAACACGTACACAAACAACTGAAAGAACGCTCAGTGTAGTTGTAATTAAAATATCGGTATTTCTGCTATAATAAACTCAAGAAATCGCTGTCAAGGAAAAAAAAAAACAGAGTAAATAGTAAAACACGAGTGTTAACCTAGAGAGCTAAATTAGTTACTACGTTGCCACCTCATGGTCTCAGTGGATGATAAAAACAAATTGTTTCTGAATCAACTATTTTAAGCAATAATAACATCGTAGTTCAAGTCTAAAAGCGAAGGATAATCCCTGCAAGAACGATTAACTACTATTGCATCTCCGAATAAGACATGCACAGTAGTTGCGAGTTCTGCTAATCATTACTACAATTTGGTGAAGTTTCCTGATATCCTAGCCTACTCCATTCCACGGCAGGCCACAGGCTATTTTAAGCGATGTTGAACGAACCGACAGTTCAGTTTTCCTATCGGTTAGATCAGATTCATCGTTGATGTAGGATTATGATCATTTTTATCGATAATGAGAATAACGAGTCGTTTGCCTTCTTTTCTTGGGTTCATTTTTAAGAACGGTAGCCTCAATGCTCGATCAGATCTGATGTTCTCTTTAAAGGATGCTCCATCCCCAAAGAGTTTTAACTGAGCTGGTTGCGCGGTTTACTTCTTTTACTTATCTAGATTTTCCAAATGTTAATTCTAAGTTAGTTCGAAGTTATTAAATACCTGGCGTGATCATGTTCTGGCCTGTGTTTTACTTATCTTTTTTTGCGAAGAGCTATAGAAGCGTCTTCCAAGAAAAAGAGAGGATCAGTGTGTATGGGTGTGTGATGTGTTGGAGAAGGGGGGAGGGGAAGTTGGGAGGTGCACAGCGAAATTTACATTAAAATTTTGCAGTGTAATTTCGGAACAAAAATCGAATAGATTTTTCCAGGCGTTTGTTAGTTGAGAATAGCCAAATACTAGCTATAGCTTCCGTCGTTTTTTTGTTTTTCACTCGTTGTTCTTCGCGCTGCTTCCCAAACATCACCTGAACTTGTCTGCTACAGGCTGAACTACGAACGACAAAGGCGTTTTATCAGGTGGGGGGGGGGGGGGGGGGTGGAAATAATGACTAAGGGGGGAGTCTGGTTAGATTTTGAGCCCAAATGTGTATCAAATTGTAAAGCTCATAAAACTTTAGCTATTTAATGTATCGATACAGAATTTTGCATGAAGTTAAAGTAGAACATAAGCTATCATGACAATGGGTAACATACCATAATATGCAAATCCTGGTTAATTATTAACAAAATTATTCGAACTGCTGTTTTTGTACTAATTTCACGCCCCCCATGCTTTTTTTCAATTCTATTTACATTGGAAGCCTAATACTTCATGCAATGATACTACATACACACCTCTACAAACCTATTGAGCAATTTTGGTTTTCGGCAAATTATGTTGCCATAGCAACAAAATGATTCTACAAAAAGTTTAACTCGGAATAACTTCAGCAATATTTATGAAAATAAAAAAAGCCTCAATAGGTTTGTAGAGAAGCCTCCCATGAGTAACTGAGCCAAATTTGATAGCAAAAGGATAAATATAAAGGAAAAAACCAAGGGTGGGCAGCTAAATTCTACGCAAAAATGCTATTTTGGGAAAAAATGCGGTTGAACATTTGCAAAGCAAAATCAGTGGTGAAACCATCAAAAAAAGAAAAGTACCACTAAGAAATTCATACAAGTAGCCTCATTGCAGTATCAACAAATCATTTTCTTGTAAAATGTCACAATTTCTATTTCTTTTTTCTTTTCCTATCTGGTTCTGTTGTGACAGTAAGTTCATTGAATGCACCAGCGCTGTATGTTATGCCTTCCCTTTGTCGTCACTGTTCCTCGTCTCTTTGTCTTGCCTGCCTTTGAGCAACTCTGTACTTCTTATGCTGCTCCTGAATCATGTTCTCTGCTTTTTTAATTCTTCCTGAGTCTCTTCTGTGGCTTTCTTTTCTAGTGTGGACCCCAGCAGCTAGCCCAGCCTTTGCCATAACCTCATGTTTGGCAGTTGCTCCTGCACTAAAATGTAGGGTGGCTGATGCTGTTGCCAGCTCAATTCGTTTTCTTCCATGCCACTTGTGCTTTGGGCATCTGATCCACACTAATGAATTTACAGATTCATTAGCATTTTGAGTGTATCCTGGAAGGCATCTTGCAAAAAGAGCAGGATCACTAAGCCTCTCATAAATAGGTTTCAAATGTTTCTCAAACACCGGATCTAGGAGATGAGGTTTATCTGGACAAGAAAGTTTCTTCTTGTACTTGCACCATGAATTGCTTGGGCAGTATTTGTGCCTTTCCTTGTCTGGTAATTTAAGGCAGTGATATAAACCAGCCATTATTTCAGTCTGCATGGCATGGACAGCAGCATCCCGCTCTTCTACAGAGTTAACCTCTCTGTTAACATTGTTGCGAATTGCTTTCCCATATGACCGTTTCATTTTTTCTATGGCTGTTTTTGTTAGTCTACCCCGTTTTCCTTTCACAGGCTTTCCATCTTCTAGTTTGGATGCATTTTTTTGAAATTCATACAAAGCTTTTCCCAGACGCTTCTGCACGTGTCCAACACAGTCAAGTTTGATTACACGATCACAATCCACAGACCCATCTAAGTGCTCATTTTCCCATTTTACATAATCTTCAGAATCCTTCCAAGTTTTGTACTCATCTTTTGTTGATTCCAAAGATTCACAGTGATTACAAGTGTCACATGCCCCATAATAGTTCCAAATAGCACTGTAAGACTTGGAGTCCCCATCAGAAATCATATATTTATATCGTATGGAATAGTCCCGACTCCTACCCCACAAACGTTTTGCGCATTCCATTTCCATGCTTGGACTAGAACCTGCAAAGCTACCCATACAGTGGTGATTTTCAACCCACTGAGCAAACTCTTGCTCATTCAGGAATGCTTTTTTCTGTGTACAAGTGTTGCATACTTTGGAAATGACTTCATAGTCGAGTACCTTACCAGTGGAAGCTGAGATAACAAAACCAATTCCATGATTTGCAGTGTACCCTCTCTTTGACCAGGTACCATCGAAACTTATTGGGATGTTAACTACAGTGACATCATTTTCCTCATTGATCCCTTCTTCGTTCATTGCCAGTTTTCGCGCTTCTCTCCTGTTTTTGTCTAAAACTTCCTGGACCGTGAACTGTGCTATGTGCTTGAAGAAGGGCATCCTCATGACTATGCCAAGTATCCTTGCTCATGGAAAAAGGCATATTCAGAATTTCACAAAATTTTGATATATCTTCTTTGCCAATTCCCATTTCAGTCGCAGCATACACCACTCGACGGTTGACATCTTTCCCTTGCACAGTTCTGGGGGAATTGTCTGAACCATTGTGCTGACCAGTAGCCAGGAATTCTGACATACCGCAATCACAAACAGCATAAATGCTACTACTTAAGCCAAATTGGCTTGTACTCTTTTCTCGAAGTTCCAAATGGCCTAAAACAACAAAAAACAGTGAAATAGATAAGTAACTAAGTGGTAAGAAATAAGAATGCAAAAAGCACAAAAGACTGAAGTACTCTGTGTGAATTGCGAAAGCAAAGTAATGTTCTTACCGGAAGCACATGGCGAATTTGAATGAATCCTCCTTGCGAATTCTTTTAGGCTATCCACGGAAACAAGTCGATATCCTTCTGGCATTACACCTTCAGGGCCTATAATGTCTTCATCGGAAGAGCTTTCTGTGAATTCATCAGCAAGCTTTCGAGATGAAGCCGAAGCAGCGGGCGTTGGAATTTGTTCGCTGACAACATCACTAACATCAGGGTGGGTACAAAACGAAGACCGAAGACCTAAGACCCAAAACCGAAGACCCCCTCAAAATCGTCTTGAAATCACTTGAAAAAGGTTCACACATGATTCTTGAAACAAGGAACAACAAAATATGCGGTTTTCAGCAAATTTGACCGGGGTCTTCGTTTTGTACATAACCCTGCCAAATGTACAAAACGAAGACCCCTTCAAAATTGTCTTGAAATCACTTCCAAAATGCTCACACATGATGGGTGGGCACACATGATTTTCCGACTTGTTAATGAGCTCAAGGGAATAACATTTAGCGATAGCGACGTTGTTATTTAGAACGAACTGATTTCGCAGACAGAATAAAAGCTACATGTATCTTTTACTATTTCTAAGCCTTGTTTTTGAGTTGTTTGCAACCCGAGCAGTTCGTTCATTAACGAGTCGGAGAATCATGTGTGCCCACCCATCATGTGTGAGCATTTTGGAAGTGATTTCAAGACGATTTTGGAGGGGTCTTCGTTTTGTACATTTGGCAGGGTTATGTACAAAACGAAGACCCTGGTCAAATTAGTTGATAACCGCAAATCTCTGTGCTCCTTGTTTCTGCTTCGGTCGAGAATCATGTGCGAGCCTTTTGGAAGCGATTTCAAGAAAATTTTGAAGGGGTCTTCGTTTTGTACATTTGGCAGGGTTATGTACAAAACGAAGACCCCGGTCAAATTTGCTGAAAACTGCATATTTTGTTGTTCCTTGTTTCGAGAATCATGTGTGAACCTTTTTCAAGTGATTTCAAGACGATTTTGAGGGGGTCTTCGTTTTTAGGTCTTAGGTCTTCGGTCTTCGTTTTGTACCCACCCACTAACATTATCTTCGCCGACGAAAGTGATTTGAACTTTGATTTCTTTTTCTGACTATTTTTTTTTCAGTACGGACTGCTTACGGCCGCTTTTGGATCCTTTTGACATGGCTTCGTGGGACAGATTCCGAGATAATGTGATTAACACAGAATTAGAAACACGCGAGAATGACTCTGTACTATGCAACAAGGCCTTGAGTGGCTGGCAAGAGAGGATAAAGACCTTCTTGGAATGGACTAAAGAAATAAGAGAATCATCGGACTTAGTCTTTTTATCAGGATAAAATACTGGTTTAAAATGCATCTGTTTGGATCTGGTTGCCATAGCAACGGATCAACAACTTTGACCACGTCACATAAAATTAAGCTTTTTTCGCATTTCGCTGTAACTTTTAGAAAAAAAATTGTTCAGACTTTATTGTTTAATAATTTTTCTGTCTAACGGAGACTAAAACAAAAAATTGACCGAGTTCACAATTCAACTCAAAATTTCAACCAGACTCCCCGTTCAGATCGTTCTTTCAGGCAAACTATAACTGGGATGGACATATATTGTTCGCCTCACGAGAAGATCAACGTTTGACCCGTCGAGACTAGGGATCGCAAATGCTTTTTTAGGCAAATCTGGATTTCTATTTCTTATAGTCTAGCAACAATTGTCATTAAATTATAACTCAAATTTGTAAACGGTTTAACATTACCTTTTAAGTATTCAAAATATACCTCGAGTTAGCCCAGAGTAGGACACGTGACGCTCCCCACAATACACGATACGTTCTGTTACGTGTAGACTGTTCCAGGCGTTTGGTTAGTTGGCGAGCCGCGCGAAATTCGGGATAAGTTGCTCCCCAACTGAACGCCTGGAACAGGCTATGTTGCGTGAAATGCAAACCCCACTAGCCTCTCGATAAAGTGCCGTAGTCATTCAAGGTCGAAAAGAGATTATTAGTCGGGCGTGGCCGACTATAGGTTTACCCTCGAATTTCATCGCAAAGCTCAGTCACGTGCAATGGGGAATACCGCAGACACGTAATAAAGGCGCAACCTTCTTTCCACGATGTCGAAGTCGATGGCGGATCTGTCGAATTTGTTAACAAATGGTGTCATCTTTTCTACGCTCACTTATCCTCAGCGATAGATACCGTCTTTAACAAGTTAACTGAAAATCTGCCGGACATCTCTGAATTACAAATCAAGCACGCGAAAGACGAACTCAAAACAAACGAAGTAACCTGTGACAACATCCAAAGCGTATGCTTCAAGAAGATCTAATTTCAGCAAAATTCGCCAATGCTCAGATCATAGTTTACGTTCTAATTCGCTACGCTCAAACGAACGTAAATTATTTTCCTCTTAAATACTTAGGTAAATAAATACACAAGTTGATGGTTGGATGCTCAGGCAATCCAACCAAATGAACCGAGAACTTCACAAAGTAAAAATAAAAAGTGGTCTTACCGCGAAAAAGCTGAAAATCGCTAGAAGATTTAAATTTTTTCGGAGTGTTACCGAAGTTACTCTTCGTTTCTTTTCGCTTTTTCTCAGCGGCAGCCTTGGCTTTTCGTATCTTCTTCTCATCTTCGGAATCTGACGCGAGATCATCGGACTCGTATTCTTGGACAACAAGCCAACCGTCTCTGTTCTTGTCGGCGATTTTGATCAATTTTTGACGCTTCTTGATGATCAATTTTCCTTCAGCAACCAACTTGTGAATATCATCCGGGCTGCCAACACTATCATCGATTTGTGTTAATATATTGTCCAACCGCAAATTCACCTCGAACTGCTTACGATTGCCTTTATACTTGATGTCCGCAGCTTCTTTATCGAACTTCGCGGTGCGCTCAAACTGCTTCCCTTTCTCTTCCAACTGCGAAGTCAGGTAGCCTTTGAAAAGCGAGAAAACCTCGTCGACCAATTGTGACTTCGAGGAAGAATTTTGAGATGCAACGTCGGCATCAGCGATAGAAGACGCCGAACCACCTTCTTCTGTAGAGATCATAGCAAGCTACTCACAGCATCAAAAAGAAGTAAACGCCAGGATGGACAGCGCGAGCGAGAGGAATCTAGCAACTCTTTGAATCCTTAAATACTTAACACCAACCAATCACATAATCCCTGGAGACACGCCCTAACGGCGTGCTCCAACAAACACGAAAAACATAAACTGCTAACGAACTATATCAACTTCATACCAGCGGAAAATACATTTTCCGGGTTTCCTAACCAGTCTCCCTCTACTAACTATGCTCAGATTTATGAACTGCCAGTCACGATTTCTCATCAATAATTCTACGAAACCTACGACAGCACGTATTTCGGTCAAAGAAGGTGACCAAGACGTATAAAAACCATTGTTCACTTGAATCCACATTGGAACGTACATGTATCATTGAAAAGTACAACAAAGAAAACAATGAAGCGGATATCATACAAGATATAGATGAGGACAAGCCATGAAGTTATTTTGACAACAAAAGGTATTAAATTGCGTGTCAGTAGCACACTGTACTCAGCATAACACTGTACTCGGCATCTCTTTTGCTTGATTTCACTGTAGTAAACAGGAGTTTTTCACCGTTGTATTTTTGAGTATTCTTTATCAGACATTGATATCAGACATTCATACGTTTATTTTAGCCTTGCTTATTGTTTCATTAGACATGAAATCTTACTGTAAGTAATACAAATTTTGTTCATGAAAGCCCTCGTTCTCTAGCTCGCCATAAATACCTTCAAGAATGTCAAGCAATCAGAGGACACTGTTCCTACGCATTCACCGTTGAATTAATTTTCCCGACATGTCAAACCGCGTTGACAGTATTTCTAACATGTTTCCGTTACCATACCGAAATGTAACATTTCTTAACGTTGTTTCAACTAAGTAGAATAATAAGTAGATACAGTGGTTCACTAAAACTTATCATGGTAAATCATACACTGCTTGTTGAAAATAAAAGAAGAACTGAATTTACTTAAACTTGCTTATTTCTTATATCTCATTCCGGCCATGCATGCTGTAACAATATGTCTTTATGGCAAAAAACTAGTCCTTAGAAACTTTCATTCCAATGACTTCACAGATTGTGAACTAATGCATATAACTTCCTCGTTAGATTCATCGTAGCCTGAATCAATCACATTGACCCCACTCTCCCCAAACACATAAATGATGTCTCAAATCAACTTCAATACGATTACCCTAGCTTTCAGTTTCATCTGTTGGTCAGTTCAAATAAGCAATGTTTTCATGATGAAATATACATCCCTGCATTTATTTACGATTATTTTCATATTTTCATAATATTTTTTTCACACGCATCTATTGGCATGTACATATCACCCCTGGGAAGTGGGGACTCCTTAAATACTTAGATAAAAAGGAATGGGGGTGCTCGTACCGTTCAGGGGTTGAAAAAGTCGGGTTTGGTACCTCTTGGGGAATCCAGCCTCAAAAGGTCCACAGCAGCAGCTTCTGTGATACCATTTACGGTATTGAACCAAAAATATATGACAGTGCATGTGTTAATTCTCTTAGAATTGGCTCCTCCTAGGGGTGAAAAACAATTTCAGGCAACGCCCACAAACCAGGACATTGGTACCTCTTAGAATTTCTTTTTAGAACCACAGTGCACCATAAATGGTCAAAACTCGTAACAACACGTCAACCTATAGCCCGACTTACGATCTTAGATGGTCTTGTTTTTTTAAATCTGTTATTCCAAGAATTTGAATATTTGGCAGATTTCTCGGAAATTCAGGAAGTGAACTTGACACTAAATAGGCAACCGAAACTCCTTGTATAGATGCGATCACTCGGTCTTCATTACATCGAAAACAAATCTTTTGTTAAGACCTTAATTTTTCACCAACAACAACAAACTATACCTTGCAAGCCGCACAGATTAATAGCATCAACAAGAAAACAGACCCTAGTCCTCAGACCGTCTTCAGATTGTTTTCTCAATATAGCAAAAAGCCGTGAAATTCCGGTGACAGGAATGTGTTGCCATGCACGTGCTATCCTAATGACGTAAACATGATTAGCCCCTCTGATTGGCTCAAATCATATAAATCAGTTAGAGGCCAATCAGGAGGGCTGTTCTAGTGTACGTCACTGGTATAGATCTTCCGACTACAGTATTGCTTCTAGAAGCGTCTGAACGATCGATAGGAGCGTGGTTTCATATCCATATCTTCTTTGTTGCACAAGGAAATTGAACTTGGTAAGGACGTTTTGCTTTACAGGTAGGCAATGAGCTTCAACAAAATGTAGGAATACCGTAGCTAGTGCTGTTGCATAAACGTTAAAAGGATCAACCGAAAACAGTCTTGTTCTAAGACAAATTAAGGCTCGAATTAGTAACAGACTGGAGGCCAAAGGCAATTATTTCCACTTTGAAAATCTTGAATTTACTCAGAAGATATAAAAGTTTTAACTATACCGGCTTATTTATGGGTGGTAACGGTACAGTTTTACTTCGATAACTGCATGAGACTTTGCTGGCTTCGTTTGACTGATTATAACATTCTCAAAACTTCTATAAGATAGAAAACTGGTTTGCAGTTGCCAATTCTGGTTTGTAATGTGTTCTTAAAAGGTTGATTTCTTCTTGAAATTTAATTGATAACTGAAACATTTGACTACTAATTGCTTCGAAAATCAAAACCAAAAATCCAAACACCACATGGCATAGATAATTCGCCTATTGGGTTCTTCTAAAGTTATAATATATTGCAGCCCCTGTTGGAATGCCCATGGCCAAGCCACACAGCTAATTCAGATATCGATCAAACATTAATCGAGAGGCAGCATAAATATTTTATTATCCGGAAAACAATTCGTGTAGATGTGATTTGCAAGCGGAGAAATGTAGAAATTAATAGGCAAATAAGTCGAGGGATGGGCTATTCCCGGAAATCTGTCCAAGCGTGACCGACACTGTTTCTAAGAAATTCATTAATATAATCGATGAGTCATTCGTGAGAACTTCATAAATTCCTTAATCTCGCGGGGTTTCATTTCAAGCTCCAGGATTATTCGGCAACACACAAGCTAGACATCAGAGTATTTTGATCTATGAAGTGGTATATATTGAGACAGCCGCGCGTCTTCTTGCTGGTTTGTTGTGAAGTCCCAAAATGTCTGAGACTGTCTGATGAAAGCCAAGTGTAAGACGATCACCATTGAACTACACAATTATCTATGTTTTCAGCAACAGCCGTTTGCAATCGAACAAAGCCAAATCTTAGAGTCCCAAATCATTTCTCTTTCAAATGACAGAAACTGTTTCCTTTGACTTATTTCCTTTAACTGCTTATCGTATCGATGTTAGTGGGGGACTCGATGTGCGCGACAAAAATGTGCACTTCGTTCTCGGCTCAAAGGAACGCAAAGGTCCTAGAATTACGACATTAGCCTCGGATTTAGCAGCCCTTCCCTATCGTTATCTCAAGACGCAGGCTTCTTTTGGGGAAATTCGGCGCAACTAGGTTTCGAGCGTCTAAAACGTGTACCGTTTATGGGCCCCCATCGGCATCCAACTTAACAGACAGTAAAATTGCGGTATCATTTAAGCTGTTTAATCAGGTGCCGGGTTTTTATCTTGCATAGATATTCTGGAATCAGTGTTTGTCCTCCAGTTATATATACTACCTCAGCCCCATTTACATGACATTGCATTTGTGCTCAAGATTGTTGAATGTTCTACTTAAGACGGAAATATGCATCTAGACAGTCAAATTTAACACAAAATTATAACCACAGAATTTGGTCGACTATTTTCGCTAAGTTAAGTGTATTTGAATTCCAGCATTGTTAAGTATTGCGTGTGGTTTTCTGACTTGAAAAGTAAGTACGAGTGGATCAATCAACAGCTCTCTTTTAAATGTCTAGGAACTGAGTCAAAAGTGAAATCTTTTACAGCGCTAGTTTGCTTTTGCATTGTACACTAATCAAGTTCTTGAATAAACCTGAAAACAAGATTAAATTGTATAGGATTTGAGACAGCATGAAATTTTAATTTTAAATTATTGCATATACTTATTTTCAATATATGATGAAAAGTTTAGGTCAAAACCAAAATCTGGCAGCCGAAATGTCTAAAAAGTTATTTTAAAACTGACTTTTAAAGATGTGAAAAAATAAATTATATAAATTAATCTCTGATTAATTTGTAATTTTCAAATTATTTGATGATTGGTTGATATTGGGTATTGGTTGTTGAGCCGTCAGTTGAGGCTTGAGCTTGTATTATTGTAAATAGGAACTCGAGGTGTTAAACTAGATCAAATGAGGACTCGCCAGTTGTACTCACGAAGAAGATCAAAATCGATCTTATGAATTTAAAGCCAAACACAGTGAAAATTAAGCATAGGTCGGTTGTAAGCCTTGCATACGCAAATAAAAATAATAAACTCTTACCTTAAATATAATATAACCTCACGCTTTCGGATAGTAGAAATTACGATAAATGATCTATCTGGAAATTCAACGGTCCACAGAAACGTTATTTCGCAATTAAAACACGCAAAATAAAGACACATTGAAGATAAATCTTCTTCAGCCATGTTGATTCCTTGAACCGCTGATCAAACGTAGTGAAGACGAGATTCGATCACGTGTCACGTGACAAAATACTCCACGATTCGATTTCACGCGTGGTGTACAGGAATTCAATGCTGTGCTAAGCTCGAGACAATAGGAAATCCCAGAGCTCAAAATTGTCCAAAACTACGACATAGCTTCAATATTTACTCAATTTTGCTTTTACGTTAGACAGCTTTAAAAGCTTTCAATGTACATGAAATTCAGAGATTGTGTAGTGCACTGATCAATTGCAACCCTGAAAAATTTTCAAGAAAAATTATCGATGAATTTTGAAAAAATCGCTGCTTTCGTGAAAGTAGCCTTAGAAACCGTGACAAAGCTCAACATTGAGTTTCACCCTGATTGATATCTTTTCACGTTTTTCGAAGTCGCGTAAGTCTACTTGCGTCTAACGGTTTGAATAAAACCAAATTGGTTTGAATAACATATACGGGACATTTGTTCAAAGAATGAGTGGTAAAAATTTTCAGTAAACATCCACGAATTAGCAAGTTTGTTTATATTAAGTCTTACCTTATTTTACGCATAAATTATGCCCTTTCTATAGAATTTCCAAAATATTTCAAAATTCCTCTTATCGATTTTCATGAAACTCCGCTCAGCGGAAGGCAAACACTCAAGGTATAACTAGAGTAAAGCATTCCAGAGAAAATGCAGTTACGGGCTAAAATTCGATTCAGCACTAAAACAACTGTGACGTCATTATCACGTGGTAATTATTCCGATCTCAAAAAATTTGATATAATCTTGTGGTTCAGTCTATATGTAATCCGTGTGTTATAATGGGTCTATATGTAATTGGAATCGAGCTGTTTAGGAATGGGAGGATCAAAGTTGGAGGGTGCTCCTACAAAAATTATACTGGCTCAAGCCACCTTAAGAAGGCTCGCAACGGTTTCCAACACTTCCCAGCTGTTAAATCTTTATCAGTTGCTGCTACAATAATGATAGCAGACAAATGTGAAATAATTGCTGAACCAATTGTATTTTTTTTCATGACGTCACTGGATACAATAGCAACAGTTTAACCTGTTAAAAACACCCTTAATTTTCCCTTTAAGTGCTTCTAACTAAAAAAAAAACGAGTCCGGTGACCTCCATTTTTATGATTTGATAATGATCGGCAGTTTAAGATGCAATTTTTTGTAAAGTTACAGAGCGGTTTCAGAGCCACCTTAAATTTTCGGAAATTTAAAAATTTAAATGAGAAAGAAAGAAATATACATGGACACACACAATGTTTTTTGAAAGAAAAACCAATCAAAGTTACGTGACAAAATGAGCCTGTTCGGCCGCTTTGCGGTGTTACACTTTCTTTCGCATTGCATGGGCACATAAATCAAATTTAATGCTTTTATAACTTGCGCAGATCTCCAGTTCTTCTAACGAACAAATCATGAAATAATTAATATATAAATGATGATTCGCGAAATTTTACATTTTTTGCAGTGTTAGCTTCTTTGCAGCTTGTGTTATTTTTCAAAGTTTCATTTTTTGTGGTAGTTGAATAATTATTGTTTTGTAGCATTCAAAATGTCATCCCTAAATTGACGTGAGCATTTTAACCCAATTTTACGCAGATTTAAGTTTCTAAGTGTTGAATAGAGTAAATACACTATTTCAAGCGCTTTTATTGCAAAATATTTTTGGTGAACCAGATTCAAAATGGTGAAAAAAATCTGAAGAAAACAATGTTTATTTCGTCCACCCTTGCGTTAACTGTATTAAGTGAAAATTTGTGTTTCAATTGTCACGCATTCTTGTCCAATGTCTCATCGTTTCTGCTTCTCATACTTTAAATTCTGTGAAGCATATAACATTAATGACCATTTCGTTTTCATCAAACAAACATCTACTACACCCCTTGCTATGAGCGCTTACTCTTAACACAAACCTATAACCTGTTCCAACCGGCCTAAAGAGTAACTGTCAACTGACGCAATCTTTATATCATACGGCATTAGACTCGTGTAACTCTCGGTTACCTATTTTTAATTATACCACGTTATATCTCGAGTAGTATTCTGGGAATTTGCTCCAGTAAAACGTTTTCTATCCATAGCAAAATGAGTGGAAATGGGACTCTGGAAATGCCTTGTCTCGGAAAGCCATTCCAACTTGGAATGTTGTACGACTGTAGAGATAATCTCCTTGTTTCAGACGAATTGTTGTGGGATGCGGACATTCTCGACAAAGCTTTGGTCTCTCATCCTTCCGTGCAATCAAAATGCGAAGTCTTCACAGATGACAGCTTGGATACAAAAATGGAAATGGTGGGAGCTGATGCCAATTTCAAGATGAGTCTTTTATCTGGTCTGGCTGATGTACCCAACTATGTCAATTTCTTTGAAGACAGGCCGACTACAAAGCAGCATGTTAGAGTGGCACTGAAATGGGAGAGAATCTCCAAGTTTGAAGAACTCGATCTTGACTTTATGAGAAAAGTTCCTCTCGATATTGGAGACGAAGAAAAAAGTACCACACACTTTGTGTCTGGAGTATTATATGGCTCTAACACTTTATTCGTTTTTGATCGGGAAGTAAGGCGTAACGAGAATCATGCTAATGTGATTAGTGATATGAAGCTACTCATCTCTTCTTTGCCAAGCTTAAATGAAATACCAGAAATGGACAAGGGCGAAGCTAAGAAGCTAACATGCACAGTATATGGTGACACTCCTCTGTCAGGAAGCTCCATCAGTTTTGAGGAAGCTGTGAAAACCATTGGCGAAGAGAGAAAGAACGACACCCCAGCAATTCCCCTCAAAGTATTTCTTCAGCCATTGAGCAGTCTGGATATTGAAGCTGCAACTTGTTTAGCTGAAATTAACCTCGGTACGATTACCCAAGCACAGAGCATCATCGAAGACCTTTTAGACATAAATAACCGAATGAATGTTTTAACCAAGACCAAAGCGTTTTCCAATTTCTCGAGCGTCCAGAAAAAAATTTGCAAGTTCAAAGAAATGATATCCCATTACATAAGCATCCTTAAGAAAGATCTCTCTCGTTTACTGCCCAGAGTGAGAAGCGGTGATGCAGAAGAAGAAGAGCTTGTAAAGCTGTTGGAGGAAGTAGCTGCAACGCCATTTTGCCAAGCCTACCTGTCATCTTGGGTCGATAAAACTGAGCAAGAGGTGAATCTGTTGTCAATATACTTAAATCATTTCGAAGGAATCCAATTTGCTTTCGAACCAGACGAGCTTGATGGTGTCACCAACTCCTTAGAGTACGACAAAATTGTTTGCTTTTCTTTTATGATCGATGACTTCCAAGACGATTACCTACATCAGATGTATACCTACCTTCACACCGGCAAGTGGAATGAAGAACCTCCTAATGAAAACACTTGGTGTAAAAATGAAGCCTTAATAAGCGACTTCAAGACCCAAGCCAGAAGTTTTAGTAGGCTTGCCAAGACCACTCGTGATGACAAAACAAAATTTGTAGTAACCAACATCAGTGATGAGAGTAAAGGAGGTAGAATTGCTGTTATACAGATGTTTCAAGATGGCCAACCCACACAATTTGAGTCAGATGGTACAATAACTTTTCAGCAGTCGAAGGTGAGTGATAATGTTGGGTTACCACTTACATCGACGAAGATATTCAAGCCGAACAACAAGAACGTACCGTCTTTGCAACTTCTGCATTCGTCAAATCTAGAAAGACCGCTGAAAGAGCTCGAGACGGAACCAGAAGAAACGACACAAATGCAGCATGGATCATCAAATGTCCTTCCGCCACCAAAAAACAACAGCACCGTCTTTGACGCTACAACCACCCTAGAGACGACTAAGGGATACTCTCAACCCCCAAATCTACCTGGATCTTCACACTTTGATCAGATGCGAAAACAATTTGAAGAAACAACTGTGGAGACTATTATGAGGTCTGAGAATGACAGTCGAAAATTCAGAACCAAGGCGAATCCACTAGGGGTGCCCGAACCAAAAAGACGTGACATAGAAAACCGATTTCCATCTTCATGGAAGTCTGAAATTGACAAAGAAGGCCATGGAAGGGAAAGCTACCCATCCTCGCTCGGCAAAGGTTCATCTAACGAGCAGACTTGCATTTCGAGTGCTGAAATGTTTCCAACTACGAATACTGGTGATACAAAGAAAGGTTCTTGTCGCTTAGCCGAGCGAATGCGCCGTATGTCAACGAAGATCGAAAACGGCCAGAAAGAATATGGTTCTATATACAAACTTCCCACCAAAGAAATGATGAGACTGGGTGGCGGAAAAATGGTTGTCAGGAAGCAATTAAACTGCGAACGTGACGGGAAGCAAGGTTTTGCCCATGAAAGGCTAAAAGAAAAGGTTCTTTTGGTGATGGGAGCCACTGGAGCCGGTAAGACGACTCTAATCAATGGCATGGTCAACTACATCCTGGGAGTGGAATGGAAAGATGAATTTCGGTTCAAACTAGTCACCGAAGAAGTCATTACCCAAGCTAAGAGTGTGACAAAAGAAATCACTGCCTATACAATTCATCCGATGGAGGGGTCCCCTGTCCCTTACGTGTTTACAATAGTTGACACCCCCGGGTTTGGCGACACTGATGGAGTCTCGCGGGACGTAAGAATCACTGGCCAAATAAAGGAGTTTTTTTCTCTCCAGCCTCCCGAAGGAATTGATCATGTTGATGGCATTGGATTCGTAACTCAGTCTTCCCATGCAAGGTTGACTCCGACACAAAGGTACATCTTCGACTCCATTCTTTCCATATTTGGAAAGGATGTTGAAAAGAACTTCTTCATGATGGTTACTTTTTCAGATGGCCAGGATCCTCCGGTTTTGGAAGCAATCGAAAATGCTCAGATATCATATGAAAGCTTTTTCAAATTCAACAATTCAGCCCTCTACGCCAAAAATACGAATGCGAGTTTCGATCAAATGTTTTGGCTCATGGGAAATGTGTCATTTCAAGAATTCTTTTTCAAGTTCGGCACAACCAACAGCGTTAGTCTTCAACTCACAAATCTAGTCTTGAAAGAAAGAGAACAGTTGGAGGCCTTGGTTGAAGGTCTCAACCCGCAAATAACAGTGGGACTAGCAAAAATGGAACAAATGAGAAAGGAGAAACAGATACTAGAGCGTCATGAGACAGATATAGAAAACAACAAAGATTTCGAGACCACAGTTCCAAAATTGGTGGCGAAGCGCACTAACCTCAGCGGAACCGGACGGCACACCACCACTTGCTTAGTCTGCAACAATACGTGTCACAAGGATTGCAAGATTCCCGAAGACAGCGAAAAGAAGGGTTGCGTTGCAATGAATGAAGATGGAAAGTGCAATGTATGCCCTGGAAAATGCCGATGGCGAAGACATTCGAATGTCCCTTACTTAATAGAATACCAAACGATCAATGAGAAGATAACACTGAAAGAGCTGAAAGAAAAATACGACATGGCTGTTTCAGGCAGGTCCAGGGTAGAGAGTATGATTACAAAGCTACAGGACGAGTACCGTAAACTAAGAGTCAAGGTGGTAACCAACATGTACGAAGTTCGGTTGTGTCTTCACCGCTTGGATGAAATTGCATTAAAGTCCAATCCCCTAACAGAATTAGATTACATTGAATTGCTGATCGAAAACGAGAAAAGGGAAGGACGTCCAGGTTTCAAGGATCGTGTGGAAGCCTATGAACAACTCAAACGCAAAGCCAAAATGTTTCATGAGATAAAACATGTTGATGAAATTCCAAAGTTGGTAGAGAAGGTTTTACCATTGGAAGAAACTGCCTGTTCTTCAAAGAAGCAGAAGAGTTCCAGCCTTCCAGCTTGTGTGCTACAATGAGAAACAGCAAGGACATTACTCGACTGCGGGACAAAGAAGATCAGAGCGTCTGAAAAGTGTCAAAGGCAGCCAGATAACTTAAGTTAAAGACATGTTTACAGTATCTTACTGTGTGCTGCTATAATTTTCATTTTCTACTATTCTATTTGTATATAGTGACTATAAAATCGTAGTTAACTTAAGGAAACCGCGGTAGACAAAATTTCAGAAATGAGACAACGTGGATTATTTTAATTACGGAAGTCGTTATCTATTAGATATTGGTGCTGAAGTGGTGCTGAAGCTACCACGCTGCATGCATTATTTTACTGTTTAAAGGTTTTCGTTTCAGTACAATTCCAAACAATTAAAGATATACATTTCTTATGAAAAAAGAAAACGTACTGCTTACGTTATTAACATAAGGAACACTTTTTTATAGTTCAGTTTAACGTAAATTATGTTTTAAAATTGATATTACCTTCTCTATAACAAGTAATTATAACATGACAGTCAAGGCAGAGCGGAGCCTGAAGATATAAATTGTGAAAAAGGTATTATTTTAATTTTTTAAGATGTCAAATTTCTATTACTGCAGTTAAAAACGATCATAGTATCACCGTTAGTTAAAGGAGCGGTAGACAGTAGTTTCTGTAAGAAGACAACTTAGATGGGTTTCTTATTAAGTGTTCTTAATGGTATAAGAATTCTTAAATCTGATGCTACAATTTAAATTTAAATGCTTCCAGAAAAATTCTGGGACATCTTATTTATATAGTGAAATAACTAAATTAGTTATTGTGGCTACCGCTCTGATGTCTGCATCATTCTACTGCTCTAAGGTTTGAACTTCTATAACTACAGTTCAAACTAATTGTATACAGTAAGTACAACAATTGACGCAGAGGAATAGTAAGACTAATAGGATATGCATAATTACTAGTATATGATCTTCAGAATTATGAATGAGTAGCAGGCTTGTACTTAAGTAAGATTATCACCAGAATAATAGAGCAGCACTTCATAGTTTAGAAACTGTGGCTGCCGCCATTTATGAATCATTCTATGATATATTGTTTTGTAAGATATTTTTTCTATAGCTACAATTTAAACTAATTATGCGACAAAATTTTAAGCACAGCGGTCAGGTTATTATAATTGCACCTTTTCCTGTAACTCAGTTAGTTGCTGAGGCGACCGCCTCAGTATCCGCTACTCAACGATTTTCACTATGTATTACAACAATACTAAGCAGTAATACGATCACAGAAACAGATAAGGAAAAATGAAGAACAGTGGATGTGAGAATTTTGAGAATTCAGATAACTTAGATAATTTAACGAAATAGTTTAAAACAGTACTCATGAATGACTACTTGACTATTGGTATTATCGGGCTGCTTTAAATATTTCGTATTTCAGTTTAAACTGAACTACTATATGTTAAGGTATAGGAGCAATAGATGACATCGTTAGGAAATAAGACATGTTTGGTTGCTGACCTACATGAATCGTTCTATTGCCTTTAAGATTTATCAAGCTAAGTAAGTAAGGCAGAAGAGCGGCTGACAGTTTTTTAAAAGAAACAGACACTTTGTAGTGTAAGGTTGATTACCATTTCTATAATTACAACAATTTTAAGCAGCTCTTTATTTCATACGTTACTACTAACTAAGGCCGCTGTCCAACATAACTTTTCCAGGTGTGTTTAAGCTGCAATTTTGTTCAAGGTTTTGAATTAACTTTAGTTTTACAGAGTAGAGAGACTGGCTAAATCAGTTTCAGAAAAAAGACAACTTAGACTGTTTAACTTGAAGCTTTGAGTGACATATCAATTTAAGGACAAAAAGTAGGCCTATGTATTCTACAAACAATATTCCATTGCGCTTTGAGCTTTTCTTGTTTACGCTATTTACAGTTTCGGTAAAGGCTGCAATAATATCTCGATCAGAAATTAATTGCAGAATTTAGACTATTTACCAGCCGTAATAGCATAATTATTTTTATTATAGGAACACGCCCTATGTACAATGCGTCCTACAAGTGTTATTGAATTTTACTAAAAGTCTTTTAAGATATCTTTGAGAAATCAAGTAATTATAAGATCACAGTTAAGCAGTTAAGGTAGAGCTTCGGTGAATTTATAATGTCTTTAGATATTTATAGGTGACAATCTAGATTAGTTTCCGAAATAATGCCAGCTAGGATGCAGGTGATACTTAGTTCCTGACGATGACGCCCAACAGTTACCATTGTACTGTATTGAGATCTGACGTGAAGAAGTTTCTGCTGGCTGTGTATAGTGCACTCACAGTTTGGGAACAAAGACCGTATCCGTTACATGGTTCAAGCTTCAGGACCCCTTCAGGAGCTAAGCCGATACCAGCTGCAGTTTCAAAGAAAACCACCCAGTTGGGATCATCACACCAGTACTGATGTCGATGTTAGAATTGTCCATGGAGGTTTTATTAAGCTTGGCTGTCTTCACGTACCCCTTCGAAGGTTTACATGGAGGTTCTTGCTGACGGTTACCCTCTCTGGTCTGAACAAAGGACAGCTTCTTCGAATCTTGTGAGGAGAAATACGTACTGATTCACCAGCTCATTTCTCAGTTCATAAATACCAGGCATTGCAGTCGGGAAACGTGCCTCGCTATTTGGCTATGGCATCATACGAGATCATATGTTGTCATCCTATGCTGTCGATGCAGCCGAGGCTGTTGTGTGAAAGCTTCCAAGGTAGGTAAACTGTTACCATTTATGTATACTTGAGTGGATGAGTCTTGATCATGACGGATAGAACAGTACAGTAATGCACTGTATATTAAGAGGGTGGTAAAGGGTATTTTCTTAGCGTGCCAAAGTCATATTTTTCGTAAATTGTGAAAGGGCTGTTTTATCTTCCGTGAAACGTGATCTATGCCCCCTTTACCACCCTTTATTGACTCTGCGGACGAGCGTTATGGAGTTCGTATAACTTCGGTGCCTGTCGATGGATTATTTGTTCCCATTTCTCGTTACAACATGAGTCTTGTATGATAGTTGTGGTTTCAATCGGGGACAAACTGAAGGGACCTAAATAATTGCGCTATATTTACGTAAAATATGATTTAATTTTGAATAAGCAATGTTCTGCTTGGCATCTCTTGATTAAACCTGTCCAGACGGGGAGGAAGGGGGATTCCACTTCTACGGAAGTCGACAACGGTTCTTACGATTTAAGCCAAACCAGGCCCACAAATTTAAAATTTTAAGAAATAACCTGAAATTCCCTGAGAACAAATTGCTACACATAGGTTTCTATGAAACTCATATTTTCACAGGCACGTTGTTCCAGATTTTGCATTTGCTTGCTTTTAATGAAAGAATTAACTTTCTTGCAGCTTCTTTACATATCAAGGTTCTTTTGGAATCCTGTTATTGGTTTGATCACATTTGAGTGATTTTGAGGGTTTTCTCTGGCCGTGATAACAATAAAAGGACGCCAACGCGAGCGATCCAACATGACGACGATTCAGAAATAATGAGACAACATTTCCGCTTCAAATTATGCCTTCATGTTAGGCTGCTGGCCTTAAAGGAAACATTTTTGAGGTTCATTATCCTAGCTTTGATACTTTTGATATTTCTGAGGGGACAGAATTCTGCCTTCCCAGTCCCCGTAAAAACTCTATCTGAAAAAAGTTAATTAAGTACCTTCAGAAACCCATAAGTATTTGTTTGTTTGTTTTTAGGTAGATGGCGAGACCAGCAGGCTTTGCAGATCTGGTAGTTGGATGGCAATGGATAGCTTTTTGCAGCATAGAATATCAAGCTGTTATCCGTTCTTCTAATTCGATGGGTTTTGAACGGAACCGAGTGTGATGTGCTTGAAGCGACTGCCATGTAGTCGGAGTTGTTTGTGACCTCTCTGCTGAGGATTGAGACAAATAAGACCTGACATTTACACAAACAACTGAAGGAACGCTCAGTGTAGTTGTCATGGAAACATCGGTATTTCTGCTACAATAAACTCAAGACGAAAAGAAAAAAAAACCAGATTAAATAGTTAAAACACGAGTGTTAACCTAGAGAGCTAAATTAGTTACTACGTTGCAACCTCGTGGAGTAAAACAAATTGTTTTAACCATTTTAAGCAATAATTACATTGTAGTTCAAGTCTAGAAGCGAAGGATAATATCTACAAGAAAGAGTTCAACTAATGTTGCATCCAAGAATAAGACATGTGGCTCTATATAGTTAGCTGCGAGTTCTGCTAATTATTACTACAATTTTGTGAAGTTTCGAAATAATATCGTAGCAAATTCCACTCCACGGCCGTCCACATGCTATTAGGGAGCTTACGCAAACTAAGACGGCAACGGCAACGAGAATGTCACCAAACAAAAGGCTTAATGAGCAGAACAATAGCTCTGCACGTGCGTTTGAAGTCTTGGTACATTTCCTAGCCGTTCTCTGCAAATCAACAACGTAAAATGACCCAATTCTGCGTATTCTGGACAACGTGAACCACGACGGCAAATTTTTAATTTTTCTATTTGGAGTAGAACGCTCTCTTTACACATTTAGCTTGAGCCAGTTCTTAAACCGACAGATACGCTGAATACATCTGAATAATCGCGAGATTCTAGAGTAAAATATAAATTTTTCAACAGGCGTTGTCCTCGGCGTCGCCGTCCTGTTGCGTAAGGTCTCTATTAAGCGATATTGAACGGACCGACAGTTCAGTTTCAGTTCAGATTCATCAGTCGTTGATATCTGTAGGATTATGATCATTTTTATTCAAAAATGAGAACAGGTAGCTTTATTGCTTAATCTCTGGAGATATGTTGTTCTCTTAAATATAGTTAAATAGTTTTAACTAGATCGATAGCGTGTTGCGGAGTTTAATTATTCAACTTGTATAAGTTAATAAAGACTTGGCGTGATCATGTTCTGGCCTGTTCGTTATTACTAATCTAATTTTGCAAAGAGCTAGAAGTGTCTCCAAAAAAATAGATAGGATCAGTGTGTATGGGTGTGTGATGTGTCGGGGAAGGGGGAGACGTTGAGAGGTGCACAGCGAAATTAAAATTAAAATTTCTAGTGTAATTTCGGAACAAAAAATGAATAGCCTCTTCCTCTTAGTTGAGATTAGCCAAATACAGGCTCGCCTTCGTTTTTTTATTTCATTTGCTTCGCAGCCATAAACCGAACACCTGCATCAGGCTTACCTACGAAATTATTACCTGTAGCAAGCCGTACACCGTATTTACCGACCCTCCTAAAATCCTAGTGTTCTCTTTATGCAAATATCGAATATTGCAGCCGAAATGTGGCGGCGGCTGAAATCGTCGATGTAATGCACAGAGAGAAAAATAGGGTTTTAGGAGGGTCAATAGTTATGATATATAATTATTTGGCTTCACAGCATTGTTGGGTATAATGCAGGCAGCTTCGGCTGCCTGCAATATACCCAATAATGCTGAGAACTCAAGTAATTATCAATTAAATACCTAGCAAAAACAATATGATATATCGGTGGATACTCTTTTTATCCAAGAACAAAATGCCGTGAAATACCAAAGATGACGGTGATGTATCGATACTGGTTAGTGCTTCTAATTGTTCAAATAAACATAAATTTTCGGGACCAATCGGTAGTAGAGTAAGTCATTAGTATGGATTTTCCTTATCAATTTTCCGAAAAGTGTCTGAGCGATGGACAGGAGTGAGGGGGTTTCGAAAAAGAAAAAGATGATAATAAAATATAGTCTGGGACCAAGTCAGTAACAGTTTTGAAAAAAAAAATCCAAAACGGCGTCTAGGTCCTTCACCACTGTCGGTACATTAATTAAACTTCAGAGAGTTAAACTGTGATTTTTTTCAGCGTGCACCTCCAAAAATTATTTAGTGTACATAGTTGAATGTACTGCAGACGGCGGTAGATACTTGTATCAACAGTAGACGGGTTTTCTAAGAAACGTTGGCTGAATTCTTAGAAAGACAGGAAGTAATAGCAGTAGGCAGCCCGGAAATTCTATATTGATGACGCACATCATAGCAAGCTGGTGTTTCTTGTCTCTGATTGGCTCGAGAAATGAAACCATCAGGAGGAACCAATCAGAAGTAACCTCTAGCTCAGATATGGGTAGTTTACGTCAAACATATGAAATATGAAATTGCCGGGTTGCAGTGGCTTATGTTGGGCAGTGCGACAGGTTTCGTCCTCGATATGAGTGCGGTGCGGTAACTATGGGAGTTCCATAACTTCCATAATTGAACTTCCAAGAATCTACAGGTAAGTCTTAAAGGGAATTATTTCTACATACCAAACACGGCAACGAATGTTAGGTTGTATAGCGTATAAAAGTAGAGAGGACTGAAATAATCATCGCATGATACTTCAATAGTTGACCTCTGGTCGTTCTCTTATTGCCATAGCTGTCCCTTGAATATTAAAGTTGTAGAACAGCACCGTACGTAAAATCTTCTCAATTTAAACAGTAGATGGGTTTAATGTATCAGAGAAGGAAAATGGCTTCGTTATAACGTAGATGCACCTCATCAGCCACTGCAGATCAGCCATGGACGGCAGCCCGCGATGAGCCATTTTCAGCACACTTGCTTGAAAGATCCAGAAAAGTGCTAAATGAAATTACAGGATCGTTTAAAGGCAGTTCATAGCTCGAAGAAACGGAAGTGCAATTGGCTTGCATCTTGAAATACTTAATAATCTTTGAATCGCCGAACTAAGCGAACAAGGAAATTAATTGTGTGACTGGCTATTCCCGGAAACTGGCCAAGCGTATCGCTATTTCTAAGAAAGTATTACCATAGACTTTTTTATACAACCTGGTTCAGTGTTTAAAATAACGATCAACAGAGCAAATGATGCGGATATCCAACGCAGGGAATGACATCCCTAAAACTAACATCTCTTCTGAATCTCTTCATGCATGCTTGGTCCTGCTTTTAACTCTTGTCTGTATAATTAATAGGACCGTATTTATTTTACCGTGCCTTCTGAAAACCATCAAGCAATATCAAGTACGGATCGGGGGCTATATTTCCTTGGAAAACCATATGAAAAAAACTCCTGTGTGAGGGCCGTACGCCTTGATATAACAGGGCCAGAAAAAGCGGTACGGCCCCACTAGAAAAGTTGGAATTTGAAACCATTCGATTCAATAATTTTGAATTCAAAATCAACGATAGTTACTATTCTGAAGATTATTCCGAAAGCAAAGAATATCCGGCATGTTTAAACTCAACTTTCTAGAAATCTTTAGCTAATCTTTATACTTTGCAGGCGCTGCAATTTAAAACAAAACATGTTCAAACTCGACAAATGATGAAGAACTGCATAAATTTATTCGACCACAACAACTCCTGACAACATCAATAAAATCGAAATGAAAGCGGTCATAAAAACTACATACTCGGACATAAACGTATTCTGTGCTTTCTAAATAAAACCGTTGTCATTGATAAACATGCATTGAAGTAACAATACGAATGCCAAGAAAATTCTTCTTGGTGATTTTGAAAATCTGCAGCTGTGTAATTCTTCAATCACAACAAAGGAAAGACAGGAAATGCGAGTACATGTAAGCTTATGTTTACGACTAACCTTACACAGTACTTGCTTTCACGAAGCAATTTAACCACTAGCTGGAATACAACCGTAATAAGAGTTCAACATCATCGAGGAACTAACGAATTCAACGACTAGGCAGCAAAGGCAGACCTTTAGAATCCTCAGTGGTAAAGAATACACCTTGAAGCTGAAGCCCGAAGGGAAACGAAGCGAAGCAAAATGCGCAGCTGCTTGAACAATTCTTGTACAATCCTATTCCAACATCTAGATTTGTTGTTTTGTAAAACATCCAAAATCCTTCTTGGTTGAAAATTAACCAATTTTCTAGTTCAAACCAAGTAGTTGGATGAATTTCGGAAGAAACGTCACTTTGTTATTCAATTCAGTCTTACCTGAGACGAACACGGCTAGCCGAAACATCGTACAAATTCTTTGCCGTAGTCACCCCTTCTTAAACGTTTCCTTTAAAATTTATTATAACTGCAGTCATGCACAAAGAATTCGGCCGGGTTGAAATCTCCTTGGAATGAAACTAAAACTGGAAGATTTGGTTGAAATTAATTTTTGACAATTTTAACAAGAGTTTGAATACCCTGTGCGACCCCAGTTCAAATGCACTTCACTGCCTTCCCCAAAAACATTACGGGCTTTTCAAAATGCGTGCAAAACGGGCTACAGCGTCTGCATCCACAAATGGAAAACAATAAAAAAGGAAGAAACTTAGTGGTCATATGATAAAATGCTTATTGCCTGGGTTAGGTCGGGCCGGACGGGATAATATTTGGCTATCGGTCAGGACGCACGGACCTCGGTGCGCTCGGTCCTGACCAAGTCTGGTCCTCCCACTCAGTCAATAAGTACATTTTTTTGATCGAAAGTCAAACGTCTTTTTATGAGTAAGCCTGGCTGCAATTTTAGTATTTTGTTATATTAAATTTTAAATTTCGAAATACAGACTTCAGGAGTAGTCTAATCTTTCTCGTAAATCGTTAGAATCGTCCGGCCGGTAAGCAGTAAACAAATTAAAGCGAGCAGGGAAAATTGCAGTGCATGCTTGGCTTTTAATTTGCACGCGACCATTTAATTTTTCGATCCTTTTTTTTTGCTTTTAGCTTTGTCCATCGACCAACTGGTTTTAGGGAAAAGTAAGCATATGAACGTTTTCAACTGTGCAAGTTTTCGATCTATTTTTAAATGAGAGAAAAAAAGAATATTCAGTCACTTTGATACTATAAATCAACTTTTTAAGGAAAGCATTTAGGTTTGAAACTGTGGGTGTGAGAAATGATATATTAATAACGCTTTTACATCAGCCAGTTCTTAGTATCGGCATGTAAAACCTGTCGCGAAGTCACTCTCCAGGCCAGCTTTGGTCAAAGTCGCATGATAATGAATGATATTGTAACGCATTTGATCATATTTACATGTTAATTTGCGGCTTAGAAATATTAAATATTAGTTCTGATAGTTAAAAGCTGTCAAGTACTATCATCAACTTATTCACTTGGAGCTCGTTCAAATTCTTTATGATAGCCAATGAAAGCTTTTCCCCTTTGACCATGCGCGTGGAAGTTCATAATCATCGTTTTTCGATCAACTGTTCCACCCAGAATCAATGAGCTTATAATTTTGCAGCACTTAAATGCCTGAATTAGTGTCGTTGGAGGAAGTACTAAATACTCTGAAAACATGAACAATGCATCTTTCCATGAAGGTGTAACTGACGATCTCGGAAACACGAATGAATCGCATTCCCGCGACAAATAATTACCAAACAAAACGAAACAAGCTGCTGTTCTCTTCCCATTGAAGTATTAATGTATGTCAATAATGGTTGGTGATCGTAAGAAGAGTTTAAACTATTATCGACTGCCATGCGCCTTTTGACCAATGTTGTAGATATAGATACTTTCATATAACCCCCCCCCCCCCCCCCCCCTTAAACTGGCTTTATTTCTCTTTAAAAGGCTTACTTGGTTTATCATTTCCCTTTTTAAGGAACGGTTGTTGTCAGAATGAAATAAAAAATGCAAAGTGCGCTTTACGGTAGGGTTTTCGTAATGGGTAGCAATCTCGTTGCCACAGCCCACAGACGAGAGTTTTTGTGTTTTGAATTTAAAAGGGTTATATCCATAGCGAGGGGAGTGTCATCCAATTGTACTCTGAGAATGTTTTGTGTGTCATGCAAAGGCCGATGAAAACACTTTAGTTATAATAGTTGCCTCAGTATTGTTATGTTTTTTTGTTTTCTTTTTATTTATCAGTTTTACAGAGCCATGAGTGAGGAAAACGTCCTCGAAGTGCCTTGTTTTGGGCAATCATTTCAGTTGGGGATGCTTTACGATTGCCGTGGTCATCACCTTGTATCAGGACCAACACTGTGGGAATCTGACATTCTCAAGAATGCATCCGTGTCGCGAGCTTCTCCACAATCCAGCTATGAAGTCTTTACAAGTGACAGCTTGGGAGAGAAAATGGCCATTTTAGGAGTCGACTCTGGCTTAAAACTGAGTTTGATGACAGGGTTGATCAGCCCATCTGGTATTGCAAACTTCATCTTCGACCACAAGTCTCCAAAGAAGCAGGCTCGCGTTACTCTCAAGTATGAAAGCACATCAAAATTTGAAGGACTTACCTTGGATCAGGTGAAGAAAGAGCTGCAAAGAGACATTAGCGAAGAGATAACCGCTACACACTTTGTATCGGGAATTGAATATGGCACAGAAACCGTCTTCATCTTTGACCGAGAAGTCGACGAGAAAGAAACCTTTTCTGATGTTGAAAATGACCTAAAGTTCACTATCGACTCTTTTCTTCGTGTTCCTGTAGACGACAACGGTTCCATTTGTAAACTGGAGATGGACGAGGAGGAAATGCGAAAAGTGAAGTGCACGTTTTACGAAAACAAAGCCAATTTCAAGAGTCTTATGAGTTGTGAAGATGCTGTACAGGCCTACATTGAACTCAAGAAAAACGAAGAAAGCCGTGTAGATGAAGCTCCCAAGAAGGTTTGGCTGCACCCGCTTAGCTCATTGGACCCGAAAATTGTACGTCCCGTACGGGAGGTTAGTGCTGAGGTGGCTAATGCATTACAGAACGTCGTGGCAAACCTAAACGAGTCCGAAATGCTTTTGTCTGACCTTCTCAAAAACAACATATGTTCCATCTTCTCAGGCCTAAAAAGGCAGATCTCCCGAGGTGGAAAAGCCGTGTCCGAGTACAAAAAGAACCTACTCAAGACGTTATCAAGCTTGTTGCCAGTGGTAAGAAGGGGTGATGAAGTGGAGAAGACCATTACCGATGTCCTTGACAAAGCCTCGTCATCGCCGTTTCACCAGGTGTACCTCTCCTCCTGGATCAGTAGAAAAGAGAAAGAGATGAAGCTGCTGTCCACATACTTGGAGTACTTCAAAGATATCCAGCTTGTACTGTCATTGGAAGATCTTGATAGTGTGGTCGATTCCTTAGAGTACGATCGGGTTGTTTGCTTTTCCCTGACAGCTAGTTATCAAGATGACATGGTTGAACAGATGCATACATTCCTACGTACAGGACGTTGGACACAAGAACATGCTGGTGCACAACCGTGGTTTGAGAATCCTGAAATAATTAAAGATATCAAGACTAAAGCAAGAAATTTCATGGGCTTTGTGAAGGATAATGATCACGATGGAAGCACCAAGTTTGTCTTCACCAACGTTGACAAGGGTACAGGCGAAAACGTTGTTGGTATTCAGTTGTATGAAGATGGACACTGCACGGATTTTGAGCCTCCTGGTAAACCTCAAAAGCCTCGTGTTACAAAGAAGAGTGACTCAAGCATTACCATAGAATGGAAGGAATCACCGCAGGGAATTAGATCTGTCCAAAGGTACACCGTCTACTTCCGGCCTGTTGTCAGTCATTCCAGAAGAGACCCCAGCAAAGAATGGACGCCATTGCTGACAGCAGGACCAGAACGATTTATCACTATTGATGAGTTGGACGCAAAAACGGCGTACTTGTTCAAGGTGAACAGTGAGTGTAAAGCTGGATGGAGTGCTATCAGTGACGTTAGTGACCCAATTACGACGGACGATTCTGCCAACCGTGGCCAAGCTGGAAGCTCTTTGTCTCAATCAAACCAGCAACATGGCAGCGATGATCAGTTTTCCTCTGATTGCAAGAGCAGTGAGGCCGCTGCTTCAACTAGCACCTTGACGACAACTTCCACTTCTCCCAATAATGGTAACAGACCTGAAAATAAGATGGAAGCCGGTCCAGGAAATCTTGTGCGGAAGCCTATTGGTAAAGGGAGAGGTGGTACCTCCAGGGGAGGTAAAGCATCAAACAGCAGAAGTACAGCATATTTTGTTCCCTATCGCCTAGCTGAAACTATGCTTTCTTCATCAAAAAAGATCACAGCTGGATCCCCATCAGTTTACAAGCTTACAAGAAGCGAAAGAATGAGAAGAGGGAACAGCATGATTGCTAGACAAAGTATCGGTAAGCCACCCAGACGGGTACGAGGAGTACTTACGGAGAAAGTGCTTATGGTGGTGGGGGCTACTGGGGCTGGGAAAACTACTCTGATCAACGGAATGGTGAACTACATCTTGGGCGTTGACTGGAAGGATGACTTTCGATACAAGCTCGTCGTAGAAGACAAGGCTGTATCGCAAGCTAACAGTCAGACGAAAGACATCACAGCTTACACGTTTTATCCCATGAAAGGTTCACCTGTTCCATTTACATTTACTATTATTGACACGCCCGGCTTTGGTGATACTGAAGGCTTGAAGAGAGACAAGTTCATAACCAGTCAAATAAAGGAATTCTTTTCTATTCCACCGCCAAATGGTATCGACCACTTGGATGGCATTGGTTTTGTAACTCAAGCATCCTTGGCGCGTCTCACCCCACCACAAGAGTATATCTTTAACTCAGTCTTGTCAATATTTGGTAATGATGTCTCCAAGAACATCTTTATGATGCTTACCTTTGCAGATGGCCAACAACCCCCTGTACTTGAAGCCATCAAAAAGGCTAACATCCCAAGTGACAAGCACTTCAAATTTAACAATTCAGCTCTTTTTGCCGAAAACAAAGAGACCGGAGAGAGCTTTGATGCGATGTTTTGGAAGATGGGTTTTCTATCCTTTCAAAACTTTTTTGCCGAGTTTGCAAAAACAGAAGGCGTCAGTCTTCGACTCACTAAAGAAGTGCTCAATGAACGAGAACAGCTGCAAACCTTGATTGAAGGACTTAATCCCCAAATTACAAAGGGCCTTAATAAGATCGAAGAAATGCGACAGGAAGAGCTTGTTTTGCAACATCACGTAAAAGAGATTGAAACCAACAAAGATTTCACTTACGAAGTTGAAGTTACTAAGCCAAGTTACGTCAGCTTGCAAGGAACTGGAAGGCACACTACCACATGTCTCAAATGCAATTACACCTGCCATCAGGATTGCAAGATCGCTGATGACAGTAATAAGCGTCGGTGTTGGGCTATGAACAAGGAAACTGGTAACTGTAGAATCTGCACACTCAGTTGTATTTGGTCAGACCACAAAAATCTTCCCTATCTGATTGAATATGAAACAGTCACCGAGACGAGAACGTCAGCGGACCTAAAAGCAAAGTATGAAACAGCTGTTTCAGGGAAGACCAAGGTGGAAGGCATGATTCAGCAACTTGAGGAATTTCTTCAAAACGTACACACAAGCGTTCTGACCATGATAAACCGAGCCCAGCAAAGTCTTCGTCGTCTGGATGAAATTGCCCTTAAGCCCAATCCACTGACCCAGGTGCAGTACCTAGAGCTACTTATCGAGTCTGAAAAGAACGAAGCTAAACCTGGTTGGAAACAGCGCGTTCAGTATTTCGAAGAAGCCAAACGTCACGCCGAGATTTTGTCGAAAGTCAAGGATGCTAAGGCAGCACAAAAGCTGATTCAAGAGAAGGTTCGTGGCGGAGCAACATGGTATTCCCGATTCAAGTACTGGTTATTTAAGGGATGATCGATTAAGCTTCGCGCTAGAAGTGGCCATTAACGAACAGCGAGTCTCCCTTTTACAAGAACCTTGGCCTTAATGACCTCATAACATTTTTCTGTTAGCTAATGAAAAACGAACAAGGCATTTTAGTTCGAAGTGACCGTAATTTAATTGAACGTATGAGGTTTAGTTGAAAAAGTAATACTGTACAGAAAAGAAACTGAAATTTTGCACGAGCCTGAAGTAAGTGAAGGCGAGGTTTCCTGCACTATTTATATATTTGAAAAAGAGTTGTGTGCATGAAGAAAACAAAGAGACTTACAGTTAAATGTTAATGTAAATGGTAACTGAACCTGAAAAACTGTGAAATGTTTGCATAAAAAATTCTTTGTAGTTTGGGTAGTTTGATCACGTGGTGCGAACTTCCAATTCTCTAAAACAAACGAGTGCCTTCATCAAAGCTTTTATTTATTTTGACATCTTTTTGAAAACTTTCTGATGAGCTCAATTTGTTTTTACCATGCAATCAAAATTCGAGAAGTACATGAGTTATAGGTCAGCAGTGACCGTGGCCTCCGTGCACAAACATTTTCCCCAAAATTTCTTAGATTTTTATTCAGTTGAACAGTCGAATGGTACTATGCGCATCCAGAAATTTTTCCATTCTGGGTAATGTAATGTTCACTTCAGTCCACATTTTGTATTTGATCCACATATTACAATGGACTTGTTCGTCATGACAAAAAACTTTCATTTTAACGCTTTTTACTGTATTTTATGTTGTTTAGCTTTATAAGAGTTATAAGATAAAAACGCTGAGAGTTAAAGCTGTGAGCTAAGAAAAGATGAGAACTTTGTTAGAGCAGTTACAGCTTATTTTGTTAGATTAGTACAAGCTTAATTATCAACCATTAAAACGAACTGTTAACCATCAGGCACGCTTGTGATCTCGTGCATTTCTCCTAATGACGTATTAAAAATACAGTAAAACCCCGCATTTTTCCAAGTTAGCCCAAAAAAGGTTTCTAATATGACATAAGTGGTGTTTTTTGGGATTTAACCCTTTCACTGCTGAATTTCCCCCCCAAAACGTGTTTTTTTTAACCGTTTAACCCAATTTCTGTTGTTACGATGCTAATATTGCCCAAACTTTGCTATAAAAGCACTTTTTTACATCGCAGCAACATTTTGATAGAGATTCCGTGTAACAATGTACAATTTTTCACTTTGGTGCATGCGCATAAGCCAAAATTTGGACTCTTGCTCCTTTTCCTTCTTTTTTTTCCTGCTTTCTTATCCTCTTTCCTTTCTATTCTTCACATCATTCTTTCTGGCAGGATAAGTTTGGACAAAATCATTGGTAAACCCTGAAAAGGGGACGTTGATCAATTACAGGTGTGTTGGCCTGCTTATGCACCAATTTTGCACCAAAAACGCAGCCTGTTTTTTTCGATTAGCTCCATCAGAATGCAGTCGATATAGCAAATGCATGGTCCTATGGAAAGATCAATCCACGCTGTATCAGTTGCTTATCTGAAAAGTTGATTGACGTGCAAACTGATGACGTCACAAGTGGTTCAATGACCACTCCTCCAAATGTCGACAAAAGTCGACTTTCGCACCGAAAGTGTTAAGGCTATTTAAATTCTTCAATAGGTTCTTATTTTCTTGAGAACATGGCAAGGGATTTTGCTGATTTTCTTTGCCCAGTAGAGCTTGCCTTATTTGATTATGAATTCTGAGATTTAAATGAAATATATGGAATGAGAACCTGTCTTAAATTTTAGGCTAAGACAGTTTCATATACGGGGGTATAAATGAAAATTTTAGTCTAACAAGATCTTGAATTTTATGTTCTAATATGTGGTTTTCTACTGTCAGTGACACAGCCTGTGTCTTGTCGCAGTTTTGGTCCAGTGGTTGGGTGGTGGTGGTGGTGATGGGGGGGGGGGGGGGGGGGGAGTGGAGTATAAAAATCTGTGTGAAGATGTTCTTGAATCCTTTCCAATAGGGTTGACGAATGGTAAGAGACGGTGAGCCTAACATATCTAAGCTCAACTTAAAACAGCAAGGGTCCGCAAACAACAATGCTGCCAACGTAGAAACTACAAGAGATCTAGTCAGCCGAAAAAAATGAAACGACAAACAATGCAGCAAGGCTGATACTGCGTGAAAAAGTAGACTTTGCGGGACACCAACACCGTTTTCGAAATATTGTGCCAGTTAGCTCTATAAGTCACTTTCAACCAGGACAGAGACTCTGCCCCGCTATGGTATTATTGTCATGATTTTCTATTGGCAGCTGAATTCAGCTGCCTGCAACCCTGTGACAGCTTAGCCATGATCAGGGATGGCGAGGCACTCCACCAGCCCCTCTCCCACCGGGCTAGCAAGTATCCCACAGGGGGAGGGAGGGGGAGGGCCAGGGAATTGGAGGCCTTTGTGTTAGTCCACTGGGTATGTTTTGTTGAACAGGCAGATATATACAGTAAGACACTTCCTCTCTGATATATATTAAGAATGTAAAAAAGCAGAGGCCGATATAATGTAGAAAGATTTTAAATTTGGGATACTTCTTGATTGTACCTGAAGAAGGCTGGTTTGGCCAGCCGAAATATAGTACACAAATTTGAAACCTTTCTACGTTGTATCGGTCTCTGCTTTTTTATATTCTTCATATTATGTTTTAAACCGATTAGTTCACCATTAATCCAACGTATACCAGTAGGATCATCGTCCACGGTTGCTTGCTTGGAGATATATATGTATTTATTTTTTTTGCGCGCGCGCCCGAGATTTGTTTAGCCTTGCAAAAGAAATCGAGACTCCAGTCTCCAAGAGATAGATTTAGCAACAGAACGGGAACGTCATTTGACGACGGGAGAGTGAGACCGGTGAAAATTTTGCGAGACGCGTATGTTTTGAGTAAGAACCATTCGTCAACTTTCTCGCCGTGTATTCCCAAACGTGATCCTGGCTATGCCAGGGCGCTGGCTATGCAAAGCGTGACGCGAGTGCCATGCTCGTCACGCTAGCCGTAAAAGGGCCCTCCCCGTGAGCCCTTCTTTCAAACCTAAATGCTGCTGACCAAATTTAGAGTATTTTTCCCCTGCTGGGTGAGGAGCCTGCATGCAGACTAGGGAACCCACAACCCACACGAATATCAATCAAATGTCGTCACTTCCGCTTTATCATCCTGATGTATGCAATTATCAAACGCATGCGCACGATTTGTTATGAACTAAAAAAAATCCAAGATGGCAGGAGACGGCGATAGAGAGATGGTCCTAGCAAACTTTCAGGTAAATCGTTGATGCTTTTGTAATCTGTGTGTGTTCCTCTGGATTCGAATTCTTTTCTTGATTTCTAATCAGAGCATAACCGGAATCGAGAACTTGGATGAATGCATTACGTTGCTGGACCACCACGACTGGGATTTGACGGTAGGAAGTGATTTCACATCTCTGTCTTTCGCTTCGTTTATTCTGATTTGCCCATTGCTTTTACAAATCTTCTCTCTAGGCTTGTGTGAATTCAGTCCTAGCCGACGAGACGGATTCGCCATTACGGTTTGTGAAATAGCGTGTATTGTTAAATGATAAGCTGGCATGTGCATTGAGATTGAAAATGAATGTTTCTCGAACAAAATCGCGATCTCGGTGTGTTGTTTTTCATTGCGATTTGTTAACTACGTCAAACCTGATCTTTTTGTAAAGATGTTAGCCTGTCTATTGATATATTTCCAGTGTTGAATTACTGAATGAGGTCTATATCGTTCAACAAAAGCTAATAATTTACTTGTAGACAATGTTTAATGAATTCATTATCGTATAAAAAGGTTAATTATTACCGTGACTTGTCACAGAACACCTTATCAGACCTAAAAAAATGTGTTTAATGAAAACCGCTAACAGGAGGCTACTTAACATATAAATATACACAAATATATACTTACTATCCATCTGATAGTACTGTATTGTGAACAGTCATCTGCTGTATGCATATTATGTTACATGTAAGCTTACATGTACATGTAGCAAGCAATATTTGCCTGAGACAGTGCATCCCAGGGTGCATTTTATGATAGCTGAGAGGCTGAACACCTTCGGTGTGGATTTCAAAACTGTGCACTGTGTTGGTGTACAACCATAGTTTTTGGTGTTCAAAGCAGTGAATGGTAGGCTGGCATGATATGCAAATGGCCTAATTAATTGGTCACATGTTACTTGATGATAAATGATTTTATACAATAACCGAGATACTGGCGTTGTGATTGGTTGAGGCCTGTCATCTTTTAGAGTACAGACACACAGATGATGTCACTGCGTGGTGTGACTCGCGCGTGATCAGAGTTCAGAATGATTATAGAAGAATTTGTCTTTCTATGAAAATGTTAGGTTCATTAGCCATTTCACGATTAATTATTGCCAAGGATCAAATTTGATTGGGAAAGGAATGAGAACCTTGGGCCTTTAGTCATTGGCACGGCATTTTGAAGATCTTGGTATTTTCTGGCATGGGATAATGCATAAGATGCACCCTGGGCTACACCTCAGATTGATATGGCTCACATTGGTACGAGCACTGTTTGAACAAGACTGGTATAAAAGAGACTTCATGATAAATAAAGACAAGACTGTGTAAGACTTACTGCCAATTCAAACCTCCAGAATAATACCAATCAAGCAGGTTTTCTGGGTTAAAAAAAAGTCCCATCCAGTTGTTCAGGGCAAGTACATTTCCCTGTCAGGCAAGGGCCGAGACAAACTGTCTGCTGACTGATTTATGATTTTAAAACAGAAAGGCAAACTTGGACAAGCACTTTTAAAATTGAGAGTTTTTTGCCCAAAGAACAAGCTCAAATTCAACTTTCTTTTTGAGCCCTAGTTTCATTCCACAGTGGGCAACAAAATTGTTGAGACACCTGCTTTTCTTTAGTACCTTGGACTCATTTCACCCCTCACCTCTTCAATAATTATACCCCATCCCCCCAAAACAATGTTGGATTTGTTGTCTGGAAGCCTTTCATTTCTGTACAACCATGAAAAGGAGACAAGGGGGTGGTTCATAATTTACACAGGATTTGAAGTAAAATAATGAAAATAGTGAAATTGGCACTGAGCATTTCGACCAACTGTCTTAGCTACTTTTGTTGCCCATTGCAGCCTGGCTACAGCAGTGACGTAGTATAAATTTAAGCCTCCAGTTCATGTTGAACAACTTAACTGTTTTCTTCTAAGCTAGTGAATTTCATGTCTTCATTGCATGTTATTTACAGACTTTAAGCAGTGCTGAAAATTAATTATGACGGTTTTAATGTTGTACTTCTTTTAATTGTCTAGTTTGCCAGATGCTCCTGTAGTTGATGAATCTTTAGTTACTGATCAGTCCTCAGTGGTACCATCTATAGCTTCAGTTTCTGTTGGGGAGGTGGTTGGAAATGCAATTCCTCTGCGGCCCTCTTCAAGAAGGATAAAGTTTTTAATTGAATGGAGAGAAAAGACCATTCCTATTGTACTAGATGACAGCGAAACAATAGGTAATGTCAGTGCCTATGATTTGTATGTTTTTGTGCTTACCAGTAGTCTGCATACGAGCCTAGTGGCTCATCAGGCCAGAGCTTATCCCGGTTTTTGTAGCATTAAGCGACTAGGAGTATTTCTACTCCCCCCTGGATGGGATGCTAGTCCATCGCAGGGTTACCCCCAGCAGTAAATTTGCCAGTACCCATTTATATACCTGGGTGGAGAGAGGCACTATGAGAGTAAATTGTCTTGCCCAAGAACACAATGTGAGTGCCCTGGCCAGGGCTTGAACTTGGACCGCCCGGTCCAGCGTACTAACCATTAGGCCACTGCACCTCCCACCCGTACCACTGATAAAAGCTAATTAAGTTTGATATTTTTGCTCAAAAATGGTGTGCTCTTGTGTTCATACATTCTGAAAACGTTTTTTTTTTTTTTATGGTGGACTTTTTATTGTTTGGTGGGGTAGAGACTCAAAATCAGAAGAAATATTGGGTTTCAGAAATGCGTGGGCTTACATGTACATTCGATTAGAGATTTTGTATAGATCTGAAAAATGTTGAAATTCATCTACAAGACATACTCACAAAAAATACAATTAATAAGTTAATTAGTACAAATCTCATCTTCCCCAGTGCTTTATGATACATGGAATTCACGTGCATCTATGCTAAATTTATTTTCTGTGTAATCAAATTTATATCGAGTACATATGACCCTCTGGCCCTATACCCACCTAGGGTTATGGCCATAAGTAAGTAAGTACATACATGTATGACCCTAATTTAGTAATAACTGATTGTATATTTTGCATTTTTTTAAATAATTTTTAGGAACAATCAAACGAATGCTAGAGATGCAACTAGGCCTAGCAATGGATCAGCAAAGCCTTCTGGGGTGGCCAAACCATCTACAGATAAGTGATGAGGTGAGATCAGACCTGTAGAAGTACATATCAGTTAAACTCAACATCCAGCCTACAGCTGAGGGCTGCCAAAGATAAATAAGCAAAAAGGACCTTTAGTCATCCCTCCCATTCAATGCCTTCGAAATTATGAAAACTGTATGGTGACTGTGAAGCGGTATCTTATTGCATTGCCACAAGTTGTGTTACTAGAGGTCTGTTTGATTACACAGTTATCTCTTTCTCCATGTGAAATAAAATGCTGGAAATCTGGTACGTCAACAAAAACAAAATCGTAGCTGACTTGGTTCTAAAAGAAGTGAAAATACAATAAATTATAAGATGGTTGGGGGAATAAGCATTTTGATGCCATTTCTGACTGAGTTACTGTATATTTAAACATCTGTGTGCAGTGTATGAAGTACATTTTATTCAGTACATTGTGCAGTATACATCAGTAGACTCATGTTTGCTTGGTTTTGAATTCTGCAGAGCATACTGAGCACTTTAAACTTAAGAGAAGAGACAGCATTGGTTCTAATCAGCCGCTCGGTGACAGAGACACCGAAACAAAGTCAACCATGTTCAGTAAAAAGAAATATGAATGGTGAAACAAGGTAATTTTATCAAATTAGATCATGGGTGTCTTCATTCAATTTATAATGCTGTAAATCCTTTGTCATAATGTACGCACAGCTACCAACACATTCAGAACCATTGGAGGAGGGGAGGAGAAGGGGGGGGGGGGGGGGGGGGGGCATAACCAGGAGGTACAAAATCAGAATGCCCATCAGAGGTTTGGTGTGAAGGTCTTTGTGGTTCTGCAATTTGTGCACATGTTAAACCGGTGTTGTTATTTCTCATTATGTTATTATTAAGTAAGTTCACTCATAATTTGTTGATCACTGGGTCTCGCTAGGATCTTGAGCAGAGCTCTATGTGTACAGATAATGTGATACATTATCCCCCATGACCTGAATATTGCTAAAGCTTCAATGACACAAATTTTGTATTCATATTTTGTTGACTATTGGCAGTGAAAAATAAATTTGTATGAAATTATGTGTACAGTTCACCACACACAATAAAATTAGTTACAAGTGCACTGTGCTGTACTAAGTGTAATGTTGTTTGCCAGAATAAAGTATACGTAAGACAAAATTGGACTCTGACATTTAAAGTGCATATGAAGTAAAAAATAATTACCGCTTATTTTTAAGGCTTTTCAAAAAAAAGACGAGTGGTTTTTTCCTTTTTGAAATATCTTCTTTCGTTATGGAGATATTTAGGTTTTTGTAATGTGTTGTTCCAAAAAATATCCATAAATCACTAAAAATCACTGAATCAAGCATATCTCTTGGAGTATTAAAGCGGTGTTCTTCAAACTTGGCACCATCAATGTTCATCATAAAAGGCACAAGATGGCACCTGTTGCACCATTGCCATGGCAACAGTCTTGGATCCAGTCTCCTTCTGTTATAAACAAAATATCTCCATTTGCAGCACTTTAAAAATGAACAGTGGGTCTGGCATGGGACACACGTGGTACCCATCTTAGCTTAACTATCTTCGTTAGCTTGTTGGGAGTGCATCACCTTTGGTTAAGAATAAACTGGAAATGTCAGTGTTAATAGAAATAAGTCTTTGCGGCAAAACTGTTGCCATGGCAATGGCGCAACGGGTGCCATCTTGTGCCTTTTATGATGAACATTGATGGTGCCAAGTTTGAAGAACACCGCTTTAATACTCCAAGAGATATGCTTGATTAAGTGATTTATCTTTTTGTGGAACGATTAATGACGTCATCACTTTCCTCATTTGCATAATACAAAAACCTAAATATCTCTAAAATGAAAAAAGATATTTCAAAAAAGAAAACGCCATTCGTCTTTATTTTGAGAAGCCTTAAAAATAAGCAATAAATATTTTTTACTTCATAGGCACTTTAATAATTATGTTTTCTAATTTTTTTTCAGTTCATCATCAAAAAGCTGTAATTCATTAGAGAAGATCATGTTAAATATTCAATATGGAAACAGAGAATTTAACCTTCCCTACGCATTAACCAAGACAATAGGAGAGGTACATGCATGGACAGACAGTCTATTAACAATTACATACATACTGTTTATACTAGCCTGGTCACTTTTGTTAATTGAATTAAAGAGAAAAAGAACATTTAAGAAAACAAGATGATAAAAACATTCATGTTAGAAATAATAGCAAACATGAGGAAGAGTGTTTTATTTTCCTATCACCAAGAAGAGAGTTGAAAATACGACAAACAGTGGAGTATTTTTGACAAACTTTGAGGTTTTTGGATATGTGATGAAACACTCTCTTGCGTGTGATATTCTTCTTTATGTAGAAAATGGAGAAATAAAATCATAAAAATCTACGGTATGCTAATAGTTAGATTGCATATCCGAACCACCTTCACAGTTTTGATTTCCTTTGTTTTAACTTGATGAATAATTATGATTTTGGGAAATAGAAAATTACAATGTCTTAACATGTATTCAAAGTTGAACACTAGCTTACTTTGGAATTGCGTTATTAATTTTGGTGAGAATAACCTTTGGAGAATATATACATGTAATACTGATCTTGCGTTGAGAGCATCACAGTGACAATTTGTGAATTTGTGTACATGCATACATGTAGCTTCAGTGTACACATACTACCATTATTGTTATTTCCTAAGCAGTAAATAAGTGAACTTTGTTTCCTGTTGCAGGTAAAGACAGATATCCTTTCCTTGTCTGGTGTTCCCTGTAGATATCAGTGTTGGTCAGGCTGGCCTGATAATGTCACTGATGATGTATGTATAATTATGTACAACTTATTTAAACGACAGTAATAAAACATTTTCAAATATTTTTTTTAAATTGGTTACTTTTATTAATTTTATGGAAGTCATTACATAACATAGCATGTTCCAAATCATTGCTTGCAATGATGACACCGAAATGTTGAGTAATAAATCTTTCCTGGTTTTTAAATGTCCTTGCTTTAGCAAATCCCTGTTGATCAAAAGCTTTACATGTAAGTCTGTACCAGGAAACTGTCAAACCCTGTCCACAGGTCTACCAGGAAACTGTCAAAAGTTTTACATGTAAGTCTACCAGGAAACTGTTGTGGATCCTGACAAATTACTAGTTGGGAGGTGGTTGGGGTTTACCAGTGCAGTAGACTAGCATCCATTCAGTAAATGGTTACATTTGTTATTCATACATTGGCCATATAATAATTGGCAGGCATCAACATTCAAATTGGCCGATACATGCATTTAGACCCTACAAGTAGTGTCAGGCAAAATTTGATTTTTTGAGAACTGTCTTCAACTATCTGGATCTAACAGCATGCTATATGATGTTCCTCTTTAGATGTGCCTTGCAGATGCAAACCTATCATTTCCAGTACACAGTTTAACAATAAAAAGAAGTGGGCAAGATACCCCTTCAGAGTGTGAAGAGGTAATTTTTGTTTTCTTTTGAACCATATTGTATTAACATTGATTACAGTGTGAAAGTTTAAAGAAGCTGTAATTTTTGTTAAAGATAAAAAGAAGAAAGGAAATTGCAAACTTGAATTTCTCCACAAAAATGTTTCAAATTGTACAGGCCTTTCATGTATATTTTGGCAAAAGCAGTGACACTGATGTTAATAATGAACTAATTGTATGTATTAAAAACTAGCCATGGAATATGGCAATTCCTGAGTTCTGATTGGTTTACAGATTAGGTATATAAGCTCATTTACCATGGAACATAATGTTATACAGCTATTTCAATTAACGTTGTCGGATCGAAGCTCAAAGCTTAAAGACAAGACCGAAAGGTAGTATGGGCGAAGAAAGAGTGTTCCACGCGTGCTGAATACTAATGAGCTACAGCGATATAGCAAACAAGACGTTTTTCGTTTCCTTTCTCTTCAGACATGTGTAGAAAAGATCCTTTTTCGCCTCATTTCATTTAAAAAGAATAATCCAAACCACATAACGGCGAAAGAAAAGATACAAGAAAGGTTTCACGGAAAGAAAAACAAAATATTCCACGTGCAAAAATACAAACTTGTAGATTTCCTCAATGGTGATATGCAAATTGCAGTAAATACCCATGGCACCATTCGGTCTTGACTTGTAGGTTTGAAGATTTAATCCGACAACGTTAATTGAAATAGCTGTATAATGTTTGTTCATCAGGCTAGTACATCAAAAGCAAGATTTATAGATGTGGATATGGATGGAAATGGTGACAGCAGTGACAATGAAGACACATCGTTTCAAGTCGATGATGACGACATGTTCTGTGATGTACCAGCTGCCAGGAGACAAATAAGTGAAATGTGTAAGCGAACAACAGGTCTAGCCTGCGCAGCTGGCAGGATTAGCAGGCATGAGTGAATTTTTCTCACGCTGGCGAAGCCTGGGTCAGTGAGTGGCTAGTGAAATTCCCGCCTGCCAGATTTCTTAGGTGTTTTGCCATCCACCCACTTTTATCACCTTTGATTTCAAATTAAATAAGCCATTCAGAGAGTGAGGTGTAATACGTTATGAATCGCGTGAAAGGGCACTAATTGACACTCGTATAGCTGGCCGTGAGCTGGCCAGGAGATGTCTGGGCAGAAGTGCTTAGAAAGTGCTCACCTTGCAACTCAATTGACACTTGCTGACTCGTTCTTGCAACTTTTGCCACTCATGCTTGTGCATGCAGGGTAGTAGGAGGTGGTTAAAATTGCAAGTCAAGAAAAACCTGAAAATTCCTAGGTAGACAGGATTAAAAAGCTCTGACTTGTACTCTGGGCCACTTTGCGGGGCTTGAAAAGAAACTTGAATTTGAGGCTTGCCTTTGAATGGTCAGCTACCAAATTTTGCTTGTCCAGGGCAGTTGTTGTCTTAGTTTATCTTTTAAAAGATTTAATTTACAGCCAACTTGCCTGGACACTTGCCCAAATGGACTAGTTAGTGAACATGAAAAGTTACTTACAGTACTTGGCAGATAAAATAATTATACTGTCTTGTTCTGGACAACTGAAGGGGTGATTTTTTAGCCCTGCGTGGCCTTTCTGTATGCTTTTAATGTGAAATCTACATAAAAGATTCTTTATACAATTTAATTATTAATAATTATTCAGTATGAATTGTATTGATCATCTTGACAAAAGCTTTTTTTTTCAAAAGTGGAAGATGGCTGTGCAGACACAACTGAAAATTTAGTCAAGTTTACTACTCAATTTGAAGAAAGGTGAGAGTTCCAACTAACTACATGTTTGTACAGTCGTGTGCACATATACAGCTGATGGCACAATAAGCCACTGTGCACAGTTAAAAAAATAGGCAGTCTATAACTACATGTGCCTAGTGATAGCCTAGCATATAACGACAACATTTGGCAAGAAACGCTTGTCCACGGCCAGTGATCGAGGGAAGAATCATCAACACTTTCTTCAGTTTCTTTACCGATAAAGCAAGAAAATTCTCGAAAAATCCCTTCATGTTGCTTTTAAGATCAAATTCTTTGAAAATCCACCGAAAGTTGAGCCTGGCTCTAGAAGAAAAGTAACATAAATTTATCTTTAACATAGAAAACTTACCAACGTCATTGAAGAAATGCGCAATGTGAGCACATGAAGCGAGTAAATGGCTGATGTCAAATTGAGCTTCCGACTATGACGTGTTAATTAGACGCGCTCATTACCAATTACGAATTACGGACACACACACGTGCACGATAACATAGTGCCTTGGGCTCTAGGAGCCACTAGGCACAAAAAACAATTGACAGTACATGTGGCTGTGACATTCCTTTTTTTATGCTGTACATGTGTATACAATTATATTTACGGAGATGTTTTTGAATTATTCTCAGATATGGTGAAATACATCCTCATTTTTACATGGGCCCACTTACTGAAGCTATCAAGGAAGCTGGCGGAGCATCAGCTAAAGAGGTATGTTCATGTACACCTGGTCCCAATTGTTCAAAGGGTACCGGGATAGCACTATCCACCGGATGAATCACAATCCAGTGGTATAGCATACCGGTAGTTTGTTTTGTCAACACTTGTGCACTTGAAAGTGATTTATCCATTGGATAGTGTTATCCATGCTTTGAGCAACTGGGGCCTGTAGTTTAAAGGGGCACTGTCACAAACATAATTTCAAAAATTCAACAGCCCAAAAACATGTTTACACCACTGGAAACCTATTAACAGTGGTTAAGTTTTCTTAAAATTACTATACCAGTGTACTGAAGCTAAATATAGAGAGATATCACTGTAATACCATCGGGAGCTTTTGATCGCAACTTGAAAAAGTCAGCCTGACTTTTTCAAGTTCTGTCCTTGTGGTTTGGAAAAAATGATGAAAACTATTTATGGTCACCCTCTTCTTTAAACAATTTACTAGATATCCTTCCCTTTACGTTCTAGGAGCGTTTCCTGCATGGTTGAAAGTACTTAGTCGTAATTTTGGTGCCGTTTTACTAAAAAAGCCAAAAAATGTCCGTGACAGTGCCCCTTTAACTGGTCTGTTTTCAGCTGACCTACTCATAGCCTCCTACACTGACGCTCTTTTGGCTTGTCACGCGTTCCTCCTCCACGTTCCCCAAACTTCTCATGCAGTTACAATAAGTTTACACGCATTGCGGACCTTATTTGATGTTAGATGAATTATCAGTTATCAACTGCACAGTTTGAATCTGTTTGCAACAGCAGACTCAAATTTGTAGTTGCAGCGTTATGCTGTAACCTCCAACATTCCAAACATTTTGGGTGTGAATGCAAAAATAAACCAGATTACCAGACCAACAAAGCAAGACATTTCTTTTGCATAAACCAAAGCTCGAAAAAAGAAACTTTCATGGAGAGTTTTGTAAGAGCTTTGGGTCACCAGTTATCTTATTTCGTTCACTAAAGAAGCTCTTCTTTATAAGGGTGCTCTCCTTAATTGTTTTGGGACGCAAGGAGTACTCTTTAGCATGGTGGGGTGGGGAGAAAGCTAGGGTGGTAGTGGGAAAGCTCATGAACTGAAACTCAGGAGGAAATACGTTTGTTTATAAAGGAAGGGGAAGGAAGTTATATATGTAGGTACAAGTTTTATTTGCTATGTGGTACTCATAGGTTTTTTTACTATTTTTTTTTTCAGAGAAGACCTTTGCTTGTATATCTGCATCACGATGGAAGTATCTTAACAAACGTATTTTGTAGGTAAGCATTTTCACTTATTAGCCCTGCCGTTTGTTATTGAATGATAATCTATTCACTGACCTGTTTTACACAAACCCTATTGGGCGTGTGTTTTGAATTGAAGTGATTGACTATGCAACTGTACTCAATACAGTACAAAGAATACGGAAAATGATAATTATTTCTTTATTTTGTACATGTGTCGACGTGCCAGAGGTGCGTGTTAATACTTTAATAAATGATTTTTTTATTAATAAATGTGATTAGATTTGAAATTCTTTATTAATAATTGTTTGTTTTCATCTTTATCTTGTAGTCAGTTGATTTGCTCCGAGACCATTGTCAACTACATCAGCGGTAACTTTGTTGTGTGGGCGTGGGATATGACTCATGATACAAACAGAACAAGGTACGTACTACAATCAGCAACGTAACACACTGAGCACACGGAATGCAAAACTTTTCCGATAATTGAACCTGAGATAATCAACCTGAGGCTACAATAATGGGATGTGGTTGTTTTGGGGAAAACATTCGTTACTAAAATTAAACGAAGAAAGATCTTTCAGAAAACGACTCTTTCGGAGTTCCGCTTCCAAGAACTGTGAAAGCCTGTGGTGTTCATCGTCGGGGTTGATAGGCAACAAGACGCACAACATCACGTGGTAACTTTTCCTGATTGCCATGCTTCGTTTTGAAGATTTTTGAAGATTTTCCGCAAAAACGGAAAAGTGTGGATAACAATGGATGTATAAAGTAGTGCTGTACCCTTCTTCTCTTGCTTAAGACATTTTATTCTGTTCTAGATTTTTGGACATGGTGACGCAAAATTTTGGTAGTGTGGCCGCGAGCACGGTCAGAGGGTTTGGGGCGGAGCAGTATCCACTTCTTTTGGTTGGTTTGAAAAATAGATCAGCGATGGAAATATGTTCAGTTCTTCAAGGTAAACAAGCAATTGCCAGTAAGCTGTAGTGTAGTTTAGTATAGAAGCGTCTGTCTTCGCACTTCAACTCGAAAAATAGGCCTTATGCATGTTACGACAGACTGGCTAGTTTCACCACCAAGCCTCGCTTTCTAAGTGCAAACTTGTAAATTTCATCATGAACGAATTCCCAAAGCAGCAAAGATGAAAAGATTACTCCCGTGAAAACTGTATAAAGGTGGCAATGGGTTGACAGTTATTTGCGTAAACGAGACTTGGTGGTGAATTCTGAGCATATAACGTCATCATCCATAGTGATCACGTAGCACTATAGATTTTCGTATAGTGTGCCTGATTGGTTCGTACTGAGTCATGAATTTTCACGTGCGAATAGCAACCAATCAGAGACGTTATTTCTGCAGTGCTTCGTTATTGGTATGATTTTTTTTCAAGTCGAATGTCAGGCTTTCAAATTGGATGATTCGAACACTTCAAGAGATACGTTTCTTTACTTGGGATAGCTGTATTCCAACTAGAATAGATAACCCATTTATAACATTTCCTGTCACAAATACTATTGAAAATATAAATCGATTTCACATTAAATTCTGCATTTTACTCAATGTCAGGAGTTGAAGTAGCCTAATTTAAAAGCATTTCAGTCGATAACAAACAGTTTAAAGTGTTAAATGTTACAATCATGATCTATTCATTGTCGTTTTAGGCTCTGTTACCCTTGACGAGCTCATGACAGGACTTATGAGCGCGCATGAGACATTTCAACAAGCAATGGACGTTGAAATTAGAGAAGAGGTAAGAGAAATATTAATTTGCCCAGTAGGGTCGACCTACTCCAGAAACCTGAACCAGAAGGTCGGCCTATCGATCAACACGGCATACATCGTGTAAGGCACCTAGATGTGTGTGGATTTGATTTCGAATCTCGCCGTCCTTGTCTTGTTTCTTGATAAAAGTTAACACGGGCGTCCTAGGGAAAGGTCCCCCCTTTTGAGTTTCAAATTACAAATGACGAGATTTGAGAACAGAATAGCGGAAAATCTAAAGAGAAGTGTTAACATGAGAGCCGCGAGGTTCTTTCTGAATGGCTGTAACCTTTCTTGAGACCCCGCCTCTCAAAAACCCTGGGAACGCCCCTGTAACGTCCTTGTACAGTGCTTCTCTTTCCAATGAACCCGAAGAATGTTAGGTCGCCTTGCAAAGCGCACTCGTTTTATTTAAAACAGCACCGGCGTCTGTTCACTCACAAAAAGAAAGAGGGGCTGTACTCTTTATTTCCATCCACTGGCAACCATAATTAATAAGTTCAATAGGCTAATTCGTTTGCTTGAATTTTGTTTCTAGGAAGAAAGAGAAGCGAGGGAACTGGTGAAAAGAGAACAAGATGAAGCTTACCAGGCCTCGCTCCGCCAAGATCGGGCTAAGGTAAGTGTCGTTCAAATATCGAATTTTAGCGGCGCGCTACAGAAGTTGATAATGAATTTAGTTTGGTTGCCAAGCAACGATATTCAGAAGTCGGTTACCTGATAAGTACTATTCTAATTTTTCACACAGGCCGAAGAAAAACGAAGACAAGAAGAGGAAGAAATTCTGTCCAAGAAACTTCACGAAGAACAGGCTCTGCATGAAGCTCAGCTTAAAGAGGTATGCTTATTAAATATGCGCTGGAACAAACTGTTTAGTGAGAAGTTCAGCTTTTGCATCGTTGTTCTGACAAAAATCAATTGTGACACGTTTTGTAGTCCTTATTTTGCCATTTATCCACCAAAATCTTTTTTCATAGGTTTTCTTTGGAATCTCTTTTGGAAATTAAAGGAATTCGATAATTTTGTTCTCCTTTTTAGGCGCAACGGTTATCACTTATGGATCACCTCCCTGCGGAGCCTGGGTCTGAATGTACAGATCCCGTTTCCAATCTCCGGTTTAGGCTACCTAACGGCGATACTGTAGCGAGAAGGTTCCTTGCAAGCAATCCTCTTCAGGTATGGTATGCATTACTGTTCTTAGCCGCATTATTTTTCTGGTGGATACCCCGCACATTATGCAAGTGTTAAGCCCTGGGCTTTGCGTCCGAAAAGCTTTGGGTGCAGTATACCAATACCAAATGGTAACTGGTCATCTAGTGGTAACTACAATTTTCTAAACAACGAATGATATGAATCATAAAATTTCTACACTCGTCAAATGAACAAAGAGAGTCTCTTAACATACCTTAGTTACACAAAATGTAACACAAGCTCTTACTAATGAACTTCGAAATCGGAGGGTCCAATTACGGCAATGACTTTTGTGTCCGAGATTTGAGGGGTTTATTTTCTGTGGGAGGGGGGAGGGGAGGGGTGTTATCAGTATTTTAGTAGCTTTCTAGCACAATTATTACGTCATAGTTAACAGTTATCCTCGAAATAAGGCGTAAATTCAGTGTTATTTCCACCAACGAGAATGGTAGCCACTTCTCGTCGTTAGTTGTAAATTTATAGTTAATTCCCGGACAATTTAAGTGCCCTTCTCACTCAGGTGTGTACTTCACCTACTTTGCAGGTTGTGTTAACTTTCGTCCAGACAAGAGGTTATCTAGAAAGTGAATATAAAGTAGTGACAAATTTCCCGCGGAGAGACGTAAGTAGAAATGGATAACACCTCATTCCTCGCCCGTTGTTGTTTTGTCTTAGAAGTTGCTTTGAGGAAAGAAAGATAACATGTACTTCTTCAATGTTTGCAAGTCATTATTCTATTTTAGTAGTGCCTGTGTGAGAAGGGTAAGGGTATATGGGAGGGGATGGTAGGGTACGAAATATTGTCTGCGGTATAACCGGGCCAAGTCTCAAGACCTTTTGTGTCTGAGGAGCACACAACTGCTTGTGCTCCATCACTCAGAACATTTAATCACATAATGCCAGAAATATATTTTCATCGAGTCAACCATAGAGGCAACAGAAAGAACAATTCTTGCATTTTAGCGACGCCTTTACGAGGTAACTGTTATCGTTTCTGGGACCGTTTCTAAGATTTAGAAAGTGGAAAAGTTTACTTAGGGCTACAGGCCCAGCTCTTATGAGCAGTGAATGTCCTCGAGAACCTTAAGAAGATTATGTCATTTAATTTAGAATATATCGTTCTGGAGTAGAACGAGCATCATGTGACGAAATCATAGCGTGATGGACAAGTTACACGTATCTGCCGACATCATGAGCTTTTTAAACTAATAAGTAACAGTGGTTAAATTTAGTTGCCAGTGGGAGTGTCTGGCAACAGTAGCGAGTGGTATTTGTAAAAACTTATAAAATTTATGATTTTCTTTTGCAGCTTTCGGCGCTGGATACATCTGAATCACTGCAGTCAATTGGACTTTACCCTCAAGAAACGATTTTTGTTGAAGAACGCTAGAAATTTTAAAGTCTTCTATCCGAATTAGTTTTATTTCCATAAAGAACTTGTAATATAAAGAACTGAAGGGCACAGTTGTGTTTCTTGCTTTGACCCTGTTTTGCACATCTAGAAGAAAAAAAATATGAAAAAAGAAAGGAAATGATTGGAGGAGGAGGGTCTTCTTTCCCTGGAGAATATTCTGGACCAGTTGAATTCTGTCTTGGATCTCGAAGAAGACTCGTAATTACGTCATAGCGATGAAGTCAAAGTAGGATTGAAAAGCCTATTAGTTAACAGGAAACTAGTCCCATGTTAAAATTGTGGTGTTATATTGTCAAATTTTAAAATTAAATTATATTTAATGGAAGAGAGATGTTGCAACGGCCTTTAACGCAATATTTTTGGTGTCACTACTCATGCTCAAACAGTGCCTTCCTTCGACCGCTTGTCAGGAGGAACGCAAGCTCTTGAAGCAAGATTGACACGATTTTCAGACGGTCCGAGGTCGCTCCCATCGACTTGGAGAGGGCGAGTGAACGCTGTAGCGACATCGGATCGTCTAAGAATCCAGCCACCAGCCATACTCAGACCGGAGTTTGGAGGTGGGAAGAGGGGGAGGGGGGGGGGGGGGGGGGGGGGAGGGAGGAAAATTCACAAGCAAAAGCCACAAACTTCCTGACTAAATTTATCTGGGAAGCCGGAACAATAATTTGGCACTTGACGTTGATACAGCTTCTTTTATTATCCGAGTTTTATTAAAATTAAGGTTTGAAAAATCACTTCAAAATAAACGTGGAGTGAATGCCATTGCCTCACGCTGAATAAAAGTAAAAGCCCCTTCCCCTGACACACACAACCAATCCTCAAAACTTAGACGTAAATACGCCCCCCTGACCATAATCCCATGCAACAAAATTTCTTCTATATTCTATAGTCATTCTATGCTAACTGGACGAGTATTTTAACACGCAGTATTCATGCATGCCCCAAACATTTTTCAGACACCGAGTCCTTTCCATATGTAAGCCCCACCATTGTTTGGAACGCAAAATTAGTCGCTCTGAAAACAAGCCCCCGGCAAAAAAAGCCTTTGGTACAAAAATAATCTCGGGGTCTTTATCGGAATTTTCATGTAGTATTTGAAGTCGTTCATGCGTGAGGCATGATGGCTCTAGCATATCGTGACATCCCTGCCGCTTTGTGAGTTTATTACTCCTTCCAAGCATTTCCCAGCCAACAAGGCTTTCATTTAAAGTTTTTCTGGCTTCACTCTGAAGCTTATACGGCCTTTGTGTTACCGTGTCGCACTTTTCTGACTACAAGCCTTGTTTCAAGCCTTGTGCTGGTTTTGTTGTTGGATTATTCATGCCGCCGTTTTCGACGCCCTCTTGCACGCGACGCAACGTGTTTCTACCTTAAAATATCTTATATGCTAGGACGGGCAGAGAAAGTGGCCGATTATTTGGGTATGGAGAAAGAGCTGTTAATGGTAAATATCCAGGAACAAATCTCAGTATATTGTTACTGCAGCTTTCGGGGAATCTAATTCAATTCAAACGGGAGGTGCCCTGCCACCTTCTGCATGGGATCTTTTTATATCAAATGGACAAAAATGTCATTAACACGGTTTAATACACATATTAAGTTTGTCGCGTTATAAATCCGGCTTACTTGTCACCAGACTGAGAGAATATTGGCCCTCGGTCCTTTTCTGTACAAAAGACCGAGGGCCACAGTGCGCTCGATTAGTAATGTGTGAAGACCTAACGGTCGATAATCTTCCCGAACAGCCCTTGCGCTTGGTAGATATGAGGGGAGATATAATGGTGTTTACAACAGCGAAGAGCTCGAAGGCTACCGCCATATATTGCGTTCTCTATCGGCAATGCACACATGATTTTCATCATGTGTGTATTATCCCATGCTTGAAATAAAAAACATATGCGCTCATTACCAACCGTACATATATATAATGCATGCGTGTTTTTAATTTCCTGAGGGTGGCGAGATGGTGTAGATGAAGCTAGATGACTACAAGATGTTTTTAATTTCTGCCTCACCACCTTCAGCAAATTAAAACCACAAACTTTTTAGAGGGAGGTGGGGTATCTGACTGTAGCTGCAAAAGGCGTTTATTGCAAGGTCTTTTCATGACGGCCACCATGCGTGTGCCGAGTATAATTTTTCATTTCAAAATAACATTTGTATTTTGCGTAAATCAGGATCGACATTCAAATTCACGGCCTCACGAACAGTGAAGCATACGTTTTACAAAATAATGATAATGCTGACTAAAGTGTCTTGTCTTCGCTCAGATGATCCCGTCCACTTGGGTTGGGTCGATAAGTCCTTGGCCTTGTTTCCTACACCAAAGTAAACATCGTAGAATATAGTTTCTTATGACATGCACGTTTTATATCAACTATACACTATAGAGTCTGCATTCGTGGCAGATCTCATAACAAGGAAAAGGGAACGGATGGTGTCGGACTCTCAATTGCAACACCTTGTGCTTGACCTGCTGTTAGCCATTACACCGCGCGCAAACCAGGGCTGAAAGAGAGAGTACAATTAAATCCCACTGTCTACCATGAAACCTTACTGGAGGAAATCCTAAATATTTACGAATGTGTATGCTTGTATCGTCGTTTGAGCGTACTTCATTCTTCCTCCGGATTCGTAGCAAATCCAGCATGTTTTAGAGCTGGAATTGAGCCAGTGTCATTCCCAGAACCCGTGTCTTTGGTCAGGAGGAGCGCAGGCTCTGGTAACGAGATTACACAAAATTACTGACATAACGGGAATCTATCTCTTTGAGCAATTTTCGTATCTATAAAAGGGAAAATATTTATAGATATTGTAATGTTAGCCCTGCATGTATGCTTTAATTAAGGTGGCTCGAAGGGGTTTAGATATTCCCGTCTTTGGTATCCTATTGCAGCTACACAAATAACGTTGAGGTTCAACTTTTAGTACAATTTTGTAAAGGTTTTACCAATGAACAAATTGCAGTTGCTTTGACGTCAAAATTCGTTGCCATGACAACGCCACATGAGGTCCAAGATACCTTATTTTTTACCTTTTGAGGCTAATAACTTAAAAACTAGACGGTGAAAGTTTTTGTTTTTCAAATATGTTTGTCTACGGGGCAAAACAAACAATCTAACAATGTTTAAAAAACTTCTGTAGGTAGGGTTCAGAGCTACCTTAAATTAGTGAAAAAATGACGTAGCTTCGAATCCTACCTACAGAATTTTTTAAAAATTTGCAAAAATGTTTCTTTTGTCTGTTGGATTAGAATATATCAAAAACAAGAACTTTCACCGAGTAGTTTTGGAGTTATTAGCCTCAAAAGGTCCAAAATAGGGTATCTTTGACCTCATATGGCGTTGCCATGGCAACGATTTTTGACGTCACAATGACGTCAATTTGTTCGTTGGTAAAACTTTTACCAGTTTGTACTAAAAGATTTTCCAAAAAATTATTGGTATAGCTGCGATAGAACACCTAAAACAGGCATGCCTAATTCTGACTAAACTGTTATGAGCCACCTTAAGTGACGTGCGTTAGCAGTGACAGAAAAAAAAAAGATCTTCCAAGACCTTACATTCAGTTTTTAGTACCAGGTCACGCCCATGTTGACAAGACGCATGCGCATTTTATCTTCAGGTAGCAAATTCCATCAATGTGAATAAAAATCTGCGAAAAATTATCATCATTAATCGACGGACAAAGAAAGGGTGTTTTCATGCTCCGACTTTTTTTAATGACAGGCAGGGGCATAACTGCATAACCCTCACCTGGCATAGTTAATTTGATATCACCGCCTGGCACAACCCTATCAACAACATTCGACAGTAAAGAACACTGACAGAAAGCTTTGTCCGGACAGGGATAAATGTTGTAAAACTATACCCCACTAACATGGAACCGTTGAAGCAAGCACACACAGTTTCCCAAGTAAGTCGTCTGTTTTACATAAGCCATATTTCCCGCGGGAATATGGTGATACTACAGTCTGAGTAATGCTGTAGAAATAAAGAAGGAAATTTAATTTGCGAGTTTGTCTGCCAGTCTTGCGACTGACAAACCTGTGGCCCCGGATTCCCGATCGAATTGGAATTTAGTGTAGGTTTTTGTGGAGGGAGGAAAACCGGAGAACCTGGAGAAAAAGTCGTCAGAGCAAGAACTAACCTGCCATCAGGCTTTTTTTCTTTCCTTTTTTCTGACACGAAATAAAAAGAACGCCTGATCGCAGGTTAAACAATGACGAGAACCAACAACAAACCATCCCACATAACGCCGGGTTCGGGAATCGAACCCGGCCATATTGTTGGTGGGAACGGAGTGACGTCACCACTACGCTAGCTATCCCTGCTCCCACTAAAAACATGGAAGGTCTCAGAAACTGTTTACGGTGAAATGGGTAGAATGATTACTCAACTTCTGATGTTAAAGGCAAAATGTTTCAGCCCACAAACCAAATTCGAGGATTTGGTGGACCTCATAGGGAGTACAACACCCCATCCTCCACCCCCACCGCAATCAGCTCAACCTCGTCTCCAAATTGGTTTTTATGCCAACCAGAATCATTTATGGGTCAGTGCACTTCATCCGGCGGCGCCGTGCCAAAATAAACCCCCACACTGCCCCGGGTCATCCATTTTGAATGTGTAAACCGCTCTTTTCACGGAGAGAATTCTATATGTTAAGCACTTGTAAACAACTCAGTTCTTAACAAAGCGGGCTGAGATCGAGGCCACCTGGTCACAGAGGAATCTAGCATCGGTAAGCTTCTGTTTAATTGATCTTTGACTCGTTCAACAGGCTCATTTCAATGTGTACATTGCTCTTTTACATGAGCTTAGCTGTGCGCGATGAAGCGTTCTTTTCCATAGTTGCCACGCAGTCAAACTGAACCTCAGCTATGTTAATAATGTTCACTGAAATGAAATTTTTTCCTTCGGTCTTGCCCTCACCGTTTATAAAAGCGCTGTAAACAGCAACTGGTGCCACAGAAGGTAGCTATATTGGTAGAAAATAAACGCTACTTAACTTGGCTTAATATTTTCTAAAACGTTTAGCAGAAGCATCTTTACTGGTACGGTAGTCAATTAAAGGCGGCGTAGAAGTCAATTTGGTTAATGGTTTGTGGCGATGGATGCGATAATGATTTCTTTTTATCCTGCGCTAATTTCGTTTGATTATGAAAAATTTTCTCGAGGATCTTTTGTTATGTAAAACCCGCCGAATCTGCGCGCTGGTGCGCAACAGAAGTACATGTTTGAAGGCAGGTTTAATTAATGCGAGTAAGCGAGTTCGTGCGGTATAAAATCATACAAGAAGTCGGAAAGAGACAGTCGCGAAGTTGACCCGGGAAGGATATTTGAGGTTAGACAGGGGAAATAGATGCTTGATATCTAAAGAAGTTGTTGTTTTCGCCGTCAAAGCGTTCGGATTTCATTTCCTGTGAAATCGTAGCTGTGAGCAGAAAGCCAAGTTTGATATCAGAACTCGATGTCTATATTGCGCACTTTATGTTATTTATCAGCTGATCAGTATTACTTTGCGCTTGCTTTTCAGTTAACAAAGAACACTTTGCGATTCACCGGACACTCATGCACAAGTTCGTTGAGAAGTGATCACAGAAGAGGTACATAATGTTGTTTGCCCTTTTGTCCCTGTTGTAGCTATTGTCCACTGATAAAGAACATTTATAATTGTTTATGCAATTCATATAATGCGTACTTTACGAATTATGTCCTTACAGCGCCAATTCGCGTATAAACCTCGATTTAAATTATTATTATTTTATGTTTAGTGGTTAGTTGGTCTCCCATGGGTAAATTTAACGGAAAGTTAAAGCACTTGGTAATTAACAACTCTACATGCGGCCCAGAGTGACATGTTTAGTCTGTTATTTAAAGAAAGAATAGTTTGAGAGAAAATGAGTAACGCTTGACAATTTATCAAGCACAATTGACTAAAAATAATACAAATGTCACTTAAACATACACAGAAAGATTGAGCGAAGGTGGAAGAGATCACGATACGCAGATAGTTTTCCTTTGATTCGTTTTGCGCTCAATTTTTTGTGCGTGTAAACCTTTGTACTTGCATGGTAAGCTTAATATATTAATTCTTGCTCAATATATTCAGATCCTAAGGGTAGCAAGGATTAGAGTTACAATTTTATTGTTGTTCCATCCCTGAAATTCTTGAGCATAAATTTTCTTGGCGCGTAGCTGATTTCGCATTTTTTTAGTGCGTAAACATGGAAGAGGGCAAAGGTACATCTATCGCAGACTGGCGAAAATTACTCGGATCAGATCAAGCTTAGTTCGCGTGAATCATTGGATGGAAATGTACATACGTGCTAACATGCCATGCAGATATGCAGTTTGTTTATGTTATCAATCAAGGGCAAAAAAAAATTTAGGAGATACTCAAGAGTGGCACTCCACTGCCAAAATTAGGAAAATTCCTCATTTGGAAGATTTAAAAAATAAAAGAAAAATGAAAAATGGGTACTGTATGCCACTCTGAGACATCGAAAGAGGGTAATATTGCGTTACATGCACCCCTTCGTGATCTAATGTGGTGTCAAAGAATGTTTACCATCGTTAATAGTGAGTGCATAGCGTTAGCAGACATGCGACGCAGTTCAGTCTGTAGATAAAGGACAGTAAATGTCGCTCCATTTAGTCAATATATACCCACGCTGCACTGTATAGTAAGTAAGACATCTTGATGTAATCAGTGTAATTATATCTTCTGCAAGCTTTTAGTTGTTGCTATGCGTGTGTGCGTGCAGCACTTCAAAAGCTCTCAAATTTCGTTCTCGTCGGTATCAAATGCGGTCAGTGATCGAGTGAAGAGGATTTCAGAACTTTAGAACAACGGGATGATGGCATAAATGACCCAAATCGTGGCTAACTGTGAGTGTGAAGCATAAACACGATATTTAACTTGACAGTTGCTACTTTATACTAATCCCGTGAAATTCAAAGGCGATAAACAATGCTATTTGGCTGGTTTTGCAGTAACGCGCAGTCTACCACTGTAATACCGCTCACTTACAGCTGTTCGCTAGTCTAGGGGGTTCTATGTATGAATCGCTGCTAATGATGATTAGAAACGAGAAACTTTTGCCTCCACCTTCAGTCAGTGGCCACTTAAGTTTAACAGAAGGGCATTTTGGCATTTGTTGAAGAGTATAGAGTTGATTAATTAATGCTCCTTTCTAGCCATAAATGCGCACGGCATTCCTTCTCTAATTATTTTAATAACGCCTTTCCTCTATATCCACTTATAGAGGGTCTAGGGTCAAGGTGTGGGCTGTCTCGACCAAAATTTTTACCTCAAAGTTCTCAGACTTAAAAAAAACTCTTGAAACCCAAATCGGGTAAGAATCTCAATCTGGCATTAAGACATTATCTAGAAATAACAAGAGCTCAGCGTCTGGACGATTCTAGGATTTTAACACCTATTTCTACACCCATTATTTTCTTTGCTGTCCACAAGGGCTTGTATAAAAGAATTTTCATAATGTCAGTCTTTATATGGCCCCTATCAAATGAACCCTTGTCTAATTATTGAATAAAATCCATGCATTTGCTTGCCCCATTTACATTTATCATTATCTGTCTACATTATTACGATTCTGGCCATAAAGGTTAGGAGAGGGTGTCTTAATTTTGTGTGCATAAAAAATTGAAAACATTTTCAAGCTTTTTGAATGAAAAATCATTTTGACCTCCATATTCAATAACTCATGTTTTAGATTCTTTTTACTTTATTTATAGCTGGTGCATTGTAAATCTTCTTTCATCCGTACATAATCTTTGATCAAAAGGCAGTAATTAAAGTGACAGTATGTCAATTTCTAATGTCATGTGCATGTCATTCGAATTGAAAGTTATGCTTGTGCTTGCCTCATGACTATGCAATTGGCTGATGAAGTTTTCTAGATAAGTCCGAATGTTTTTTCAGGAATATTATATGGGCATTATGATAAAGAGGTGATATTTTACATGTAAAAAGTACAGTCACAACACAATACCACATACAGGCAGGTTGTAGGATCACACTTACTTCATGAATAAGGTATGAATAAATAATTGATGTAGATTCTATCAACTATCTTTAGAGGCCTTATGTGCCACACAGAAGGCACTATGTGAAGATGTGCGTATGTGGCTATCATGTATTTTGCATGTGTTATCATCTGCAAGGCAGTAATTATTTGACAGTATGTCAATATTTCTAAAGTCATGTGCACGTCACTTGAATTGTTGGAAAGAGAATCCAAAGGAGGTCAATCATTTAGCGTGAGGGCAGCTATACTTTGGAACACCCTTAACCAATTTCTTGAAGAAAAGTGCAAGTGTACAAAATTAGTTTCAAAAAGGGCCAAATTGATTTTTTACACCTAGTTTTAAGGACATCCATCATTTTACAGTTCTTTTAAATTTTAATGCCTATTTTTAAATTCTATAGTGTTAATAATGAATTTTTAAATTGAATTTTTAATTGTATATTTCTCACATGTTTTAACTTTTATTAGTTTTAATTTGTATTCCGAGGGCCATACGTGGCTGTCACCTTTTTATAAGGTTCCCCTATTTGAGGGTGAGTTACAGTGCATACTTCATGAATAATAATTATACTATTAAATATACATTGTCTCAAATTCTTTTATCAATATACAGCTATTTCAATTAACGTTGTCGGATTAAATCTTCAAACCTACAAGTCAAGACCGAATGGTGCCATGGGTATTTACTGCAATTTGCATATCACCATTGAGGAAATCTACAAGTTTGTATTTTTGCACGTGGAATATTTTGTTTTTCTTCCCGTGAAACCTTTCTTGTATCGTTTCTTTCGCCATTATGTGGTTTGGATTATTCTTTTTAAATGAAATGAGGCGAAAAAGGATCTTTTCTACGCATGTCTGAAGAGAAAGGAAACGAAAAACGTCTCGTTTGCTATATCGCTGTATCTCATTAGTATTCAGCACGCGTGGAACACTCTTTCTTCGCCCATACTACCTTTCGGTCTTGTCTTTAAGCTTTGAGCTTCGATCCGACAACGTTCATTGAAATAGCTGTATATGATGCAACTGAATATCAGAAAAAGGTCTCCAAATACAATATTGGAGGTAATCTTTTAAGTGATTAACTGACTACTTAAATCTAACCCGAACCCTGCTGTAATTATAAGCAGATACATAAGCAAAAAGAAATGTTATGCTATAATGTGTGGTTCCAGAAAATATCCATACCCCCCCCCCCCCCCCCACAGAAGGGATTTGCCCTATGACCCCCCCCCCCCACCCCTCAGGAAATTCCAATTTAGCTTTATACATTGCTTTAAATTTTTGGGTCTTTGCGACCCCCCCCCCCCCCTCCCCGGAATTTCCAATCCCTTCTGTGGGGGGAGTATGGATATTTTCTGGAACCACACAATACTTACTTACTTTTGAAGCACACTGTCTCAAAAAATAGCAAGAATAGTGAATAAATATGAAGTGAATGAATACCTTTTAGAGCGTAAAGTTGCTTTGTTTCCTTGTTCATAAACTGTCATGATTTCCCATCTAGGTGGTGGGGGGTATTTTATAGAGAGGGGAGGCTTATTACAAATTGAACTTCCTGATGGGCTTCTTGGAAAAGGGGGAAGGGGGGGGGGGGGGATGTTAATAGGTGACAACTGATAACAATAAGAAAACAAGAACTGCAGGCCTAAGAAACTTGTCAACGATGTTTTGCATATTTTTCTGTACATTATCAACCCGAAGAAATACTGTACACTTCAACTACGTGCCCTCTGTGTTAGAGCTAGAATTATGCATGGGGCTGGAAATGCACTTGATGCTATAATGTTACAATGAATTTTGGATTTATCTTCATATATGTTCACGTTTTAAAAGCCTTTTGCTATGCAGAGTCAATAAAATCATGTTAGCTGCCATCCTAGCCTGCGAATACAGCCGCCTCTCATTCGCTCCCGCTACTAAGTGCGAAACGCGAAGAGAGACGTCTGCGATTCACGGCCAAAAATTCCATACTGATGACGTTAACCGCTAATTAGATTTCCGGAATATAATTACAACACACGCAGTTGGTCTCGCATAATTATGTCTTCATTTTCAGTTGCCCATTGCTAGCTCACTGCTCGTAGAATAGATTCATTGAATTATTATAGATTGAACACAAACACTTTCGAGGCAGTCAAGGACGTCTAAACAGAGGGCAACTTTGTCACAAAAATCCCTATACGAGTTGCACACTAGCTAAGATTTGAAAAACGAAGCTGTGAAATCACTAAGTGGTCCTAAATGATAACGATCACAACACTTGTTTAGTAAATCTCTTTTATTCTTTTCTCTACCCACTGTTCATTGAATTCTGTTTGTCTGTAGCATTTATGCTTTGTAACCGTACTTTCAGATTATTCGTATTTCATATTTTGTTGGCTGTACCTTTTGTGATTTTGTCGGCTGCCTATGTGCCCGGGCTATGTGTCAACACTGATAAAACTCACGGGTTTCAAAATTTATCTAAATGTTTTAAAATGGCAGTGGCAGTGGCGAATCCGTCCTGAACGTCTTTGAGGTCGTTCATGAACCATTCTTGCTTTTCTTTTCCAATAAGGTATGAAGTGAGAAATCAGAGAAATGTAAGTTGTAAGTTATTGCTCCGGTGTATCTTCATAATCCTGCCACCCGCCACCCGGTGTACTTTTGGTCCACAATAACACCTGGCATTTGCCCGGCGTTATATTTCACATACATTATGCAAATTACCTAGTTGACCAATAGGCGCTCCTGTCCAGATTCCGGACAGATTTATGTCATCAGTATGGAATTTCTTGCCGCGAATCGCAGACGTCTCTCTTCGCGTTTCGCACGTAGTAACGGGAGCGAATGAGAGGCGGCTGTATTCGCAGGCTACTGCCATCCCTATCCAATTTATATTGTACCTCTATTAAGCGGCCAACCCCTATTAAGCGGCCACTTTTCAAAGTCCCGAGGGTGGCCGCTTAATAGAGGTTGGACAGTACATACATAAATCTCCATTACAGTGCGGACACTCAAACCATGAACGCCAAGGCTTTATTTTCACTTTATTTGTACTTTTTTATCACTTATTTTATTACTTTTTTAGAACTAGCCAATCATAGCCGTGAGGGGATGCAACGGCCGAGACAATTTCCGCCTTTTTTCCACCGAAAAGTGTGTCAAACATTGCATGGGACAATAAAAACATGGAAAACAGTGTCTGTGCCGTTGCTTCGGTTCATGGATGTGATTGGTTAGTTCTGGGAACATGTAAAAAATAACTACAAAGTAAGTGAAAAAAAGTACAAATAAAGTGAAAAAAAAGCCATAGCGTTCATGGTTCGAGTGTCCGCACTCATGCTATAACATGCACAAAACAGCAGTACATATGTTTTACTAACCAAGCTTTTTCAGTCAAGATGGCTGGATATTGGCCAAGTTCTTTATATTTGGGTATTAATGGAGGTAAAAACAAACCACAAACCGAACAAGCTTGGTCAATAAAGGATTTATTATATGGCTAAAAAGAGCGGGACTGATGTGGGAAATCCCAGGCGGGCAAAATAAGCCCATCTTGCCTGTTCGGGTAGCCAATCAGAACACAGGATTTGCTTCATCGTGTCCTCTCGCAGATTTGGCCATATAATAAATATGGGTTATTGACCAAGCATGAGGTCACAAAGCTGGATATCCATGCACACATCTTGACCAAACTTGAGAGCAGGCAAGATAGCCCCATCTTGCCTGTTTGCGTGGTCAATTTCAGCACAGAAATTAGTTCAAATGACCAGTTTTGCCCCCTTATGAAGCTAGCCATATAAAAAAAAATATATAAATACCACCAACACCCAATATTATTATTATTATATTATTATAAAGGTAGCACTTATATTCAAACTTAAAGTAAGCAAATGTTTGCAAGAGTATTTTAATTTTCTCAAGTGACATTAAAGGCTGATGTCACATTTTCATACTACACCACAATGACATAGTAAATTCGTAGAGTCATGTACACAACCTCTTTAACTCCTTTAACTACAAATTAGAAATTTTGTAGATTAACAAAAAGATATCCTTCAAGAATATCTATGTCATGTACACTTGAAACTCATACAAATGTGGTGTCCACAATATAAGCAGATTAATGTATGGGCTTCTGACATACAGTACCCAAAAAGGTTTCAGCATAAATTGAGCATGTATATCAATTTATAATACTCCCCAGCTGATGACTATTTTTTTCTTCTTGTAGCAAGCCAGCTTAACAATTTACTGATAAAGAAAAGCAGATTAATATTTGGTTAAATGCATTACTTTAAAAAAAATAATGTAAAAGTTGTTTATAGTGGATGCACTTAGCCTCAAGGTAGCTAGTTTACAGGCATGCCACTGAAACAGTGAAAATAATTTAAGTGAACATGACATGATTAAAAATCCCTGCTGGCAGGAGGCAGAACAGTATGCTATACAGAGCATGTCCGAGGATTTGAAATCAGGTTGACCGAGAAAAATTCAAGCTAGTGGCAGGGTGGAGGGGTTGAACCTGGGACCTCCAGAATACAACACCAGCACCCTTAACCGCTTGGTACCACCCTGCTCAGCACTACCTTGTAATTGAACGCTGTCCTGATGAGCAAACTACCCAATATGACTGTACATTAATAAATTCACAAAAGTATTATTTTGTGATCAGTTTGCTTCTTCTTTATTTTCTGGAAGGATGTTTACTGTGTAGCAATCTCTTGTAATTATGTTTTAATTCTTCTTTTGTTAATTGTAGGACCTGCATGGTATTGAAGAAGAGAGAGACCCTAAACTTCACAACTGTTGTTGTACTTAATGGCAATGTCAAAACCATTCTTTCTCTGCAAGAGTGTACCTAACAGATCAAGGCCTTCATCACTAGGTTCTGATCCTGATGAAAATGCTTTCCCTCGACATGGTATCTATGCAAATTATGAACTGGACCTGGAGAGTGTGTCTGACAGTGAAGGCAGTAGCTGTAAAAATGTGGGCGACATTAATGGCAGTCCATGCTCATCAACACCTAGAAGTCTTTCCCCACTCAGCTCACTAAGCAGTGGAGATGGACATCACAACACCAGCCGATCATTTGATTTTCCCAGTGAACCATTCAGTGTTCCTCGACATATCAGTGTGCACTCTCCTGTTTTGAGGCCGAGTACCTCTCTCTTGGAAGTTTCAATTGCCAGCTTGCCACCAGAATCTGAGATGAAGCAATCACTTTTGAAAATCCGTGAACAGATGGCTTTAAGTCTTGTACGACTGAAAGAGCTGGAGGAACAGGTGAGGAATGTACCAACTTTGCAAGTTCGCATATCAGTGCTTCAAGAAGAAAAAAGACAGCTTATTAAACAGCTGCAATCAAAAGGTTCTCGAAAGAGAAGCCGGTCACTGGGGCCTTCATCAGACTACTCAGTATACAATGGGCATTCCAGGGGATCAAAAAGTGACACTGAAAATGATGTTGAAGATGACTACACACTTATTAAGAAAAAACTTAGAGTCAAGTTGAATTCAGTTGGTGTTGGAGATTACTCGGTGAATGGCCCTTGCTCCTGTTATGAAACAACAAATCAGCCAGTTAAAAAGATTCCCATGAAGTCTGTGTGCATAGGAACAGATAGTCACCTAGACCAACATGTCATAGAAGGAAATAGAGTGTCAGAGGTCAAGAAACCAGCTAAACAAAGAGTCCAGACAAGATCTATTGGTGTTGGAATGATGAGGTCTTTCACAAGGGACATAGGTGTTGGGGAAGGTAAACCACTCACATATACAGAAAACAGAGGAACTCAAGCTTCAGAAGAAATGGTGGATTCTGCCTGTGATGCTCTTTCTGTTGCTGTTACAAGAGAGGTAGCTGTTTCAGTGAAACCTGATGTACACTCAAAAGGAGTCAGTGCAGACCTTGTTAGCTCAGGTGACAATACTCTCTACAAGGGGAGTGTATCAGAAGCAAAAGTCGACACTGGGGTGCAGACAGGTGGAGGCTCAGGGGTCTCACTGGTTTCAATTGGTGTGGGTATCTGCACCATTGACGATGAACCAACATGCAGAAAATGTTCCAACAGAAAGTCTCGAGCAGTAGTGAAAACTGTGGATGAGATCATGGCCAATCGCATTGACATCCCATTCTGCAAATCTGTTGGTGTCGGGGACATGAGTCTTGAAGATAACTATCTTTGCAGTCGTTGCAGCAATCTTGAAACAAGGACAGTTGGTGTTGGAGAAAAGATTGAGTTAAGAAATGTCTCTATTGGAGATTGCAGTGTTTCTGAGGACTACCTTTGTGATCGTTGCAGTAATGTGAAGACAAGAACTGTGGGCTGCGGTACTAATCACACTTTCACTAAAGACACTGGAACTGGAGAAGGTGAAATAAATGGAAAGATATTGTGTGACCACTGTTCAAATTTACAAACAGCATCTGTTGGAACAGGTGATTTTCAATTGGAGGACATTTTTGTCTGTGAACGTTGCAGCTCCAACTCGGAAAACATTACAGAGAGTCTAGTGACTGCAAAAGAGACAGTTGATTTGGAATCAATAGCCTCTGTTAGCCATCTTCCAGCTGAAGAGATCAATGAGGATAAAGACATGCCAGTAAGAAATAAAAGCTCTATAAAGGGTGCATGCACTACACGCACAGTTGGTGTCGGCAGCTGTGGTATCATGGATTCTTTCTGTAGCAAATGCGACAATTTACACACCAGATCTATTGGTGTTGGCAATGGCAATGTTTCAGTTGATATGATTTGTGACAGATGCTCCAACAAGAAAACAAAGTCTGTTGGAACAAGCAGCGACATCATAGAAACAAGAACACTTGGTGTCAGTGAGTGTTGCATAACAGATAACTACTGCGACAGATGCATGAACATCAGGACACAAACTGTTGCCATTGGAGACTGCTGTGTAACTGACAGCTACTGTGAACGCTGCTTTAACGTTCAGATGCATTCCATTGGTGTTGGAGACTTTGATGTAAATGTTGATGATAACCCACCAGTTATACAAGCCAACCTTGTTTCTGTTGATAACAATACTAAGTTTGACTCTAACATGAACTTGAAAAATAATGGGACTATTTCAAGTCATAATGTAGTTAGACACATACAGTCTAAACAGCACAGTATGTATTCTAATAATGGCATAAAAAAGGCACATGTGCATAGCAAAGAGAGTGACCTCAATGAATCTGATGGAAGCATTGACAACGATAACCCCAGCAGTGACAGTGCGAGTCAAACCAGTGAAGTCTTGGATACCTCTCAGTCTCCTGAGCGCATTAGGTATGGATCCTTCATAAAGCTATAACCAATGTATAACTACATTATTTGGGGCAATTTACAATTGACATTGTTGTAACCCTTCAGTTAGTCTAGTGTCTAGCGCTAAGCAAATCTCAACTACAAATACACACTGTATTCCTTCAAATTTTGTCTTGGCGAATTTACCACATTGTGTTATGGTAACCATTATTTTGACATGCATTAATTCATAATTTTGTGGTGGATACATCCCAGAGGCTTCAGCCAATAATATAAGGTCCAACAACTTGTTTTTATGTTTCACTGGACTGCCAGTAATTTTGCTTTGTTATATGCCCCACCCCCCCCTCCCCCAATTGTCCTCATTTTCAGTGCATACATGGATATGTATGTGTAACTTCACTACATACAGTACTTGTATATCCATATATGGTAAAAAATATTTTAATGGTTACTGACAATTTTTCTTTCCAAGTATTCAATTAATGATAAGGTATTTTCTAGTTGGCATTAAGAACTAAAATTTCTTTTTGTATGCTATGTCAATTGCTTAATGACAAGTGTTACAGTTGTGAAACACAGTGTCATTGCAAAAATAGCATTCATTATACAGGACATTGTTGGAGATCGTTTTGTCTTCATTTGTCAATCATATGACAATGGTTAAAACAAATTTGGCATTTAGTTTCTGTTGACTCAATTTGTAAAAGATTGTATCTTCGACGCATCAGTGCTCTTTAAGCATCAGACCATCCATGCATCAACAAAAATCTTCACCTCATAACATAATCAAGGTGCCGAAAAATGGCAATTGAATTTTTAGTGAGTTTTGCACGAGTATGGTAGGGGTGCCAAAAAAATGGTGTTTGAATTTTTAGTGAGTTTTGCAAGAGTATGCTCGGCCACTGTCTGAAAAGAGATGAATGTACATGTATGCCATACGTAAGAATTCTGAAGAGGCCTACCTTACATGAACATGTTAGTTTGTTGTGGTTTGTCAGTATTTTTTTATTGTCGATTATTGAACACTTATGGACTGTGAGATCGTGTTTTCTTTTCAATAGTAAGACTGTGAACGTAAGCTAGGTGATAAGGTGTATAGGAGTATAAGTACGACCACAGCAAATTACTAATTTCTAATCTGATCGACTTATATTTAGCATTATTTTCAGTGTTGGCTATATCTCAATCTCATTAAATATTTGCTCACAGGAGCCCCAGTCTTCAAGACTAGTTCTGAGATTTTTGTTATCATAATATTTAAATGCAATGTCACTTGAACATTATTTTCTTGATGTGATAATCTTTAAGTAGCAACATAAATGGACAGTTGAACAGTCATGTTTTACCAGCTTGGTAACCTAATTTATACAAGGATAATTTTTATAATGGCCTTTTTACATTAGAGTTTGGCCATTTATGAGTAAGATGATCTACAGGCTTACTCTTTTTGAGACGTCAACTGTTTTGTAACAGTTTAACTCTAGCTGTTGAACATGATATAAAATAAAATGCGTTTACATCTATACTGTGATTGCATTATTGTTGACATTGAGGAAGCATGACCTTACACATCTTGGCACTTTTAAGACTTTAAATCATGCCTGTCTAGTTAATTAACACTTTTAATACCTTATACTAATCCACTTGGAAATCTAGAGTAATATTAATAACCTCAAATAGTGAGTTAAGATATTGCACATGTTCTATCCCTTCAGAGATTAAAAGCACATTAACATTAATAGATTGATCAAACAGATTGCTATCATGTATTTCACAATGGCAATATATTGAGCTCCACCCATTCCTTTATTTCTAAGTATCCGCTAATTGACATTATAGCTGCTAATGCTTAAATAATACTTGATAATGATAATTCCTTTTTTAAGTTTTCTTACTGACACATGAAAAAGGGTGCGACATTTGCTCCCTTGCCCTCCCCCTCACTGCTAATTACTAAGTCCAATACCATTTCTGATAATGGCTTCTGTCTGCCTTTTCCAATATAATCCCTCCCTTCTGCCACCCTCTCCCTACCCTCTCCTCCCTCACGAATTTGACTTTCACAACAACAACCATTTTGATGAATATGCATTGAATTTGAAAACTAATGTACTGCTTTATATCTTTTTACAGAATTACAGATGAAGTTGTCGTGGCATGTAAACTCTTGAATGGGCATCTTTACAAAGGAAAAGAGATTGGAAGAGAACAAATGGTATTGTGTGTAGCTTTTGTTTAATTCTGTATTAAATATTTACTAATTAAACCTCTTTCAAGAGCATGGTTTAATAGAAGTTTTTCTGTAAAGGACAGGGTTTTCATACTCTCATCCCTTAAGTTATGTTTCTTTGAAGAACGAGGCATGGGTCCAAAGCACAAAGTCATTACAAGAAATACAAATTAGCTGTACTATCTTAATCTAGAGTCAAACAAGTATTTAGGCGTTGGTGAATCTGCAACCCTGCACCTTGAAGCTATTAACCTGAAAGCCTGAAATGCAGCTTAAAGGCTCTAATTTTAAGTAGTCCTGTATGAATGGATTAATGTCATTATTTTAATTTTGTTGTGATATGATTGTGCTTGGGGCATGAAGGGTCAAGAAATTTGAAACTTCTAAAAAGCGGCTTACCATGTTTGATCCAAATTCGTGGCCATCAGAGATCATCAGAATGCAGTCTTTTCAGTCGATATGAAGATAGGCATAGCTCTCATTCTTTCCTTGTGAGATAGCGCAGTGCCTGACTTTGTGTAGCAAATAAAGCAGGATATTTCAAACTTTGATTTCTTCAATGTCTTCAACTCGTCCCCAGAGCTCGATGATTGCACTTTCTTTCTCTTTCGAAGTCTAAGAGCGCATGCTCGGTACCCGCGTCCAGAGCAAAAAATGGCGGGAAAACTAAGTGGCGTGGCGTTCACTGAGCAGTTCAACACGTGTATGTGAGAGAGACATTTTGTATTCTTCAGACATAATTTTGCACAATAATCTTCCCTTCAGTCGCTTATTTATTCTGGAATTGTGATGCCAAACGATTTAGGCTAACGGTAAGATCTGTACATTGTTGGAGGTTAATGTTATTTTTTTGTATATGCTACAAACGAAGCGAGGATTCTATTCGGTCATTTACTTGGCTTACTTGTGTACGGCATGGGTTTCCCTGGTCAGCCGGAAGATGACAAGAAAATTATTTGCTTTGAAACGGAATTGAGCTCACAAAGAGCCACGTTTACTAAGGGTAAAGGACAAAAGAAGCTATCAATAGCCACACGGATCATGGAAAAAGAGGATTCGGTGAGAATTTCACGGTGAGCTGATTCCATGAGCTGTTGTTTGGTTTAATATATCGAAAGCTTGCCGCTTTTAGTTTCGACTTCTCTCAGTCGATGATAAAGTTTATTGCGTTGGTTTTTGAATGCTTGGTCGTGGTGGAATTGATAAACCTCTTCAAAATATAACTGAGGTAAGAAGCTAAAGCTCCCGCGAATAAGCTAAGCCTAAACTTTTGCAACGTTATGTGAGAGTTTTCACTTTCTGAGTGAACGAAATTGTTTTTGGATTAATTCTTGTAAATCAGTTGCTGCCTTGAAATACTCTTTCTTGCTCAGTTTATAAAATGTTCAGTCATATTTCGCATCAAACCTTATGCATTATTTAGTAGAATTAGTTGTTACATTTTAATCTTCATGCTTACGCAAATGCTCTTGATATGTTTGTAAACATTTCTCTTCTCGACAAAATAACATTGTAAGCCGCACCCACCGTATTTTTGCCATATTTGGTAAAAAAAAAAGTTCTGAGCTGAAATCATGGTAGGAAACAGACAATCGCAAAGCTAGAAATGCAATGGCTTCTTTTCGTGTGAGTGTTCTGATAGTTTGGTGGTTAGATCCTTATGCTGTTAATTTCCCTACTTTTTTATTTATTTTTCTTCTTGGAAATGGACAAGCACTAGAAAGAGAAAATAGATATTTAGATTATTTTGGGGAAAAAAATATAAAAGCTTGGCGTGCTATGCCTCTTGGATATTCATTTCATGTAGGCTTGTAAAAAAGAATTGGTGATTTGTTGTTTTTCTTTTAGATTTCATGCATGAGTACCGTGGAAAACAACTGGTTTCGCTGCGTAAGCTCGAGAGACTGTGACCCGGAGATAATCAAAGGCCTCCTGAAAATATTCAAGAATCAAATTCACATGCTGTTAGAGACTATAATCAACCTAGTGGACAGCAATGTAAGTTTGCGTTGTCACGTAACGGTTCTATGGAAGTATTGCGTGACGTGACACTTCAGTGTTTTGGAAAATGTATTTGTTTGTTTATTTAGTTATTAATTCCTACTAAGTACTTTAAATACTTACTGACTGACTGACTGACTTGCTTATTTAAGCATGTATGAACAGAAGTCCATAACTAGAAGTCTACATCTCTGGTAATAGGCCTTGAGATATGTCTTTCGCGTGTAGGCTATTTTTAGAACAGCTTTGCCGCGAACAAGTAGCCAATCACGTTGAAGTATTTTTCAATTCGCGCCTTTGATTGGTTGAACAAATTTTTGAAGAAAAGCAGAACTGCAGAGGACGAGCGAACGGCATTACGAAATTACTGTTTGTTGGTCATCATAATTTCCGTTTTGTGAGGATTAAATCGTCCGTACTAGAATCATCAGGCCATCTTTCATCGATAATGATAGGCTCGAAGTTGTAAAAATTCGGAGCATCCAAATAAGCGAGAGGACCTCAGTGTTTTGGAGTCAGAATACGAAATGGCAGCGAGCAAGAGAGACTAATTCCGAGTCAAATTCAAAATGCGAAGACACTAAAGATTAATGGTACTCTCAAGACGAAGACAGGCATTAAGAGAGCAAGTACATTTTGGCACAGGTTCGTTGCTATTTTAAAAAGCAAAACCGTCGTCCCTGAAGCGCTCAAAATCGAGCGCGGAATGAACAGAATGAAGTTTGATTCGTTTGGCGAGTTTCGCATGTTTTTGGAATTATAAGGACGGCATGACAACAAAAGACTGACTAAGGTAATGTACTTGTTTTCATATGAATAGAAATACGAGCTTAATTCATCGAACAATGATGATTTCATTCACAGCCGTCAAAAGTTTAATTCAAGTTGCTTCTCGGGCACTTCGCAGCAGCTTTCGTGTTGTGTATGTTGTTCAGTATTTTAACACGAGGATATGCTGTACAAAATAAAGACACACTTTCCTACTAAAAGTTTGGGGTACTTCTGTTCATAATTCTCTCGTAAATTATAAAAAAGTCGACCTGCTTGTTTTGTGAGTTTGTCTTCGGAAACCCGGCGACGGGTTGCTTTTTACACTCGCCTTCAAATGCCACTGAACAGACGTTCAAAATCATTATTTACGATACTAATTAGTCCAAATGTGAGAATTAAAGAGAATGGCCTGTCGAGTGTTTTGATGTGATTTGATTTATTTCACCTGCCACTTTCCAAAATATTCGGCCGCAACTTAGAACTTCAATGCATGGTGTCGAAATAGTGGGTGACGTCATTTTCTCGCGAGCACATCAGTTTCTAAAAATAGCCTACACGCGAAAGACATAGCACGCGCGCCAATACCAGATGTAGACTTCTGGTTATGGACTTCTGGTATGAATTATTTGATTGATTGATTGATTGATTGATTGATTGATTGATTGATTGATTGATTAAGGCCTATTTATTTAATTATTTGCCCTTTTTACCTTCATTGTATCAAGGATGTGCGACATTGTTAAGCACATCTTGTACATCTGTTTGATAATGATTGATGTTAAAAAGTAACTGTAGTATGCCATTTTCTTGTCTTGCAGGGTAACAATGCCCTACATTATGCAGTATCGTTTAGAAACTGGAAAATGGTAGATGTTTTGCTGGACACAGGGTTAATGAACTTAAACTTGCCAAACAAGGTACCGTGCATATATCAACTTGCGTTGTTTCCCGCCATTTTTAAACGCGCACAGACACAGCACAAAATACAATGTTTTTATTAGAAGTCGGTCTACGTAAGATTCATTCAAGTTGATTTCCGCAACATTCGCAGTATGTGAACGTGTTTTCTGGAGGGTGGGACTTGAAATAAGGATGGTAGGTAAGGTAAAGATGGGTGGCGGTGGTCGGTGGTTTAGAACTGAAACAAGTGCAGCTTCTCTTTCTAATCGTCCCATTCTGTTTTGTCCTATAATTAACGACGTTCCTGCATCGAAGCACTAGAGGAAGTACGAGGACGATTTTTGATTTTTTCAAGGTTATCACGTGTCAGTAACCTGTCCCACCTTGTTCCATGTTTCTACTGGTCAGCGACGTAAAAGAGCGAGAAGTTTAATTTGACAACGAGACTTGTTTGAAAGAGAAAAAAAGTCGTACTCATATTCCTTCTTGTACTTCTGAATACTTCAAAGTGAAATTAATTACTGTGCTCTTTTGTTACCCGAAATCAGTTAACGTGATGAATATTTAATTCTTTTGATAATTAACAGGCTGGATATACTCCGATAATGATGGCAGCGTTAGCTGGAGTCGTTAAAGAAGATGATAAAGACATTGCGAGGAAAATGTTTAGAGCCGGAGATGTCAACAAGCAAGTTGACGAGGTAAATTGGCCGTGATGAGAAGATCTTCCGGCCGTTTATAATTTTGCTCCATAATCGTTAGTGCTCATAAGAGTTGATTGATTCCTCTTTTCTCCTAAAATCATCAGACAGGGCAAAGTCCACTCATGTTAGCCGTCAGTCGTGGAAGAATGGAGATGGTCGAGCTCACCCTGGAGGCTGGGGCTGAAATCAACGCGACAGATGAGGTGAGACATAAAAGAAGCACTCTGACATTTTATAAAACGCCTCTCCTAGCCTAAGTTCGCAATTGTAGATATTTTAGATATCGATGGTTTGTCCATCTCAGGTTAGAACTCTGTTTCATGGTTTACAATATATGATTTACTTGTCTTCGTTTGGCTTTTTTTTACATTAGACTGTTCACAGTCTCTATTTTTCAACGCAAATTAACGCGAGAGAAACGGCGCTCTCCTGAATCCCCTCGCGCCTTCCGTTTTGCCCTGGCGTCCAGTTCTCTCAAGTTTTTTACCGTGTTCGACGATCGAAATAGAGGGTTGTTTTTCAGTCGATTTTTACATGTCATCATTTAACGCTTGACGCAGGTTTGATTGTTAATATTACGTTTCTTTGTCGGTTGACGGTCAATATTAGAGATTTTGACACCCGCTGGAGAAGTACCCCCATGTATGCTGTTAGCTACATGTATATGTAGGAGTAACCGGCAATTACGCGGTCTTTTTTTCCTTCCGCCGCCGCCCCTGCAAGAAAAAAACAAAAACGCCATAACGCAGGGTAGAGACTCTGCACTTTCTCACCCTCCAAGTCTAGACATGGTGAATATTTTATTTCATTTAATTTCCAAATTTCATGTTTCCACTTCGGTTTCACTTTTTTATTTTCTATTTCAGCGGTCATAACAACACGATCTGTTACATTCATTAACACTTAGTTCATTAAGGTCACGTTACATACAGATATACGTTACTTACACTCGATGTATTTGACACCCTTAGCTCTTGAAGTTCTTAGTCTTGCTTTTGTCACTTACATCATTTTATGTCATTTTCCCTACTTCCAGGATGGTTCAACAGCGCTGATGTGTGCATGCGAGCATGGTCATCTTAATATCGCCAAGCGTCTTCTCCTGGAGCCACGCTGCGATGCATCCATAGAAGACAATGTAAGGGCCTCCACAGACTAGACATTTAGTTGTCGACAGCTAAACCAATTCTGTCCGATGCAAGGATTCCATACATTGGAGTGTTAGTTGTCAATAACTTAGTCAGGCCAGCGAGAGCTTGTGAAGAAACGTTCACTACGCTTGCTCTACGCATGCTCACTGACAACGCTTGTCGACAACTAAACCAATCATTCCCACGCACTGGAAAAGTGGTCAAAATGTAGTTATCGTTAACGATTAATTGTCGACAACTAAAGCAGTTTCCCTTTCCAAAAAGGAAAACTGCCTAGTTGTCGACAACTAGAATTGTAGCGTTTTGTTGTTGACTTTTTTGTTGTTTCACTTTTTTATTTTCTATTTCAGTGGTCAAAACAACACGATCTGTTACATTTATTAACACTTAGTTCATTAAATACGTTTTTTAGTTGTCGATAACATTTTGTTATCGATAACAAAATAGTTTTCGACTACTAAATGTCTAGTTTGTGGAGGCCCTAAGCCACCTTTCTATCAGTCATGTGACGTTTTCACGCAGATTTGTAAACCGAAGCTGCTAATTTTATGGAGAGGTAGTCTTCTTTGAAGTAGACTGTTCATTGTCCTTTTTTTCCGTGAGGTTGTAGAGATAGAACGTTGAGTTCGAGGGGCCGCCATCCCCCCGGTTTCATTATGCGAGCGAAAACTGAGGAAACTACAAAATGCCCGTGGATAAGGGGTAGGGGTAGGGGTGGAGGAGCGAAAAAAATAAGGGACTGTGAACAGTATAATATTTTGCCCTGGGTATTGTTATTCGTGACATGTAGATAAAGTATGGGGAATCGCTCTGGCCTGGGACAAGCCCAAACCAGGCTCAGAAGATCTCCGGCAGGTGACGCAGATTTCAAACCCGGCTTCCTCGCAGGGAGGGCGGGTGGGGTGCCAACTGTTTGCTGCCGCGGACTAGAGTAGAGTGCACAATAGGGAGCACGTGTTTGCCTTTTATATGAATAATTGCATATCATTAATTCATCCCCAGGGCATATATTACCAATTCAAATTGACTTTGAATAGTCTATCTTTGAGGCGGGTGGGGAAGAGTTAGGCGACAACCCATGCTAAATTGCCTCTGCGACTACCAGGGACAAACGAAGGGACCTTGCCACGATAAGCCGCTGTGTCATCGCATTACCTGCGGCAACAATTTTTGCCATTATCTGGCCACTGACTATTTTTTTTGGAGTTAAGCACAATTTTGACAAAACGATTAAGACGGAATCCACCAGGAAGTCGAGTAATATTTATTAAGTTGGACAAAAATCGAGTACCAGAATAATTTAAATCCTATTGCGTTATTTTCTACCCTAAATAAAAGGTAAAGATGTAAGTAATTATCACTGATAACACCAACAACAATTTCTTATCAGAGTCTTAGAAAATGAATTTCAAAGTTCACAAGCTATAGGGAAATTCTCACGTGCAGCCATTTTGTAAAATCGTCTTTAAGCGATTCTGTGGAATTCAGTGAAATTTCAAAATTTGTTTTCGGTGTTTGGTGTTGTTAGAAAAGATTTCTTTTGATAAGATATTTGAAGCAGTAACACAAAAGTTTGCAATAAGGTGTAAATAATTTTGGTACAACAATTTCTTATCAGAGCCTGAGAAAATGAAATTTAATGTTCACAAGCTATAGGCAAAAGCTCGCTTCTTTTAAGCGATTTAGTGGAATTCAACGGAACTTCGAGATTGGTTTTCGATGTTTGGTGTTGTTAGAAAAGATTTCTTTTGATAAGATATTTGAAGCAGTAACACAAAAGTTTGCAATAAGGTGTAAATAATTTTGGTACATAATTTTGTCCAACAACTACTCGAAGTCCTGGCGGATTCCGTCTTAAATTTGTGAGGTCGCTTATAGTCGTCGTAAGGTATCGGGTGATGTGAGTTTTGGTGTGTAAACTATACCCAGCAAAGTTCGCAAAATTACACAACTTGAAGCTAGTGGCCGAAAATTGATGCCACTATCATGATCACATTAATTTTCATGATTGCCTTCAGGATAGCATTCGGCAAGAGCCTACATCACAGCTGCAAAACCCAGTCATTTAAGTAAACGCGTTGTATAGATGTCCTGCACATTCCGTTGATAACATCAAAATTGTTTTCCTGTTACATTAGGAGGGGAGCACTGCTCTGTCGATTGCCATGCAGAGGAACTTCAAAGACTTAGCTCTGCTAATATATGGAAATGTTAGCTTCGATCCAATAGGAAAACCACGGAAGGTACGTCAATGTACTATCACTGTAGGGGAATTGAAAAGCTGGGAGTATAGTTGGTAACATTATAATTTCAGCAAGCCAATCCGTCCCTGTCCCTGGAAACTATAGTCTCCATTTGTCTGGATTACCCTCCCCCTCACCCACCCCACCCACTCAATTCACTTGGCGTTAGCTTCACGGCTGTTTTTGGTTTGTCACACAACGCTTCTCAGCCTCTCAGCGTGACAACCCAAATAGGGAGGCTATAAACTTGGGTTTGGCGTAACAGAGAAGAAGCTAACTAGAGTAGCTGTGTGTCAACTTCTAAACGTTTTTATCTTTAATTTTTATCCTTTTTCTTTTTCAGAAAATCTCTGGTCTGCCATGTAAAGCGTCTTGAAACCTAAGGCAAAGACGTGAACATGGTTCTTCGCCATTTTACCTTGTCAGAAACGTTCGTGGGATACGTACCATGTTTCTGATCAGATGCCTGCAGCTAAAGGAGTTTTTTTCCGAGCTTTTAAACTTATCGTGTTTGCGAATACAATGAAGAATGAAGTGCAAAATATGGCACATCACGTTTTTTCTCTCCCACCCTTCTTGTGCTAGTAAGTTTTTTTTGTGGCCCGGCGGGTGGGTGGGGAGGGGAGGGGGGTTGATTGGTGACGCTTATAAGAGAGAAGGGTATTACGGCTTTTATACACTTTTAAAACTATAATTAAGGATTTGAGTGTGTTGTGAGGTTTGTTGTATGTTTTCTTACCACTTTAAACTACATTTGTTTGACTTTTATACAAAAGTGGGACGTCTCTAGTTAATTAAGATTGTTCGCTATTTAAAGAAAGGCATTTTTTATATTTTAAGCAAGGCAGCCCATTAAGCTTTATTGTGTATTTTATAAATGGCTCTAAACTGTGCATAGCATGTTATTTATACTATATGCCATACAATTACCCCTGTTTGTAATGTTTTTAAATCCAATTTTCGAATCCCCCAGTTTCTTTGATAATGTCAAGATATAGTTTATCATCAATTAGAGATCATTAGAGGAAAGCCCAAGAAAATTAACAAACTATAATGACCGAGTGTGTAAAGCTCGATGTGATGCGCGCGAGTAATTTTTACCTGTTGGCACATTTATTGATGATAAAGGTTAACCAATGCGTAGAAATGTTCTATTGACGTTGATGTTAACGACGAAAGTTGCCACCGACAACGAGGTTCCTTATGCACGTCGAAACCTTCTATTTTTAAATTAAGAATTATTAAATAGTTTTTTTGTCTCGTGTCGTCATGACGTTGTCATGACGACACGAGAATATGCGAGGGGGAGAAAGTGCATTCCATGGACCATTCCATGCGTGTTTGCTTTGTGAGGCCGCGGAATTTTCCCGCCATGTCAATATTTTTCCCGCCATGTCAACATTTGCTTTGTGAGGCCGCCAGAATTTCATATCAAAGAACAGATAATGTTTCTTTAACAAAGAGGTCGCAGCCCGCTGGTTTATCAAACTTTAGGTTAGGAATATTTATTGTAAAGGGCTTATTATGTGAAATACAGGCACGCTTTACTGTTCTTAAAATTGATTTCTTTTCTTTTACGTTTATTGCTGTAGTAAGTTCACAGTCTTGTACGGTTCTTGTGATCGCTCTATCAAGCGCAACAAATTCGGTGCACTCGCACGATGATATAAAGTGTTGACGTTATCTGTAAATAAACGACACGCAATGCACGCAGAAGAGATGGCGTTTTTTTAAGCCACCAGGCAATCTAAATGGAACAGAAATAAGGCCCCTTTTAGCTGGCGACAGTACCTATCCCCATTAACGAACTGGCTAGTGAAACCCTACCCGCGGACAGAGGACGCCTGACTCAAGAGCAGAGAAAGTGTAACTTGAAGTTCGGTACGCTACGATCTGTAATGCAACGAGCATTTGGCATGTTGAAAGCTCGTTGGAGAATTGCGTTGAAAAGGGTTGAACAGAAAAACGAGACCCTAAAGAAGACTGTGATTGCTACGTGAGTATTGCACAACATTTGTTTTGAAAAGTGCGACCTATGGCACGGATAACAACGATCCAATAACAGAAAATAAACGATTAGATAAAGACAATGTCTTTTAAGCCAGCAAGTATTGTGTTTGTTTGTTCCATTTTCCTGCTCTGGGCGTCACGGAACATTTCAGCCGATCGTTCAAATCTTGTGTTGTCCTGTTCCATACTCTTTCAAACATTTCAAAAAAAGAACTCTGCCAGTCTGGAGTCGTACTTTCTCGCCATTCTTTTCTCAGGCGGTTCTGATTCAAGTCGAGCGAGACCGCTGCCTTAACTGCTTGAACTAGTACTCTAGATTCTGCTGCCGTTACTTCACCTGCTGTAGCATTCTCTGGCTTTCTGGACACCTTTCTTTATACAAAGAACAGATATCGTTCCAGAGTTTGATTTTTTCTCTTTGTGAAACTCCCCACAGCTTACTAAATTTTGGCGCCTACGCTTCAAGAACTTCGTGCGTTTCTTCCTCAGTCCAGTCAGCAGACTTAACGCGAGGTTTTTTTGTTTTTGTGTTTGCCGTAGCAAGTACTTCGATATCACTTGGAACTGAAGACTGAGGCGATGGCGTGCTTCTCGCCAGAAGTAGTAGCTGGACGATAAAATGTGGCGCTTGTCGATGGAAATGGCCAATGTTGACCGCCATTCATTGGCTGATCTGGATTTGCTACTCTTGCAAACCGTCGATTTTATAAGTTATCGCTAAAGGAACAAAATGCGTGATTTGTGATTGTGTGAATTTTATTTTTACAGAAAGAAATGTACGTGTCGTACAAGTCTTGCGTGTTCTGATACCTCATCGAAAACGCATTTGATTGACATTTAATTTCCTGAAATTGTTTTGATAGTGCGTATTAAAGTAGCGCGGCATCCGACAAACGATACACGGTCAAACGGTCTCAGTTAGTCCTTCAGTTTGTTTACACTTTAAAAGAAATTTCTGTCTACCGAATCTAATAGTACTCGTCAAATATAATTTATCTCTTTCGTTTATACTTTGTATTAGTCCTTTCTAACTGCCGGGGAGTAGTTTGCTTTGTGTTCTACGCGGCGATAACTTGATTTCTGTTCGCATGTGAAAAGTAGCCGGGCAGTGGCTTTGCCGTGAATATGGCACCTAACTATTTTGTTAACTTTTATTAAAAAAAACCTTCCTTTCCAAATAGACCCATGCGTTTTATGATTTTACTTCCAATCATTGCGAAATGTTAGATTCTTAGTCAACTTTTATTTTAGAAGTGAAAAAAAAATACATACAGACCACACTAGCCCTCTGATTATAGATTTTGATAATCGAGAAATGTTTATCAGCACACTGAGATAAAATCGGTCAGCTGCGAAAGTAAACAAAACGCGAGAATAAATATAGACATTCCTTAAATGTTTCTTTTTCCTTTCGCGTGACAGTCAGGACGTTTCTCAAATGTTTCTTTTTCCCCTCGCGTGACAAGAAATCCGCCATGGATCCTGAACGCGTGATCGCTTCGATTGTAGCTCTTCTTTTCCTGATTATTGCGCTTAGAAAAGTTAAGATATTTTTTTCGAGTTGAGGATTGCGGTCGCGATGCGAGAATCGTTACCGAAAGGTTTTTTGTGACTGCATAAAATGTAATCAACAAGAGTTGACTGGAACAAATTACTTGATCTGTGTAGCAGTGTATGGTTTCAAGTACGGAATAGCTTAGTGTCAAGTGTAGTGTGTCAAACTTATACAGTTGCGATTACACATCGTCCTTTTACCGTGGTAAATGGGCTCTTTACCTCGGAAAAGTCACAAATCGTGTGTGGCCAACATTTCCCAAGGTAAATTTATCGCGGTGTATTTCCATGGATACATCAAAAAGAGCAAAAGAATCGCCCATGAAAGTTACCGAGGTAAATAGGTAGGTTTTTCAAGTACCCCAAGATAAAATGACTGATCGCGAGGCAAATTTCAAAGATAAGCAAATAAAATAAACAGAGAAATTTGAAATTAAATACGGTTTAGATTTCCGGAGGTCAACTTTGCGTGTTCAAGGCAGCAAAAGCGTGGTCTTTCTTAGAATCATGCCTGGATGGCTTGCTGATTTGTAAGTATAAGCTACTTTTTTTGGAAATTTGGCGTTTAAATACAACACAAGTCAAGGAAGATCTATAGTGCATTTTCTTATATGTAGTTCGATTTAATCTCTAGGCCTCTAGAAAAATCCAACAAGGAGATTTATAAAAACGGAGTCTTCGCCTTCTAATTCTTCGGTGTCTGAAACACTGACATAACAAAGCAGTATAAATAATAAAAGCGAGATGATGCTAGCAAGCACCCTCGAATTATCCATTTTCGCATTTCGCGCCGAAAACAGTATGAAAGATTAATGACCTTGGTAAAGTATTAAGTCTGTGACGGCAAACACCCCGGTAACGTATTCCCGCGGTGAGTTTACCTTGGTGTAATTTACCTTGGGAATTCTATTTCGTTACAAACATTCCGGTATTTCCATTTTCAGCGTTTTCGTCGCAAGAAACATGTACTCTATTTTCTGACATTGTTCTTGGATCGTAGAAAGAGGGCAATAAATCACAAAAGAAATGGAAAACAGCGGAAGAACAGCGGTCGGCGCAAGAAGGTGAGGGACGGATACTTCGAGTAACGCTCAATTCCTCTTGCGTTCATTTGCGTCAAAAATAATGTAATTTTGTCTTCCTGCTTGTTTTGTCATTTTGTTTCTCGAGTGTTTTATCATTTCGTTTTCCCGCATGTTCACAATTCTTATTTCTCGCATATGAAAAAAAGAAGACTTAAAATTATCCCAGCAAAATTTTCCCCGGTCTCTGCTTTCCCCATCCCCGGAAATGGTAAATCTTCTAAAAACACCTTTCTTTTTAGAGGCGCGAAAGTTGCAAGCGAAGATAACATACAAGCTTTTTACAGCCTAGAGAAACATTTCCTGTTATAATAGCTTTTTGGTAAAGTATATTTTAGCCTCTTTTTGTAATAGCATTATAATAAGGAGTACTATTTTTAATCTTAAATTTTAATGTGATGTAGGTTTTAGATGCAGCGCACCTATAGATACTAGTCTTCCACCTGAATGACCCACCCTGTTTAAATATAGTTTCATATACTTACTTTCGTAATGATTCAGTATAGTCACCCGGTAATGAGCTAAAAATGAGAAACAATACTGATAAGAAACAATACTGAACGATTGCTGTGACCGTTTTTGGGTGTCCTCAGTCACCAAACAGTTTCATTCTGATGTCGAATGCACGCTTGTCTGACTAGAGACAAGAGATGTAGTCTCCCAGTGAATGTTGTGTAACCCCTTTTGAATGTAGCTGTCAGCAGTCTGTAAGTGTTCTTCACCAAACACTTTCATTTTGATATCATACGCGCGCTTCTTGGACTTCAGAGTGGAGATGTAGTTGCCCAGTGAATGTTGTGTAACCCCTACTGAATGATAGCTCTCAGCCATCTCTCAATGTTCTTCACCAAACCGTTTCAGACTGATATCAAGTACAAGCTTGGATCCGGATCCAGAGCAGAGATGTAGTCGCCCAGTGAATGATTTGTAATACCCCTACTGAATGGTAGCAGTCAGCTGTCTCTGAATATCAGAGACAGTATATCAATATCCTTCACCAAACAGTTTCCATCTGATATAAAGCGCGCGCTTCTTGGACTTGAGAGCGGACAATTTCACACCTCGAAAATGGAGATTTACGGAAAATTACGCCATCAATCAAAGGTTCTTAAAGGTGGTTAAACCTGACATTTACGCTACCGTGTGTAAACCTGGTGTAAATGTGGCTTAAATGTTTCAATCTCTTTAAGCCAGCTTTAGACATGAGTGTAAAGCTGGGTTAAAGGTCAGCTTTAAAAAATGTAAAGGTCGCGTAAAGCTGATTAAATTCCAAATTTACGCCAGCTTTACTTCAGCTTTACACCGCAGTAAAGTTATGTTTTCATGCTGTGTTTGTAGTCGGCAAGTGAATGTTGTGTAACACCTACTGAATGGTAGCTGTAAGTGGTCGTTGGATGTTTTTTTTACCAAACAGTCTCAGTATGATATCATGTGTAACCCTCACTTCATGGCTGTTGTTAGTCAAGCTCACCAAACAGTTTTCCGTCTAATTTCAAGAGCACCCGTTTTGGACTCGAGAGCAGAGTTGTAGTCTCCAACTGAATGTTGTGTAACCCCCACTGAAAGATAGCTGTCCGCAGTCTCTGAAAGGTTTTCACCAAACAGTTTCCGTCTGATATCAAGTGCATGATTCTTGGGCTCAAGAACGGAGATGTAGTCGCCCAGTGAATGTTGTGGAACCCCTACTTAATGGAAGTTGTCAGCAGTCTTTCGATGTTCTTCACCAAACAGCCTCAGTCTGATGTCGAGTACACGCTTCTCTGACTAAAAAGCTTCTGAGCAGTCCCCTCTCCTGTGTTGAATGACGGCTTGGTCTAAATAGATGTCTGGAAAAATCGAATAGCACACAGTCGCGAATAGTACGAATACTCCCGAATAGTCGCGAATAGTGACAATTCGAGACCAGAATACTCTCTACTACTGATCAAAGTCAATGTCTTACATTGATCTTACACTTTAGCATATGCCACGGACAAAGAAAGGGGGCAGCTATTTTTTCCTAATTTGGAATGCCCCTTCTTTGTAATCCTCTGCACCCTTAGCGAATTGCAACTGTCAGGTTGAGTTTAAGACGAAACAAAACTACCTGGTAAAATCTAGCGTGTGAGCCTGAGAACTTTACAAAAACAAAAGAAACAAGACATCAATACATCAAAAAGAATTATAAAAGAACAGTCATTTTATAAAATTATAGAACGAAAACTAACTTAGCACCAAAACAAGGCTATACCTTGTGGTTTAACGTTTTAACACTGAAATCACAAATTACACAAAAATATTGAAAAGAGACACGAGACAGCCCAAAGGGCCTTTGATTAATATTTACAAGGGTTCTTACGGTTGTCAAATCCTTGGTTATATTCTCTTTATAATCCTGAACTTAGTTTATATGCGTTTTCCAGGCTTTGATATAGTAAATGATATAGTAACAAACAGCGGGCAGCTGGAATGAGGACGGACCCAAACAGTGAGGCGGGCAGACAGAAAGACACATATAGACCAATGGACACATCGACGGACAGACAAAGGATCAAACGGGAAAAGCGCGGGACGAAGATCCACGTTGTACATTTTCCCATTGAAATTCCAGTCTTCTTTTTTGTTCCTTTTGTTATATTTCTTTTTTTCGTGGTAAGATTTCCTTTTGCCTCCCACTATTTGACCACCTGAAGCAGACGAAGTGTTGACTTTGAATGACTTATTTAGTCAAGTTAAAAATATTTTGTATTCCTGTTAGATGATGTATTGATTGTCTCTGATGGTTTCTGCTAACATTTTCTATGATATACTAGAAATTATTTTGGAATATACAAAAAGGTATTAAACGCAGTTTTATCTCAATTACTTGGAACGTATGCGGCGAAAACTTTTGCTTTTCAGGGTAAACTGCTTAAACTAGTTGAAAAAACTACAATTTAGTAAAACTTGTGGTTTCATTTCATATGGGAACTTATAAATTAAACAATGTAAATGTAATGTTCATCAATGTACATGCTCTACTTAACAATTAGATTATGAGCTCGAGATTTCTATGAGGTGATAGTTGATGAGGCCGCAGGCCGAATCAACTATCACCTCATAGAAATTGAGAGCGAATAATCTAATTGTTTTAGTAGAATTCTGACTGAAATAAATGCAAATAATGGTTTCTAATTATTTTCCTACGCATTATCGAACTTAACGTTTTAACAAAATCGCACGCATTGAATTGTCCTTGGTAAATTTTCGGTTGTTTACGCGCGTGCACCCGTTTTTCAATAATTTCAAGCTTTTAAAGTCAAGAAACCGCTAATGTCCTTCTTTTAGTCTTCTCGAGAATTTTATTATCCATTTACATTTAAACTTCCTTCCAAAACTTCGGAAAAGGATAAAAACGTCGCATTTTGTGGACGACCTTCGGCAACTGCACACTAATGGCTGATAGTGTTCAATAGCTCAGCCAATCACATTGCAGCATTTGCATTAGTGTACTAGTAGAATTCTACTAATAGTATTTAGAACGTATATTACAATCCGGGGGAAAAATGAACTTCTGTGGATTTATGATAAAGGTGTGAATAAAATCCATACCTCCAGGGAAGTGATACGATATCACCGTCCCTGGTTATATTGTCGAAGATCATCCGAAGTCTTTCAAACCTTCCCGAACATGATCCGAGGTCGTCCGAAGGTTACGGAAAACCACCGTAATGTCTCCGAAAATAACTTATGATCATCCGATTGTGTCTGCTGAGACATACGCTCGTTCCTGATGTGGTATAAAAAAACTCGCAAATAAAAACGATCATAATGTGACAATGGGCGTTTGGCTGTTTAGCTGTTCTCTTGGGCTTGTTTTCAGAGGGAGAACCACGCTTGGAGCGACGGAGTTAATCAGACTCCTGGAAGCCGAGATCTATTACAACAAAATAATCTTCAGGACCGGCATCCCACCATCGGGGGTGTAGCTAAAGAACAGTTCAGTACGTAACGGAAGATTATCTTAGGGTGTAGTACCGAGCGAGTTAAAGGCCGTTTACACGACAGAGAAAATTGGGTATGGACCCGTCAAAAAATCGGTCCGCATCCCACCACTTTTGTAGAGAAAGGAGGCAAAATTATTTAAGGTGGGGGTACACCTAGACTTGCCCCAAGTCGCTCGTTTTTTTTTCTTTGGGTCAATAGGTTTGCTTGAGTAAGATCGCTTTGAAATTACGCCCGACGGACCGCAGTAAATTGAGTAAAATCGCTTTGAAATCGCGCGCGAGAGACCGCGCGGGCGCACAAAATCGAGGGATGGCTCGGAACTTGTTCCGCGATCCGCCGCCATTTTGTTTTTCAAGACCGCGCGCGCCCACTGTATCCGTATCTAGCGGTCTCATGCGCATCAAACGAACGACTTGGAGCAAGTCTAGGGTACACCCGATTTTGAGTGAAATTTTAAGAGATTTAAAGAAGGGATAGAAGAAAGAAAATTATTTTTGAAACACCAACAGACAGTTGACCCCCACGCAAGAGCACCCCAGGTTGTCAGGGGACTGTTTGGGTGTCCATATACTAATTTTTAACTTCAAATTCTAATTTTAAAATCACATTAAATCTTTAATATTTCTTATTTCTCCAAATTTTACTAATCCTTTGAGAAAAACCATCTCTTTCCAAACATCCCCAAAAATCACCAAAAAATTACCAAACACCGCTAAACATAGCTTTGTAAACTGAGCATAGAGCTTCTGGATTACTTGAAACGCGGACGAGCGAGATATTCGCGTTAAACCAACTTTAGCGGTGGAAAAACAGGCTTCAGGTGTACCCCCGCCTTAAAGTCCTGTTAGAAGATTAATTAAATTTTGGAGAGGGACTGGCACTAGTCAAAGATAGGAAATAACGTTTGTTCAGTTAAACGTTTTGTTTCATTCCGAGCGGATTCCTTAAGCCCTTCTTAGGGTAATTGTTTTTCATACAATAAAACTTTATGTTTCAATGCGACAAGTGGAAGGAATCGTCAATGATGGTTTTCTCGAACTGTAGGGCGTGGCCAATCACGTGACCTAAATCTTTAACTAAAAGTATATTGTTTGTTTATCTTAAATCATTTGAGCATTTTTATTCCCGTTACCACGCACCGATGTGTGATTTAAAATATGACGAAGGTCTAAGAACCAGGCCTTAATCTACTTGAGTTGTATCAGAGTTGTTGTGTTGTTGGCGGGGGCAATTAGCTTACGTCATCACCCATCCGTTTTCATGAATGAGAGTAATTTTTTCAGGGGAAGTCTAGCGCTATTTAGAAAACGGTCACTTCAATTACCATGGCTGAAAAAAAGGTAATGAATTTCGCATCTTTGACCAATTGTAGACCTTTCGTCTCTAGAAATAATGGATATTTTTAAGGTTAATCAAAGGCACTATGTGCAACGACTGTTTTTTTTTGGAAGTGGCAATGAGCTACTGAACTCGGAAAATGAATGATTAATAAATGAGGATTTATCAAATCGCAACGCGGTCTAACCTGCATCGCTTTAAACAAATCATACGTCACACCTGACAACGTTGGAGTTCGGGGTCCAGATTAGAGAAAATAACTCTAGTAAAAACTTCTACACAGATTCATTAGTAGCAAGCATAACAATATCAACCTATTTGGTGGATAAAATAAAGCCACAGCAACTGGTTGTCCTTTGTGGCTCGTTGCCCAACAAATGAGTGGCCTGTAATCTCCAGCAAACTCAACATTATAGCTGTCAAATATTGTATCCTACAAACTGCAACAACGGTCAAACAAAATGAAGCAGAATTAGAAATAAATTTTATTAAACGCTAATTTTGTAGAACATTACCAGATAAAACCAAATTCATTATGCTTATACATTGTGATGACTGATTTCGAAAGACATTAAAACTCCAGTGTAAATATTACAACGACAGCTTCACGCGCGTTCTGTCAAAATTCTAATAATTTCCCAAGCCTTCACGAACTTCGAGCCTAGCCGTGGTCGATTGCTGAATTTCTTGACGCTTCGCTTAATACTAGAAGAAACCTCGGGAACTCAACTTTGTTAATGTACATAGATAAAAGCGATTGCGCTGTAGAAACGTCTACATTCGCACCCTAGACTGTTACAGGCCGGAACACGAAATTGTCACGCCAAAAGACCCGAAACTACGGAAGTCGCGTTACGTCTGTCAACCATCTGTCAACCCGTTTTGTATTCACGATTAAATAGATCTTTCGCAATAATTTGTACAACCACAAGCCTGCGGGACGCCGTTTTGGAGCCATTGCGTTGATTACAGTCAGTACAGTCGGCCAGGTTCTGATATCATGAAAAGATGGTCTGTTATCGCTGCCATTTTGAGGGCTATCATCCAAGGAACAACAGTTTTAATCAGCCACCGAACGTCGTAAAAGGAGTGGAAATCGAGTAAGTCGATTCGTTGTTTTATACGGCCAGCGATTACACAAACTTCGCTTTCAATTTCGCTTTCTCCGTGACATGCAAACTAAAATAATCAAAGGGCTGTTTATTAAGCGATGACGTCATCGTTTAATGTGTTCGTGCGAGTTCTTGTCGCTTTTATTTAACAAGTGACGAATTTTCGTCGAAGTCGAACGTGCATCACTTGTAAAGATCTATACGGATTTACGTTGTTTTTTATTTTGTTTTGCATTGGTTGTAAAAGAAGCAAGCTCCAAGCAGACAAATTCAAGTTTGCGTGTTTTCGTGTTAGCGTGTGTACACTCTTTTCCCTGTACAGCGTGTACGATTGACGTTCAATTTCCGGAATGTGTTTTGATAGTATAGTGCCACGAGCATGATAAGTTTGAAATCGGCTGCGTTGACCTTTGTCGCGTGACACTGATAATCTTCTGTCAGCTAGCGATTACACAAACTTCGCTTTCAAGTCTGATTTTGTGGTGAACTCAATGGCACGTGGAACGACTTTTTGGTGGAATTCGATTGCGTGTATATCTGGATAACTTTGGGGGCAAGTTGTTTCTATGTATTTTTCTATTCGTGTTTGAAAACATATGATCACTTTTAACGATCCGCGCATCGTCTTTTATTTTAATATGCTTTTAAAATATGACTTTGCCTGTCTTCTGCGACCGCTATTTTGGTTGCTTATACTGTGAGTTTTGTTGTTCCTCTTTTACTTGCGGTAGGGTCCTCTGGCTTTTGGGATAGATAGTCTTCTGCTAGGAATAAATCTCGCTCCAGATTTTATCTCGTCGTTGAAACTCGAGTGTTCTCCGCTGCGACCTGTGCTGATGATTTGGTAATTGTGAAGAAGAGCTCCCCTCAACCGACTGTCGGTCGTCTGTCGGCCGACAGGCTACCGACAGGCCACCGACAGACGACCGACAGGTTACCGACAGACTACCGACAGTTTCCCAAAACAGACATTTTACTGTAAGATAGAGCAGAAAAAGCAGGAGTTGACCCGACACAGAAAGCAATAAGACCAGGTAAACATTGTATTTTATCGTAAATTATACATCATCTACTTACTGATACAAAAAAATTGACTGCTCGCCGAGATTTTCTTTTATACGAAGTTCAATTTGTTATAAATATATCACCTGCGTAATTTTCAGTCCACTGGGCAAGCGCTGAAATCACTTTCGAAGATGATAATCCAAAACGTAGGCATAAACTTCAATTCTAAAGACACGCACTCGCTAAAATCGCCCTACAATGCAATGCGAACCCTCTGTGGTATGGAATGGTATGTCATGTAAGTATAAATAATGTTTACCTTTGACATTTTTCTCTGTTTGCATTGCAGGTTGCGGGCTATCGAATGGTCTTTGCGAGCATACTAGCACAATCTTTTTCTTTGCGAGAAATTTTGTAAGGATCTAGAGCAGAAGCCTAATTTTGCGAGGACTGCAAATGAATTCTGAATTTTGTTTTCTTTTAATTAATATACGCAATAATTCGATAATTGATTTGGCGCGTGCTACGATAATTGATTTATGCCGCGTGCCGGTTAGCTGCCTGGGGTTCTACCTTTGTCCCGCCAATATACTTTATCATAACACACATGTTGGTATAAGACTTTATTTTATTTGGTGGCTCCTAAAGGAGCCGTTTTTTTTTAAACTAAGTAAACTTAGTTTGGAGGGTAGAAGTCAGCAATGTCAGCTAACTCAGCAAGGGTACTTCTTAACTCCGAGGCCTATAAAAGGTGTTTGAAATGCGTTGATTTAGGTTGTCGCTGTGACGCACACGATGTAATTGTTCCTTCTTGTCGCTTCTATTTAAAGGGGCACTGTCACGGACATTTTTTGGCTTTTTTAGTAAAATGGCACCAAAATTGCAACTAAGTACCTTCAACCATGCACTGGAAATGCTCCTAGAACGTAAAGGAAAGGATATCTGGCAAATTGTCTAAAGAAGAGGGTGACCATAAATAGTTTTCATCAATTTTTCCAAACCACAAGAACAGAACTTGAAAAAGTCAGGCTGACTTTTTCAAGTTGAGATCAAGAGCTCCCGATGGTATCACAGTGATATCACTCTATATTTAACATCAGTGCACTTATATGGTAATTTTAAGAATACTTGACCACTGTTAATGGGTTTCCAATGGTGTAAACATGTTTTGGGCTGTTGAATTTTTGAAGTTATGCTCGTGACAGTGCCCCTTTAACAACTGACGAATTAAATCGTCGAAGTCGAACGTGCATCACTTGTAAAGATCTATACGGATTTACATTGTTTTTCATTTTGTTTTGCATTGGTTGTAAAAGAAGCAAGCTCCAAGCAGACAAATTCAAGTTTGCGTGTTTTCGTGCTAGCGTGTGTACACTCTTTTCCCTGTACAGCGTGTACGATTGACGTCAATTTCCGGAATGTGTTTTGATAGTGCCATGAGCATGATCTTGCATTCTTTGATTGCTGTGAAGATTAAGCGTGGCATAAAATTTATTTTGAAATCGGCTAGGTTGACCTTTGTCGCGTGACACTGATAATCTTCTTGTCAGCTGGCGATTACACAAACTTCGCTTTCAATTTCGCTTTCACCGTCACATGCAAACTTAAGAAAATTCTGTTGATTTTTCTATAGGGCAGAAACAACATACACCTGTTTTAAGGTAAAATAAAAATAAAATATGTTCACAATCGATTTTCAAATTATCATCACATCATCACCATCGAAACAAAACCATTAGCGCGTAAAGTACAGTGGTCTGTCATCGGTCTTAATTAAACCGCAACGTCAAACTGAGAGTGGCGTTACATGTAGGTCTGCCAACCATCTGTCAACGGCCTTTTGTTTACATCTGATCGACTGAAGGAGTGAAGGAAGGATGGCTTCAAATCGCCACTCAATCCGTAACTCCCGTTTTGCATACGCAAAAACAGTCGTAAAAAGGACAAAACACGGTAGCCAATAAAAAGGCTAAGAAAAACGCTTCGTCTAATATTTAGCGGTTTTCCCTGGATTGCATACAGTATTTCTTCCCTTCATATAAAGCGCCCAAATTTTTCAACCTGAACTGGATTTTTTATTCCTTAAGATTTTATAATTCGGAAGTTTAATCTTTCTTTTCTCAAATGTGAAAGTTTGAAAGGCAAACACGAAGGTAACGTGGCCTAGTGGTTAGGGCGCTGGACTTATAATCCGGAGCTCCCGGGATTCAAATCCTCCTCCTTGTCAATGCATGAATTTGTGTTTTGTGGCTTCAAATGTAACTTCTCTGCACATTATAAATAGCCAAATGGTCAGCCTCCTACTAGTTTCTGTTGCCAAAAAGTGGCTGAATTTCGAAAAAGTTGCCGAAAAGTTGTTATTTTTTACTTGTTTGCACTTGTAGTTGGTTTTATTGCGGTTTAGATCATGCAGAGTATAAGAAGGCTTTATTCGCATTCATTCCCAGCTGAAATCTGAATCACTGACAGTGTTCTCCGCCATCTTGAAAAACCAGTCATGTGATACCACTGACCTCATGGACAGGCTGTAACACTGATCGAGGTGGGATTGGTATTAAATTGGTATTGGCCAGTCCTGTAGTCCACACACTCACACAGTAGTATAAACCAGTTGAATTTCGCTGACTTTTCTTTTGAAAGCTAATAAATGTTGCGAGAAAAGTAAAATATCATTTAAAAAAATCAAAAGTTGCCAAAAATTTGAAATGTTGCCGAAAATCGCAAAAGTTGCGGAGCAACTTGTGGCTAAGCCTACTATTTATTATTTAACTTATTTACGGTGTCCACAATTAGCATTACAGTGTTTTTTAGTAACGTCGGAAACGGGAAACAAACATGTCGCAATTTTCTTGTAACAGCTTTTGGTTTCGTCCACTAGACAACATAATTATTTGAAGGACTGACATGTTTTGATATATCCCCTGCACTTGGGATTCGAGCTTTGTTTAACAAGTTTTTAATCCGAAGATATTGTGGGTGGCCGCGTGGCCTAATGGATAAGGCGTCCGACTTCGGATCGGAAGATTGAGGGTTCGAGTCCCTTCGTGGTCGTTTCTTTTGTTTATCATTTTTAAAGAGTTGTTTGATGTTTCGTTCCAACCGCAGTCGTATTTTGCTAAACCAATTGACTTTAAAATGTCAGTCCCTCGTGTATCAGGGCAATTAAGTCGGTGTCCTTGATTCATAAGTAATCTTCAGCCGTTCGGGAACGCAATATATATTTTCAAAGTTAAATAACTTCAAGGGCGGGTTAGCAAGTTAACGAAAAGACAATCACTTTGAGTGACATACAAACATTTCATTTACTTCAGTATATAGACTATATGTACTAGTTATGCAACGCTTTCCTGTGGTATACGAAACAATTATTCCACGAGCGCGCGTTGGATACGAGATGGTAGATACATAGCCAACGAGGCGCGTGGCGCCGAGTTGACTACAACGATCTCATGTCCAACAAGCGCGAGTGGAATAATTGTTTTATTAAAAACGCCCGAAAGAATTACAATATTTGAGCTCCCCAGCTGTTTTCGTCAGCGCGTATCGGCTACGATATTTGTGGTCATGCAACGGTATATGAGCTCATATTAACCAATCAAAACTCAGGAATTACAATATACCATTTCCCCAAGAAATGATTGATTCGCCGCGCGTAAATTAGCGGGAACGTCTTGAAGTGATACTAGACCATAAGATCAATCGATTATTCTCGCGGCCGTAAAGTTTACCAGGTTTTAATAGGCCATGAGCATTTTGTAAGTAAGAAAGCACAGTGCGCGAGCGAAAAGCTTACACAATTTAGCTTAGGATCGGAGGACAAACTGATCTAAAAAATTGGATAAGTGGGGAAGTGTACTATGTTCCATCAATTTGGGAAAGTGTACTCTCTTGATCATTGCTCTTTTATTTCATTTTATTTATAAAGAATCGCTGCACCTTACTTTTTCGCGGTCTTCTTGGGGGGCTTTTCGCCGCAGGTGTCTTCGCTGCTGGATTCTTGGCTGCTTTCATGGCGGGCTTTTTAGCTGCAGGTTTCTTCGCTGCTGATTTTTTAGCCGCGGGTTTCTTTGCAGTCTTCTTTGTCTCATGGTTTCTTCGCTGGCTTCTTGGCAGCAGGCTTCTTCTTTGCAGCGGGCTTCTTTTTCCGTTTCCTCTCCGCCTTGGCCGCCTGTGAAAGCTTAAAAGAACGAACATGAAGCACCGATTCCCTTTGTGTTCACAAGTCCTCCACCGGCGACGCCTCTCTTCAAGGCCAACTTCAAGTGCGAGTCGTGAGCCTACGTTATCACAAACCTTGTTGCTAGCTTTGATGTTTTACTCCATAGCTTCGCGGAAAGTACCGTTTCACTCCTTCAATGGTACAATTGCAGCTTTGATCATGCAATTGAAACAGGGAAACAGGGCATGAAAAATGGCGTCCTCAAATTCTTGAAACATAACTTTTATTATTGGTAGTTGTGATGTTTTGTGTGTTGTAGATGTAAACAGTTTTGGGATAAGTTTTGAGAAAGGAGGAAATTTGAAGGTTTAATGTTCATAAACCCGTAAAATTCTAAACAACATTTCGTCTTAAAAGCTAATTAACTTTAGTTCAGATCGTTAACCTTCAAAATATTAAAAACGACGAGAAAGAAGAATTCTTAAACCTTGCGTTTCGATGATAAAATCAGACCTTCTGTTTCTCTCCAAAGATTGAACGCCTTTAAAGTTCGAACAATAAGGATACACTCAATCAGTCCGCCATGACGTGCCATGATGTGTACATCGTTTCATATTCCGAGCAACTAAAAAGACATGCGCCTCACGATGTTAAAGTAATTTTTTTCGGAGCAATGGGCGATTTTTACGTGCAAGAAAAAGTAGATATTGACAATATTATTACGCACAGGGAGGGGGAAGCATTACATGACTTAATTTCTCAACCTGATCCATCTATTGACTATTGATAGTTCAACCCACATCGCGCAAACGGATGATCCTCGCGCAAACTTAAGTATGCCTTTTATAACCGTTCCTTGAAACTTAGTATCGGTCCTCAGTTTTCTAACGTTGTAAGATGTGTGTTTCTAAGAAACGGAGAAGCTGAAGTAGTAGCACGCTCAAACGGATCAATAAAAATGATCACTGAATATGCCAAATCAAAAAATACAAACAAACATTTAAAAAACTCTATTGGATAGAGCGGAATCTAAGCTTTGCAAAATTAATTGCTTTCAAAATAATGCAGATAGATAACAGTTTACCAAAAGGCTACTGCAGGTTACATTTACACTTCAACGTTAATAAGGTCTAATTATAGTAAGAATTCACAAGAAAACAACGGGTTGCGGCTACGAACTATTTTCTACTGCCTCGTCCCCAGTCGCTCGCATCGTTGAGGAAATGCTAGTTAATTATTGAGGAAAGCGGGGGCGAAGGGAGACACGGCAAGGAAAGAAAAGGCGAATTTCGCTTTCTCTTTTTCTCCCTTCCTGTCCTTAGCTAATGATAGGCGAACATTTTTCCAAAGTTTCACGACCACTGCGTCAAAGCCTAAAAATTTATAACCCAATGTTTGTCAAGGACAAGTGCGCCCGCAATAACTACGGAGTCACCTTAAGGTGGTCTTATACCCTGAAATATCAATTTTCTCGTGCGAAAACCATTTTTCTGAAACATGAACGGTTAAGATCCCACATCATTTGGGAAACGTATTTTCAAATGATTTTGCCCTAATTCCGCATTGAAGTATGCCTAAATTAAGAAATCTGTATGCTAGTAACTAAATTTTAACATAGCAACGGCCATAGCAACAGTTGTCTACCATCAAAAAGTTGCTTACAAACTAGACACAATCCTAAATATTCAGATTATGTTTTACAGAAAAGCTTGGAAGTCTTATGCAGTTAGAAGTTTTCAATCATCGTCCTGAATATTGTTCCTACTTCCATTTTATACGATCATGTCTGGCTACTATTTCTATTACTGGTGTGTTATGTTTTGAATGCAACATTTAACTAACTCCTTTTAATCTACCCCCCCCCCCCCCGTTCTTTTCTGCCCCACCCCCCCCCCCCCTGCCAGTCCACAGGGCTACTTTGGTCGGTTAAAGGTCTTAAAGACGTAAGTAAAACTTTTAAGCTTGATTTCTCAAATAGCTAAAACAGCCAAACCACGAATATTTGAAGCACGATATCTTTCTTCGATTTCAACCAAAAGTCCTCAAATTTTCAGGATTGGATGAGAATACCATTCTCTAGGAGTTAAACCTCAAACATATCGAATGGATTGAATTGTCGCCCTATTATCGAGTTAATATTAGTTAATATTACCTTTATTAGTTGATGAATTCTCATTTTGAAGAAAAATATGACTCAAAGCACGGTTTTTAGAGGTTTGTCTCCTGGGCAACTTACTTCTGGACAGAATAAACTTAATTGCATGCTTCTCGAACCTCTTATTTTTAAGATATTGTGCATGAATACCTGTTTCTTAGGGTGCTGGTTATTCAATAAAACTTTATCTTTCAATGCGACAAGTGGTGGGAATCGTCAATGATGGTTTTCTCGAACTGTAGGGCATGGCCAATCACGTGACCTAAATCTTTAACTAAAAATATATTGTTTGTTTATCTTAAATCATTTGAGTATTTTTATTCCATTACCACGCACCGATATATTTAAAATATGACGAAGGTCTAAGAACCAGGCCTTAATCTACTTGAGTTGTTTCAGAGTTGTTGTTGTGCTGTTAGCTTACGTCATCACCAATCCGTTTCCATGAATGAGAGTAATTTTTTCAGGGTAAGTCAAGCGCTATTTAGAAAACGGTCACTTTTATTACCATGGCTGAGAATAAATACTGGATTTTTTTTAAGGTTAAAAAGGGCAAACACAGTAGCCAATAATAAGGCTGAGAAAACCGCTTCGTTTAATATTCAGCGGTTTTACCTGCATTGCTTACGGAATTTCTTCCCTTCATATAAAACGCCCATATTATTAAATCTTGAACTGGATTTTTTTATACCTTAAGGTTTTATAATTTGGAAGTTTAATCTTTCTTTTCTCAAATGTGAAAGTTTGAAAGGCAAACACGAAGGTAACGTGGCCTAGTGGTTAGGGCGCTGGACTTATAATCCGGAGCTCCCAGAATTCAAATCCTCCTCCTTGTCAATGCATGAATTTGTGTTTTGTGGCTTCAAATTTAACTTTTCTGCATATTATAAATAGCCAAATGGTCAGCCTCCTACTAGTTTCTGTTGCCAAAAAGTTGCCGAAAAGTTGTTATTTTTTACTTGAATTGTTTGCACTTGTAGTTGGTTTTATTGCGGTTTAGATCATGCAGAGTATAAGAAGGCTTTATTCGCATTCATTCCCAGCTGGAATCTGAATCACTGACAGTGTTCTCCGCCATCTTGAAAAACCAGTCATGTGATACCACTGACCTCATGGACAGTCGTGTAACACTGATCGAGGTGGGATTGGTATTAAATTGGTATTGGCCAGTCCTGGAGTCCACACACTCACAAAGTGGTATAAACCAGTTGAACTTAGCTGACTTTTCTTTTGAAAGCTAATAAATGTTGCGAGAAAAGTAAAATATCATTTAAAAAAATCAAAAGTTGCCAAAAATTTGAAATGTTGCCGAAAATCGCAAAAGTTGCGGAGCAACTTGTGGCTAAGCCTACTATTTATTATTTAACTTATTTGCGGTGTCCGCAATTAGCATTACAGTGTTTTTTAGTAACGTCGGAAACGGGAAACAAACTTGTCGCAATTTTCTTGTAACAGCTTTTGGTTTCGTTCACTAGACAACATAATTATTTGAAGGACTGACATGTTTTGATATATCCCCTGCACTTGGGATTCGACCTTTGTTTAAGAATAAGTTTTTAATCCAAACATATTGTGGATGGCCGCGTGGCCTAATGGATAAGGCGTCCGACTTCGGATCGGAAGATTGAGGGTTCGAGTCCCTTCGTGGTCGTTTAGTATCTTTTGTTTATCATTTTTAACGAGTTGTTTGATGTTTCGTTTCAACCGCAGTCGTATTTTGCTAAACCAATTGACTTTAAAATGTCAGTCCCTCATGTATCAGGGCAATTAAGTCGGTGTCCTTGATTCATAAGTAATTTTCAGCCGTTCGAGAACGCAATATGAATTTTCAAAGTTAAATAACTCCAAGGGTGGGTTAGCAAGTTAACGAAAAGACAATCACTTTGAGTGACATACAAACATTTCATTTACTCCAGTGTATTGACTATATGTACTAGTTATGCAACGCGTTCCTGTGGTATACGAAACAATTATTCCACGAGCGCGCGTTGGATACGAGATGGTAGATACATAGCCAACGAGGCGCGTGGCGCCGAGTTGGCTACAACGATCTCATGTCCAACAAGCGCGAGTGGAATAATTGTTTTATTAAAAACGCCCGAAAGAATTACAATATTTGAGCTCCCCAGCTGTTTTCGTCAGCGCGTATCGGCTACGATATTTGTGGTCATGCAACGGTATATGAGCTCATATTAACCAATCAAAACTCAGGAATTACAATATACCATTTCCCCAAGAAATGATTGATTCGCCGGGAACGTCTTGAAGTGATACTAGACCATAAGATCAATCGATTATTCTCGCGGCCGTAAAGTTTACCAGGTTTTAATAGGCCATGAGCATTTTGTAAGTAAGAAAGCACAGTGCGCGAGCGAAAAGCTTACACAATTTAGCTTAGGATCGGAGGACAAACTGATCTAAAAAATTGGATAAGTGGGGAAGTGTACTATGTTCCATCAATTTGGGAAAGTGTACTCTCTTGATCATTGCTCTTTTATTTCATTTTATTTATAAAGAATCGCTGCACCTTACTTTTTCGCGGTCTTCTTGGGGGGCTTTTCGCCGCAGGTGTCTTCGCTGCTGGATTCTTGGCTGCTTTCATGGCGGGCTTTTTAGCTGCAGGTTTCTTCGCTGCTGATTTTTTAGCCGCGGGTTTCTTTGCAGTCTTCTTTGTCTCATGGTTTCTTCGCTGGCTTCTTGGCAGCAGGCTTCTTCTTTGCAGCGGGCTTCTTTTTCCGTTTCCTCTCCGCCTTGGCCGCCTGTGAAAGCTTAAAAGAACGAACATGAAGCACCGATTCCCTTTGTGTTCACAAGTCCTCCACCGGCGACGCCTCTCTTCAAGGCCAACTTCAAGTGCGAGTCGTGAGCCTACGTTATCACAAACCTTGTTGTTGGCTTTGATGTTTTACTCCATAGCTTCGCGGAAAGAACCGTTTCACTCCTTCAATGCTACAATTGCAGCTTTGATCATGCCATTGTAAGGTGGATGATCGGCTGGCCTTTTAGGCACTGCCGGCTTCTTCTTAGCTGGGGACGTCGATGCTTCGGACATGCATGTTGCAATTTTAGAACCTCGAACCTAATTACAATCCTTAGAACCCTTATAGGAACCGAGGTTTCAAAATACTCCTGCGGGATGTGAAGTGAAGTTTTTCGCCGGATGCGTTACCACCACGGAAACAGGGCATGAAAATGGCGTCCTCAAATTCTTGAAACATAACTTTTATTATTGGTAGTTGTGATGTTTTGTGTGTTGTAGATGTAAACAGTTTTGGGATACGTTTTGAGAAAAGAGGAAATTTTAAGGTTTAATGTTCATAAACATGTAAAATTCTAAACAACATTTCGTCTTAAAAGCTAAATAACTTTAGTTCAGATCGTTATAACCCATCAAAATATTAAAAACGACGAGAAAGAAGAATTCGTAAACCTTGCGTTTCGATGATAAAATCAGACCTTCTGTTTCTCTCCAAAGATTGAACGCCTTTAAAGTTCGAACAATAAGGACACACTCAATCAGTCCGCCATGACGTGCCATGATGTGTAAATCGCTTCATATTCCGAGCAACTAAAAAGACATGCGCCTCACGATGTTAAAGTTATTTTTTCGGAGCAATGGGCGATTTTTACGTGCAAGTAGATATTGACAATATTATTACGCACAGGGAGGGGGAAGCATTACATGACTTAATTTCTCAACCTGATCCGTCTATTGACTATTGATAGCTCAACCCACATCGCGCAAACGGATGATCCTCGCGCAAACTAAAGTATGCCTTTTATAACGGTTTCTTCAAACTTAGTATCGGTCCTCAGTTTTCTAACGTTGTAAGATGTGTGTTTCTAAGAAACGGAGAAGCTGAAGTAGTAGCACGCTCAAACGGATCAATAAAAATGATCACTGAATATGCCAAACCAAAAAATACAAACAAACATTTAAAAAACTCTATTGGATAGAGCGGAATCTAAGCTTTGCAAAATTAATTGCTTTCAAAATAATGCAGATAGATAACAGTTTACCAAAAGGCTACTGCAGGTTACAATTACACTTCAACGCTAATAAGGTCTAACTATAGTTAGCATTCACAAGAAAACAACGGGAGCGGCTACGAAATATTTTCTACTGCCTCGTCCCCAGTCGCTCGCATCGTTGAGGAAATGCTAGTTAATTATTGAGGAAAGCGGGGGCGAAGGTAGACACGGGAAGGAAAGAAAAGGCGAATTTCCTTTTCTCTTTTTCTCCCTTCCTATCCTTGGCTAATGATAAGCGAACATTTTTCCAAAGTTTCACGACCACTGCGTCAAAGCCTAAAAATTTATAACCCAAAGTTTGTCAAGGACAAGTGCGCCCGCAATAACTACGGAGTCACCTTAAGGTGGTCTTATACCTTGAAATATCAATTTTCTCGTGCGAAAACCATTTTTCTGAAACATGAACGGTTAAGATCCCACATCATTTGGGAAACGTATTTTCAAATGGTTTTGCCCTAATTCCGCATTGAAGTATGCCTAAATTAAGAAATCTGCATGCTAGTAACTTAATTTTAACATAGCAACGGCCATAGCAACAGTTGTTTACCATCAAAAAGTTGCTTACAAACTAGACACAATTCTAAATATTCAGATTATATTTTACAGAAAAGCTTGGAAGTCTTATGCAGTGAGAAGTTTTCAATCATCGTCCTGAATATTGTTCTTACTTCCATTTTATACGATCATGTCTGGCTACTATTTCTATTACTGGTGTGTTATGTTTTGAATGCAACATTTATCTAACTCCTTTTAATCTACCCCCCCCCCCCCCCCCGCCCTCCCCTGTTCTTTTCTGCCCCCCTCCCCCCGCCAGTCCACAGGGCTACTTTGGTCTGTTAAAGCTCTTAAAGACGTAAGTAAAACTTTAAAGCTTGTTTTCTCAAATAGCAAAACAAACAGCCAAATCACGAATATTTCAAGCACGATATCTTTCTTCGATTTCAACCAAAAGTCCTCAAATTTCAGGATTGGATGAGAATACCATTCTCTACGAGTTAAACCTCAAACATATCAAATGGATGAAATTGTCGCCCTATTATCGAGTTAATATTAGATAATATTACCTTTATTAGTTGATAAATTCTCATTTTCAAGATAAATGTGACTCAAAGCACGGTTTTTAGAGGTTTGTCTCCTGGGCAACTTACTTCTGGACAGAATAAACTTAATTGCATGCTTCTCGAACCTCTTATTTTTAAGATATTGTGCATGAATACCTGTTTCTTTTAAAACTTAGGGTGCTGGTTATTCAATAAAACTTTATCTTTCAATGCGACAAGTGGTGGGAATCGTCAATGATGGTTTTCTCGAACTGTAGGGCGTGGCCAATCACGTGACCTAAATCTTTAACTAAAAATATATTGTTTGTTTATCTTAAATCATTTGAGTATTTTTATTCTATTACCACGCACCGATGTGTGATTTAAAATATGACGAAGGTCTAAGAACCAGGCCTTAATCTACTTGAGTTGTTTCAGAGTTGTTGTTGTGCTGTTAGCTTACGTCATCACCAATCCGTTTCCATGAATGAGAGTAATTTTTTCAGGGTAAGTCAAGCGCTATTAAGAAAACGGTCACTTTTATTACCATGGCTGAGAATAAATACTGGATTTTTTTTAAGGTTAAAAAGGGCAAACACAGTAGCCAATAATAAGGCTGAGAAAACCGCTTCGTTTAATATTCAGCGGTTTTCCCTGCATTGCTTACGGAATTTCTTCCCTTCATATAAAACGCCCATATTATTAAATCTTTAACTGGATTTTTTTATACCTTAAGGTTTTATAATTTGGAAGTTTAATCTTTCTTTTCTCAAATTTGAAAGTTTGAAAGGCAAACACGAAGGTAACGTGGCCTAGTGGTTAGGGCGCTGGACTTATAATCCGGAGCTCCCGGGATTCAAATCCTCCTCCTTGTCAATGCATGAATTTGTGTTTTGTGGCTTCAAATTTAACTTTTCTGCATATTATAAATAGCCAAATGGTCAGCCTCCTACTAGTTTCTGTTGCCAAAAAGTTGCCGAAAAGCTGTTATTTTTTACTTGTTTGCACTTGTAGTTGGTTTTATTGCGGTTTAGATCATGCAGAGTATAAGAAGGCTTTATTCGCATTCATTCCCAGCTGGAATCTGAATCACTAACAGTGTTCTCCGCCATCTTGAAAAACCAGTCATGTGTTACCACTGACCTCATGGACAGGCGTGTAACACTGATCAAGCTGGGATTGGTATTAAATTGGCATTGACAGTCCTGTTGTCCACACACTCACACAGTAGTATAAACCAGTTGAATTTAGCTGACTTTTCTTTTGAAAGCTAATAAATGTTGCGAGAAAAGTAAAATATCATTTAAAAAAATCAAAAGTTGCCAAAAATTTGAAATGTTGCCGAAAATCGCAAAAGTTGCGGAGCAACTTGTGGCTAAGCCTACTATTTATTATTTAACTTATTTACTGTGTCCACAATTAGCATTACAGTGTTTTTTTAGTAACGTCGGAAACGGGAAACAAACATGTCGCAATTTTCTTGTAACAGCTTTTGGTTTCGTGCACTAGACAACATAATTATTTGAAGGACTGACATGTTTAGATATAATCCCTGCACTTGGGATTCGAGCTTTGTTTAACAATAAGTTTTTAATCCAAACATATGGTGGGTGGCCGCGTGGCCTAATGGATAAGGCGTCCGACTTCGGATCGGAAGATTGAGGGTTCGAGTCCCTTCGTGGTCGTTTAGTTTCTTTTGTTTATCATTTTTAAACGAGTTGTTTGATGTTTCGTTTCAACCGCAGTCGTATTTTGCTAAACCAATTGACTTTAAAATGTCAGTCCCTCATGTAGCAGGGCAATAAAGTCGGTGTCCTTGATTCATAAGGAATCTTCAGCCGTTCGAGAACGCAATATATATTTTCAAAGTTAAATAACTCCAAGGGCGGGTTAGCAAGTTAACGAAAAGACAATCACTTTGAGTGACATACAAACATTTCATTTACTTTAGTATATTGACTGTATGTACTAGTTATGCAACAATTTCCTGTTGTATACGAAACAATTATTCCACGAGCGCGCGTTGGATATGAGATGGTAGATACATAGCCAACGAGGCGCGTGGCGCCGAGTTGGCTACAACGATCTCATGTCCAACAAGCGCGAGTGGAATAATTGTTTTATGAAAAACGCCCGAAAGAATTACAATATTTGAGCTCCCCACCTGTTTTCGTCAGCGCGTATCGGCTACGATATTTGTGGTCAACGGTATATGAGCTCATATTAACCAATCAAAACTCAGGAATTACAATATACCATTTCCCCAAGAAATGATTGATTCGCCGCGCGTAAATTAGCGGGAACGTCTTGAAGTGATACTAGACCATAAGATCAATCGATTATTCTCGCGGCCGTAAAGTTTACCAGCTTTTAATAGGCCACGAGCATTTTGTAAGGAAGAAAGCACAGTGCGCGAGCGAAAAGCTTACACAATTTAGCTTAGGATCGGAAGACAAACTGATCTAGGAAAATTGGATAAGTGGGGAAGTGTACTATGTTGATCAATTTGGGAAAGTGTACTCTCTTGATCATTGCTCTTTTATTTCATTTTATTTATAAAGAATCGCTGCACTTTACTTTTTCGCGGTCTTCTTGGGGGGCTTTTCGCCGCAGGTGTCTTCGCTGCTTGATTCTTGGCTGCTTTCATGGCGGGCTTTTTACCTTTTCTTTGCTGCTGACTTTTTAGCCGCGGGTTTCTTTGCAGTCTTCTTTGTCTCATGGTTTCTTCGCTGGCTTCTTGGCAGCAGGCTTCTTCTTTGCAGCGGGCTTCTTTTTCCGTTTCCTCTCCGCCTTGGCCGCCTGTGAAAGCTTAAAAGAACGAACATGAAGCACCGATTCCCTTTGTGTTCACAAGTCCTCCACCGGCGACGCCTCTCTTCAAGGCCAACTTCAAGTGCGAGTCGTGAGCCTACGTTATCACCAACGTTGTTGCTGGCTTTGATGTTTTACTCCATAGCTTCGCGGAAAGAACCGTTTCACTCCTTCAATGCTACAATTGCAGCTTTGATCATGCCATTGTAAGGTGGATGATCGGCTGGCTTTTTAGGCACTGCCGGCTTCTTCTTAGCTGGGGACGTCGATGCTTCGGACATGCATGTTGCAATTTTAGAACCTCGAATCTAATTACAATCCTTAGAACCCTTATAGGAACCGAGGTTTCAAAATACTCCTGCGGGATGTGAAGTGAAGTTTTTTGTCGGATGCGTTACCACCACGGAAACAGGGCATGAAAATGGCGTCCTCAAATTCTTGAAACATAACTTTTATTATTGGTAGTTGTGATGTTTTGTGTGTTGTAGATGTAAACAGTTTTGGGATACGTTTTGAGAAAGGAGGAACCTGTAAAATTCTATAAACAACATTTCGTCTTAAAAGCTAAATAACTTTAGTTCAGATCATTAACCTTCAAAATATTAAAAACGACGAGAAAGAAGAATTCGTAAACCTTGCGTTTCGATGATAAAATCAGACCTTCTGTTTCTCTCCAAAGATTGAACGCCTTTTAAGTTCGAACAATAAGGACACACCCAATCAGTCCGCCATGACATGCCATGATGTGTAAATCGCTTCATATTCCGAGCAACTAAAAAGAGATGCGCCTCACGATATTAAAGTAATTTTTTTCGGAGCAATGGGCGACTTTTACGTGCAAGAAAAAGTAGATACTAGAGAGGTTAAGCATGACGTTTACGGCAAACGGCAAACGGCAAAAATAGTTCTGAATTTGCTCACTTTTTCTTTAGCACTTAAATAAAGCCAGTCGAAAAATAGGAAAAAAATCCCTTAATCACAGTAAATGCAAACAATTTCCCTAAATTGTACAAACGGCTAAAATCAGACACCAAAAGTTCGATTTTTGCCGTTTGCCGTTTGCCGTAAACGTCATGCTTAACCTCTCTATTGACAATATTATTACGCACAGGGAGGGGGAAGCATTACATGACTTGATTTCTCAACCTGATCCATCACTTGACTATTCATAGCTCAACCCACATCGCGCAAACGGATGATCCTCGCGCAAACTAAAGTATGCCTTTTATAACGGTTTCTTCAAACTTAGTATCGGTCCTCAGTTTTCTAACGTTGTAAGATGTGTGTTTCTAAGAAACGGAGAAGCTGAAGTAGTAGCACGCTCAAACGGATCAATAAAAATGATCACTGAATATGCCAAATCAAAAAATACAAACAAACATTTAAAAAACTCTATTGGATAGAGCGGAATCTAAGCTTTGCAAAATTAATTGCTTTCAAAATAATGCAGATAGATAACAGTTTACCAAAAGGCTACTGCAGGTTACAATCACACTTCAACGCTAATAAAGTCTAATTATAGTAAGAATTCACAAGAAAACAACAGGTTGCGGCTACGAAATATTTTCTACTGCCTCGTCTCCAGTCGCTCGCATCGTTGAGGAAATGCTAGTTAATTATTGAGGAAAGCGGGGGCGAAGGGAGACGCGGGAAGGAAAGAAAAGGCGAATTTCCCTTTCTCTTTTTCTCCCTTCATATCCTTAGCTAATGATAGGCGAACATTTTTCCAAAGTTTCACGACCACTGCGTCGAAGTCTAAAAATTTATAACCCAAAGTTTGTCAAGGACAAGTGCGCCCGCAATAACTACGGAGTCACCTTAAGGTGGTCTTATACCCTGAAATATCAATTTTCTCGTGCGAAAACCATTTTTCTGAAACATGAACGGTTAAGATCCCACATCATTTGGGAAACGTATTTTCAAATGATTTTGCCCTAATTCCGCATTGAAGTATGCCTAAATTAAGAAATCTGCATGCTAGTAACTAAATTTTAACATAGCAACGGCCATAGCAACAGTTTTTTACCATAAAAAAGTTGCTTACAAACTAGACACAATTCTAAATATTCAGATTATATTTTACAGAAAAGCTTGGAAGTCTTATGCAGTGATAAGTTTTCAATCATCGTCCTGAATATTGTTCTTACTTCCATTTTATACGATCATGTCTGGCTGCTATTTCTATTACTGGTGTGTTATGTTTTGAATGCAACATTTATCTAACTCCTTTTAATCTCCGCCCCCCACCCCCGCCAGTCCACAGGGCTACTTTGGTCGGTTAAAGCTCTTAAAGACGTAAGTAAAACTTTAAAGCTTGATTTCTCAAATAGCAAAAACAGCCAAATCACGAATATTTCAAGCACGATATCTTTCTTCGATTTCAACCAAAAGTCCTAAAATTTTCAGGATATATCGATTGGATGAGAATACCATTCTCTAGGAGTTAAACCTCAAACTTATCGAATGGATTAAATTGCCGCCCTATTATCGAGTTAATATTAGTTTATATTACCTTTATTAGTTGATAAATTCTCATTTTCAAGAAAAATATGACTCAAAGCACGGTTTTTAGAGGTTTGTCTCCTGGGCAACTTACTTCTGGACAGAATAAACTTAATTGCATGCTTCTCGAACCTCTTATTTTTAAGATATTGTGCATGAATACCTGTTTCTTTTAAAACTTAGGGTGCTGGTTATTCAATAAAACTTTATCTTTCAATGCGACAAGTGGTGGGAATCGTCAATGATGGTTTTCTCGAACTGTAGGGCGTGGCCAATCACGTGACCTAAATCTTTAACTAAAAATATATTGTTTGTTTATCTTAAATCATTTGAGCATTTTTATTCCCATTACCACGCACCGATGTGTGATTCTTAAAAATTGACATAAAATATGACGAAGGTCTAAGAACCAGGCCTTAAGGTGGGGGTAAAGGTGAATTTGAGTGAAATTTTAAGAGTTTTAAAGAAGGGATAGAAGAAAGAAAATTATTTTTGGAACACCACCAGACAGTTGACCCCAACGAAAGAGCACCCCAGGTTGTCAGGGGACTGTTTGGGTGTCCATCTACTAATTTTTAACTTCAAATTCTAATTTTAAAATTAAATTAAATCTTTTATATTTTCTTATTTCTCCAAATTTTACTAATCCTTTGATAAAAACTATCTCTTTCCAAAAATCCCCAAAAATCACCAAAAAATTTACAAAACACCGCTAAACATAGCTTTGTGGGATGAACGGAGGGTTTTGAGAGTGTTTGAAACGGGAGCGAGATATTCTCATTAAACCCAAGTTACGCGGTGGAAAAACGGGCTTCAGGTGAACCCCCGCCTTAATCTACTTGAGTTGTTTCAGAGTTGTTGTTGTGCTGTTGGCGGGGGGAATTAGCTTACGTCATCACCAATCCGTTTCCATGAATGAGAGTAATTTTTTCAGGGCAAGTCAAGCGCTATTTAGAAAACGGTCACTTTTATTACCATGGCTGAGAATAAATACTGGATTTTAAGGTTAAAAAGGGCAAAACACAGTAGCCAATAATAAGGCTGAGAAAACCTCTTCGTTTAATATTCAGCGGTTTTACCTGGATTGCTTACGGAGTTTCTTCCCTTCATATAAAGCGCCCAAATTTTTCAACCTTTAACTGGATTTTTTATACCTTAGGATTTTATAATTCGGAAGTTTAATCTTTCTTTTCTCAAATGTGAGAGTTTGAAAGGAAAACACGAAGGTAACGTGGTCTATAGCTAGTTGTTAGCGCGCTGGACTTATAATCCGGAGCTCCCGGGATTCAAATCCTCCTCCATGTCACTAATAATAATAATAGTAATAATAATAATAATAATAATAATAATAATAATAATAATAATAATAATAATAATAAACCTTTATTTAACCACGATCTGTTTTAAAGCAAATACATGCTTGAGGGGTCGTGTGACTAGCTACCTACCTAAGAAAGATTTAATATTACATTGTGATAAACTAAATTAAACGATATTATGTTTTAATAAGATTAAGATTTAAAATTGAAAATCACTCATGTGTTTCGGAGTTGTCTGGATCGACAAACTGCCAAAATTAAGTTTTTTAAATATGGGGTGCTGCATGAATTTGTGTTTTTTTGGCCTGAAATTCAACTTTTCTGCACTTTGTAAAAAGCCAAATGGTCAGCCCCTTACTAGTTGGGATTTTTAACAAATTTCTGTTCTATTTATTATGTTTTTAACTTATTTACTGTGTCCACAATTAGCATTACAGTGTTTTTTAGTAACGTCGGAAACGGGAAACAAACATGTCGCAATTTTCTTGTAATAGCTTTTAGTTTCTCCCACTAGGCAATATAATTATTTGAAGGACTAACATGTTTTGATGTATCCCCTGCACGTGGGATTCAAGCTTTGTTGATTAACAATAAGATTTTAATCCACACATATTGTGGGTGGCCGCGTGGCCTAATGGATAAGGCGTCCGACTTCGGATCGGAAGATTGAGGGTTCGAGTCCCTTCGTGGTCGCTTAATTTCTTTTGTTTATCATTTTTAAAGAGTTGTTTGATGTTCGTTTCAACCGCAGTCGTATTTTGCTAAACCACAGGCTTACTAGCCTATGTTTGTAAGGACACAGCACGCCCTATATAAATATCCAATTTTTCTCGCTAATCGCTATTGTTAAACTGCATAAAAACAAACTTAAACATTGCGAAAATGTTTCTAATTCGTTTAATTGCAAATGAACAGCAGTAAAAGCTGATTTTAGGAAGCTTAAATATTTATAAAATTTGAATATTTATATGGGGCGTGCTGTGTCCTTACAAACCTAGGCTGGTAAACCTGTGGCTAAACCAACTGACTTTAAAATGACAGTCCCTCATGTATCAGGGCGATTTCAAATCGGTGTCCTTGATTCAAAAGTAATCTTCAGCTGTTCGAGAACGCAATATAAATTTTCAAAATAACTCCAAGGGTGGGTTAGCAAGTTAACGAAAAGACAATCACTTTGAGTGAGATACAAACATTTCATTTACTACAGTATATATCTATATAGACTATACGTACTAGTTATACAACGCTTTCCAGTGGTATACATAGAGGATAATACATGGTTTCGCGGAGATATGAAATTTATCTTCGAGTGTTCAAATCGATAGCTCACGAGTGAGCGCAGCGAACGAGTGAGATATCGGATTTGAACACGAGAAGATAAATTTCATATCTCCAAGAAACCATGTATTATTCTTTTTATTATATAAACCTACTAATTACGATGTTTTTGACGATTTTCCGAAGATTTCCGACCATTTCCGAACATTTCTGAAAATTTTCAAAATGTTGTCCGAAGGTTGTACGAATGTTTCCGAACATTTTCCGAGAATTTCCGAAGTTTTCCGAAGATTGCCGAAGATTGCCGAGGAAGATCCGAAGATTTTTCGACTTAATATCGATTTACTTTGGCTCATTCAGCATTGGAACATGGCAAACTCTGCAAGCTGATTGGTCAAAAATGATATCACACATGTGTGGATATCATTTTTATCCACACATGTGGGATACCATTTTTCTCGATTTGCTACCACTCGCTAAAGCACTGCAGTTTATATAATAAATAGGAATATCCCACGAGTCACTTGTACTTTGTATACCAAGAAAATACAAGTGACAAGTATGATATTCAATAGTATACCACGAGAAAGTGTTGCATAACTTTTTTATACCATGCCATAAAAAATACGCTTACTAAATTTCGTCGGGAATAAGATCACAGCGCACGATGGGAAGGTTGAGTGTAATACCGTCGAATGATATGAACGACTTTTCTGTATTCTGATTGGCTGCGTTTTCTATGGCATGGTGTAAATACTTGTATACTATAGATCTTCAGTACAATCAATGAAGAAAAATTTTAGGTTCAATAACAAAAAGTTTATTTATTCCCCATACTGCGGTATCTAGTAACAGTTTTTTTACTAAAAGTTGTTACTTGTTAAAAGATAATGTATTTTAAACTTGCTTTAATTTTCTAACATCAAATGTCACATTATCTCCAATCAGCATAAAAGGTGCCCATTGCCTCACTTCAGAATAGCCGTTACATCTCATCCACTTCATGGTTTCGTGAAGAGATTCACTGGCACTTTCTCCGCGAACAAGGTGCTCATAGAAATGACTCATGAACTGTTCTGTTGCACTGTCTTCCAGGGCCCACTGTGCAACCAACACTGAACGAGCACCAGATCCTAAGAATGCTCGAGCGATTCCAACAACGCCCTCTGCTCTAATCTGTCCACGTGCACTGTGACAACAACTAAGTACTGTCTACCAGCTTAGCTCGCAGTTGAACTTTTGAAATGTCAGACATTGTCAATAAGTAGTGTTCTTCTTGAGGTATCTTGTTAGGAATACGAACAGCCGGTGCAAGGGCAATTTCTCCTCTCTCTGCATCGCCGTGTGCAGCAAAATGTATCAGACTTATACTGAATTTATCACTTGAAGAACTGCCTGCTTAGTTGCTTCTTGTCCTAATAAAGGCTTAACTCCAAGCTTTTCTCCCACCATCTTCGCTTCCATTTCTGCACAAGGCAGTCGCGAAATGTTCGTGAGCCGTCTTTGAAACGGACCTTGCCAACATCAGGATTTCCCACGATTAGGGCACCAGTCTGACTGTGATAAACTGCTGGACTGTCATGAATGAGCTTGAGAGTTGTTAAAGAAGGAACGACACGCATCCTAAATGTCTCTGATAAGCACTTCCCTTTTTCATCGGGTAAGGCGGCAAATGGAATGTTGTACAAAGAACGATCAGGAACAATGATGATTTCAGGGCCCGCAAGAAAGTCCACTACAGGAGCGATGATCAGTTTGTAACACAAAGGAAGATTCATTTTGGGTCCTTGATTATCTTTACTTTCCTTTCCAATTCGCGAAACTTCATGGCTGTCTTCCTCGCATGATTTGCTTTCTGTTTGAATACAATTTAAAGATCTGTCTTCGCAAAGCTCACTAGACAAAATGCCAAAACTTTTGAAGCTTTTGCTTGCAAAAAAATCGTCCAAAGTCCCAGCTAATCCTTCCTGAACAATAAGTTCATTTCCATCTATCTTTCTGAAATGCGTGACTCCGCTTGCCTTAACAATCCACAAAAATATGCTGTCAAAACAATAAGAGATGTAGAAACAGGTACTGGTCCTTTCTATGTCCATGACCTTTTCAATATCAGCCCATGTTTTAGGATTAGCGGAGATTGGATTCGTTGCAGAGTATTGAGCTGACATTAAATCTGCCAGAGCACTAGCTCGCCCAAGCTCTAAGACATAAAGAGCTTGTGTAGGGTTTCCGGTGACACCAACCAATGCACTGAGTTCCTGGTAGGATTGAACGTGGCTATCCGAAAAAGATATTTTAAAGTGATCGTTGTCTCGGAGAAAACCGCGCAAATCCCCGCATTTTTGAATACCTGATAGAAAATACGAGAAAGCTTCCTGAATACTTCCTTCTTGTAATCTGACCTCTGCAAGTCTGCGTAGCAACTGGAACTGTGCCGCAATATCTCCACTCTGCTCACTTATTACAAGTCCATTCTTGATAAATTCTTCCGCCTTAAGATATTGACCAAGGTAAAGAAACAGAGTTCCTAGGTTTAAGTAACAAGATGCTTCTCCTTCTCTGTCTCCTATTTCTTTTCTAATTGCAAGTGCTTTCTCGAAATATTCTTTAGCCTGGTCATAGTCACCAATGGATGCAAACAAATTTCCTTGACTTCCGTAATAGTCTGCTTCCTCTCGTCTGGCTCCAATTTCTCTTGTGATCACAAGCCCCTTCTGAAAATACTCACTAGCCTCCTCATATTTACCAAGAAGGTAAAGCACATTTCCGATGCTTTGGTAAGACTTGGCTACTCCATGTCTGTCACCAATTTCTTTCTCAACCTTCAATGACTTCTCGTAATCCCTTTTAGCTTGCTCATATTCGCCAACTGACTGATGCACATTTCCAAGGTTTACGTAACAAGTGGCTTCTCCCTTTCTGTCACCGATTTCTTTCTTGATCGCAAGTGAATTCTCGAGATGTTCTCTCGCCCTCTCATATTCACCCACTGATTGATACAAAACTCCAAGGTTTAGGTAACAGGAGGCTTCTTCATTTCTGTCACCGACTTCTTTGTTGATAGTAAGTGATTTCTCGAGATGTTTTCTTGCCTTCTCATGGTCGCCAGCCGATTGATGCACAGTTCCAAGGTTGCCGTAACAACAAGCCTCTCCATTTCTATCGCCAATTTCTTTGGTGATTGTAAGTGATTTCTCGAATTGTTGTCTAGCCTTCTCATATTCGCCAACGGATTTATACACAATTCCAAGGTCTGAGTAACAGCACGCTTCTCCTTTTCTGTCACCAATGTCTTTGCTGATCGTAAGTGATTTGTCGAGATGTGCTCTAGCGTTCTGATATTCACCAAGTAATCGGTACACTGTTCCAAGGTTTCCGTAGCAGGGGGCTTCTCCATTTTTGTTGCCAGTTTCTTTTTGGATCGTAAGTGATTTCAAGAGATGCTCTCTAGCCTTCTCATATTCACCAACTGATTCATATACACTTCCAAGGTTAAATTAACAGGAGGCTTCTCCATTTCTGTCACCAATTTGTTTTAGGACCGCAAGCGACTTCTCCAGATGTTCCCTAGCCTTCTCATATTCGCCAACTGACAAATAGAGTGCTCCAAGGTTTCCATAACAGCCAGCTTCTCCCTCTCTGTCACCAATTTCTTTGTGGATCTTAAGTGATTTCTCGAGATGTTCTCTGGCCTTCTTATATTCGCCAACTGATTGATACGTATTTCCAAGGTTTCCGTAACAGACGGCTTCTCCATTTTTGTCGCCAATTTCTTTATGGACCATACGTGCTTTCTCGTGATATTCTCTAGCCTCCTCATATTCGCCAACTGATTGATACACTATTCCAAGGTTTCCGTAACAAAGGGTTCTTCATTTTTGTCGCCAATTTCTTTGCTGATCGCAAGTGCTTTCTCAAGATGTTTTATAGCCTCCTTATATTCGCCAACTAATTGATAAACAGTTCCAAGGTGTCCGTAACATGAGGCTTCTGCTTTTTTGTCATTAACTTCTTTACTGATAAGAAGCGCTTTTTCGCAAAGGTCTTTTGCCTCGACATGTTTACTTTGACGTAGGTACATTATTGCTAGTTCTATGCTTAGCTTACATTCTTCTGATCTTTCACCACATTCGCGGAAAATGTGAAGAATTTTTTCCCGCGTATTTTATGGCATTTTTGTGATCATTGATAAAACCATACGCCTTTGCCATTTCCAAATATATCGCCTTGCAGAGCGACTCCGCTGATTTCGTATCTTTTCTGCCTGCTTTGGTTTCCAGGATGAACAGACATTCCTTGCACAACTCGATGGCCTTTAGTACTCTACTGGTATTGAGAAGGAAGCAGGCAATAGTGAAGCCGATATAAATGGCTTGTAGAGCTTCGCCTCGGTTGTCCATGCCAAGCACTTCTGTTGGAATAAATAATTGAGAAAAGTGGGTATATATTTTACAAATATTTATTATTTTAACACCTCGTTTGGTGTTACATAACTTGTGGACATTTAAAATGCATTTAAATATACGAGCTTTTACTTTAGTCAAGAGTAAAGTTTCCGGTTGTGCGCAAACGTACGAAAGTCGGAGCGTCACTTTACGACGGGAATTTATATTAATTTATATTGGGTATATATATTAACACCTTGTTTGGCGTTACATAACTTGTGGTCATTTTAAATGCATTTAAATATATGGGCTTTTACTTTAGTCAAAAGTAAAGTTTCCGGTTGTGCGCAAACATACGACAGTCGAAGCGTCACTTTATGACGGGAATTTTGCATGAAACAAATCGGAAAATCGGCACCGGTTTATTGATGTGTTTTGCCCATGTTTTGATGCTTTAATGTCTAATGATGTGCGACTCAAATCGAAAGCAGAAAACGTATCTACATTTTAAATCAATGTTGATAAGACGTAGTCTAAATCCAACGGTCTTAATTTATTAGCTCTGGCATGTACAATCATGCTTCAAATCTAATTAACTGAGATTGATAAATTTAACTCGCACATTGTAAATAGCCAAATGGTCAGCCCCCTACTAGTTTCTGTTCTATTTATTAGGCTCAGCCACAAGTTGCCAATAAATTCCCAAAACTTTGCTGATAAAATTACTAAAAAGTTGCTATTTTATTTTTAAAGTTGCCAAAAAGATGATGAATTTCGAAAAAGTCGCCAAAAAATTGCTATTTTTTACTTGTTTGCACTTGAAGTTGGTTTTATTGCGGTTTAGATCATGCAGAGTATAAGAAGGCTTTATTCGCATTTTCTTTTTCTAACAAAACTTCATTCCCAGCTGGAATCTGAACCACTGACAGTGTTCTCCGCCATCTTGAAAAACCAGTCACGTGATACCACTGACCTCATGGACAGGCGTGTAACACTGTTAAATTGGTATTGGCCAGTCCTGGAGTCCACACACTCACACAGTAGTATAAACCAGTTGAATTCAACTGACTTTTCTTTTGAAAGCTAATAAATGTTGCGAGAAAAGTAAAATATCATTTAAAAAAATCAAAAGTCGCCAAAAATTTTAAATGTTGCCGAAAATCGCTAAAGTTGCGGAGCAACTTGTGGCTAAGCCTACTATTTATTGTTTAACTTATTTACGGTGTCCGCAATTAGCATTACAGTGTTTTTTAGTAACGTCGGAAACGGGAAACAAACATGTCGCAATTTTCTTGTAACAGCTTTTGGTTTCGTCCACTAAACAACATAATTATTTGAAGGACTGACATGTTTTGATATATCCCCTGCACTTGGGATTCGAGCTATGTTTAAGAATAAGTTTTTAATCCAAACATATTGTGGGTGGCCGCGTGGCCTAATGGATAAGGCGTCCGACTTCGGATCGGAAGATTGAGGGTTCGAGTCCCTTCGTGGTCGTTTAGTTTCTTTTGTTTATCATTTAAAAGAGTTGTTTGATGTTCGTTTCAACCGCAGTCGTATTTTGCTAAACCAATTGACTTTAAAATGTCAGTCCCTCATGTATCAGGGCAATTAAGTCGGTGTCCTTGATTCATAAGTAATCTTCAGCCGTTCGAGAACGCAATCTATATTTTCAAAGTTAAATAACTCCAAGGGCGGGTTAGCAAGTTAACGAAAAGACAATCACTTTGAGTGACATACAAACATTTCATTTACTTCAGTATATAGACTAGATGTACTAGTTATGCAACGCTTTCCTGTGGTATACGAAACAATTATTCCACGAGCGCGCGTTGGATATGAGATGGTAGATACATAGCCAACGAGGCGCGTGGCGCCTCGTTGGCTACAACGATCTCACGTCCAACAAGCGCGAGTGGAATAATTGTTTTATGAAAAACGCCCGAAAGAATTACAATATTTGAGCTCCCCAGCTGTTTTCGTCAGCGCGTATCGGCTACGATATTTGTGGTCAACGGTATATGAGCTCATATCAACCAATCAAAACTCAGGAATTACAATATACCATTTCCCCAAGAAATGATTGATTCGCCGCGCGTAAATTAGCGGGAACGTCTTGAAGTGATACTAGACAATAAGATCAATCGATTATTCTCGCAGCCGTAAAGTTTACCAGGTTTTAATAGGCCACGAGCATTTTGTAGGTAAGAAAGCACAGTGCGCGAGCGAAAAGCTTACACAATTTAGCTAAGAATCGGAAGACAAACTGATCTAAAAAAATTGGATAAGTGGGGAAGTGTACTATGTTGATCAATTTGGGAAAGTGTACTCTCTTGATCATTGCTATTTTATTTCATTTTATCATACTTAGTAGATTTTATTTATAAAGAATCGCTGCACCTTACTTTTTCTCGGTCTTCTGGGGGTCGTTTCGCCGCAGGTATCTTCGCTGCTGGATTCTTGGCTGCTTTCATGGCGGGCTTTTTAGCTGCAGGTTTCTTCGCTGCTGATTTTTTAGCCGCGGTTTTCTTTGCAGTCTTCTTTGTCTTATGGTTTCTTCGCTGGCTTCTTGGCAGCAGGCTTCTTCTTTGCAGTGGACTTCTTTTTCCGTTTCCTCTCCGCCTTGGCCGCCTGTGAAAGCTTAAAAGAACGAACATGAAGCACCGATTCCCTTTGTGTTCACAAGTCCTCCACCGGCGACGCCTCTCTTCAAGGCCAACTTCAAGTGCGAGTCGTGAGCCTACGTTATCACAAACCTTGTTGCTGGCTTTGATGTTTTACTCCATAGCTTCGCGGAAAATACCGTTTCACTCCTTCAATGCTACAATTGCAGCTTTGATCATGCAATTGAAACAGGGAAACAGGGCATGAAAAATGGCGTCCTCAAATTCTTGAAACATAACTTTTATTATTGGTAGTTGTGATGTTTTGTGTGTTGTAGATGTAAACAGTTTTGGGATAAGTTTTGAGAAAGGAGGAAATTTGAAGGTTTAATGTTCATAAACCTGTAAAATTCTAAACAACATTTCGTCTTAAAAGCTAATTAACTTTAGTTCAGATCGTTAACCTTCAAAATATTAAAAACGACGAGAAAGAAGAATTCGTAAACCTTGCGTTTCGATGATAAAATCAGACCTTCTGTTTCTCTCCAAAGATTGAACGCCTTTAAAGTTCGAACAATAAGGACACACCCAATCAGTCCGCCATGGCATGCCATGATGTGTAAATCGCTTCATATTCCGAGCAACTAAAAAGAGATGCGCCTCACGATGTTAAAGTAATTTTTTTCGGAGCAATGGGCGACTTTTACGTGCAAGAAAAAGTAGATACTAGAGAGGTTAAGCATGACGTTTACGGCAAACGGCAAACGGCAAAAATAATTCTGATTTTGCTCACTTTTTCTTTAGCACTTAAATAAAGCCAGTCGAAAAATAGGAAAAAAATCCCTTAATCACAGTAAATGCAAACAATTTCCCTAAATTGTACAAACGGCTAAAATCAGACACCAAAAGTTCGATTTTTGCCGTTTGCCGTTTGCCGTAAACGTCATGCTTAACCTCTCTATTGACAATATTATTACGCACAGGGAGGGGGAAGCATTACATGACTTGATTTCTCAACCTGATCCATCACTTGACTATTCATAGCTCAACCCACATCGCGCAAATGGATGATCCTCGCGAAAACTAAAGTATGCCTTTTATAACGGTTTCTTCAAACTTAGTATCGGTCCTCAGTTTTCTAACGTTGTAAGATGTGTGTTTCTAAGAAACGGAGAAGCTGAAGTAGTAGCACGCTCAAACGGATCAATAAAAATGATCACTGAATATGCCAAATCAAAAAATACAAACAAACATTTAAAAAACTCTATTGGATAGAGCGGAATCTAAACTTTGCAAAATTAATTGCTTTCAAAATAATGCAGATAGATAACAGTTTACCAAAAGGCTACTGCAGGTTACAATCACACTTCAACGCTAATAAAGTCTAATTATAGTAAGAATTCACAAGAAAACAACGGGTTGCGGCTACGAAATATTTTCTACTGCCTCGTCTCCAGTCGCTCGCATCGTTGAGGAAATGCTAGTTAATTATTGAGGAAAGCGGGGGCGAAGGGAGACGCGGGAAGGAAAGAAAAGGCGAATTTCCCTTTCTCTTTTTCTCCCTTCATATCCTTAGCTAATGATAGGCGAACATTTTTCCAAAGTTTCACGACCACTGCGTCGAAGTCTAAAAATTTATAACCCAAAGTTTGTCATGGACAAGTGCGCCCGCAATAACTACGGAGTCACCTTAAGGTGGTCTTATACCCTGAAATATCAATTTTCTCGTGCGAAAACCATTTTTCTGAAACATGAACGGTTAAGATCCCACATCATTTGGGAAACGTATTTTCAAATGATTTTGCCCTAATTCCGCATTGAAGTATGCCTAAATTAAGAAATCTGCATGCTAGTAACTAAATTTTAAAATAGCAACGGCCATAGCAACAGTTTTTTACCATCAAAAAGTTGCTTACAAACTAGACACAATTCTAAATATTCACATTATATTTTACAGAAAAGCTTGGAAGTCTTATGCAGTGAGAAGTTTTCAATCATCGTCCTGAATATTGTTCTTACTTCCATTTTATACGATCATGTCTGGCTGCTATTTCTATTACTGGTGTGTTATGTTTTGAATGCAACATTTATCTAACTCCTTTTAATCTCCGCCCCCCACCCCCGCCAGTCCACAGGGCTACTTTGGTCGGTTAAAGCTCTTAAAGACGTAAGTAAAACTTTAAAGCTTGATTTCTCAAATAGCAAAAACAGCCAAATCACCAATATTTCAAGCACGATATCTTTCTTCGATTTCAACCAAAAGTCCTAAAATTTTCAGGATATATCGATTGGATGAGAATACCATTCTCTAGGAGTTAAACCTCAAACTTATCGAATGGATTAAATTGCCGCCCTATTATCGAGTTAATATTAGTTTCTATTACCTTTATTAGTTGATAAATTCTCATTTTGAAGAAAAATATGACTCAAAGCACGGTTTTTAGAGGTTTGTCTCCTGGGCAACTTACTTCTGGACAGAATAAACTTAATTGCATGCTTCTCGAACCTCTTATTTGTAAGATATTGTGCATGAATACCTCTTTCTTTTAAAACTTAGGGTGCTGGTTATTCAATAAAACTTTATCTTTCAATGCGACAAGTGGTGGGAATCGTCAATGATGGTTTTCTCGAACTGTAGGGCGTGGCCAATCACGTGACCTAAATCTTTAACTAAAAATATATTGTTTGTTTATCTTAAATCATTTGAGCATTTTTATTCCCATTACCACGCACCGATTTGTAATTCTTAAAAATTGACATAAAATATGACGAAGGTCTAAGAACCAGGCCTTAAGGTGGGGGTAAAGGTGAATTTGAGTGAAATTTTAAGAGTTTTAAAGAAGGGATAGAAGAAAGAAAATTATTTTTGGAACACCACCAGACAGTTGACCCCAACGAAAGAGCACCCCAGGTTGTCAGGGGACTGTTTGGGTGTCCATCTACTAATTTTAACTTCAAATTCTAATTTTACAATTAAATTAAATCTTTTATATTTCTTATTTCTCCAAATTTTACTAATCCTTTGAGAAAAACTATCTCTTTCCAAAAATCCCCAAAAATCACCAAAAAATTTACAAAACACCGCTAAACATAGCTTTGTGGGATGAACGGAGGGTTTTGAGAGTGTTTGAAACGGGAGCGAGATATTCTCATTAAACCCAAGTTACGCGGTGGAAAAACGGCCTTCAGGTGAACCCCCGCCTTAATCTACTTGAGTTGTTTCAGAGTTGTTGTTGTGCTGTTGGCGGGGGGAATTAGCTTACGTCATCACCAATCCGTTTCCATGAATGAGAGTAATTTTTTCAGGGCAAATCAAGCGCTATTTAGAAAACGGTCACTTTTATTACCATGGCTGAGAATAAATACTGGATTTTAAGGTTAAAAAGGGCAAAACACAGTAGCCAATAATAAGGCTGAGAAAACCTCTTCGTTTAATATTCAGCGGTTTTACCTGGATTGCTTACGGAATTTCTTCCCTTCATATAAAGCGCCCAAATTTTTCAACCTTTAACTGGATTTTTTATACCTTAGGATTTTATAATTCGGAAGTTTAATCTTTCTTTTCTCAAATGTGAGAGTTTGAAAGGAAAACACGAAGGTAACGTGGTCTATAGCTAGTGGTTAGGGTGCTGGACTTATAACTGCCGGAACTCCAGGGGTTCAAATCCTCCTCCGTGTCACTAATAATAATAATAATAATAATAATAATAATAATAATAATAATAATAATAATAATAATAATAATAATAATAAACCTTTATTTAACCACGATCTGTTTTAAAGCAAATACATGCTTGAGGGGTCGTGTGACTACCTACCTACCTAAGAAAGATTTAATATTACATTGTGATAACCTAAATTAAACGATATTATGTTTTAATAAGATTAAGATTTAAAATTGAAAATCACTCATGTGTTTCGGAGTTGTCTGGATCGACAAACTGCCAAAATTAAGTTTTTTAAATATGGGGTGCTGCATGAATTTGTGTTTTTTTGGCCTGAAATTCAACTTTTCTGCACTTTGTAAAAAGCCAAATGGTCAGCCCCTTACTAGTTGGGATTTTTAACGAATTTCTGTTCTATTTATGCATCAGTCAATTGAAACTCCGGCCCCCCGACCCCCGGGACTTAGCGGGGAATTTAACACTTACCAAGTGTTAAAAAACGGCTTATTTCCCCGCCCCCAGGGCCAAGACGTCTGTTAAAAGCCCCGCATAGCGGGACCATCCGAACCAAATGGAGAAATACAGTCGACTGAATGAATGAATGAATGAATGAACGAATGAATGACAAACTTTATTATTATAAAACATCTAATATATACTGTTTTACGTGTTTGCCGTGCTCCCAATAGCCCCAACCTTCAAGGGAAAATGAAAACGGTTCGAGTTATCGACAGTTGAGACTGAGCAATAAAAAATAACGAGAAACTGGTGTTTTACTATCCATACAGTCTGTATTTTCAGTTAATAAAATTTGATTATAGTATAAAGAGGTCGAGTGAAAATGGAACAATGTATTTTTAAAATTAGCCGTTTATATTGCAACGTAACGTAACGTGAAACAAAGCAGAGTAGCAGAATAAGTACGCCCTTTGAAAGAATCGTTATCAACCTCCACAAACAAACTGAACGTCTGAAGCACGGCAACAGCGTGGCACAGTCCCAGGGGCACAGTTCATATTTTGAGTGGCGCTTCGGAGGCCGGTTTGACTCGTGACTCGTTTTTATTTCAAGATAAAATCAATGTTTTGGACTACAGCCCACTGCTTGTTTTGACTTGGTACGTATTGACAGACATGGTTCGAGTTATCGAGGGTAAAATTATATAGAAAATTACCTGAAGGCAAACGAAAATTGGTTCGAGTTAGCGGGAGGTTCGAGTCGCCGAGGGTAAAATTACAGAAAATGTATGACGGAAATACAGGGGAAATCGATTTTGGTTCGAGTTAGCGCGAGGTTCGAGTTATCTGAAGTCGACTGTAACTTAAATCGATATCGTTGGTCTATTTGAAATTCACCTGTTTTCGGTTCTATCATTAAAAGCCCCAGCCTCTTAAGCTGCAATTTCCATGTGCAGCGAAAGCTGGCCTTCAATATGCCGATTTTACTTTTATTAGATGCAGAAGTCCACCTTTATTTTGATGTTAAAGTGTTGTTAAATCACCGCTCCACGGCCCCGGTCTACTGACAATTTGTTAAATCCACCGCCCATCGGGGCCAACGCGTCGTTAAAAGTGCTTTAAATCCCGGCTTTGGACGCGTTAAATCCCCGCCAAGTCCCGGGGGTCGGGGGGCCGGGGTTTCAATTGACTGATGCATTATTATGTTTTTAACTTATTTACTGTGTCCACAATTAGCATTACAGTGTTTTTTAGTAACGTCGGAAACTGGAAACAAACATGTCGCAATTTTCTTGTAATAGCTTTTAGTTTCTCCCACTAGGCAATATAATTATTTGAAGGACTAACATGTTTTGATGTATCCCCTGCACGTGGGATTCAAGCTTTGTTGATTAACAATAAGATTTTAATCCAAACATATTGTGGGTGGCCGCGTGGCCTAATGGATAAGGCGTCCGACTTCGGATCGGAAGATTGAGGGTTCGAGTCCCTTCGTGGTCGCTTAATTTCTTTTGTTTATCATTTTTAAAGAGTTGTTTGATGTTCGTTTCAACCGCAGTCGTATTTTGCTAAACCACAGGCTTACTAGCCTATGTTTGTAAGGACACAGCACGCCCTATATAAATATCCAATTTTTCTCGCTAATCGCTATTGTTAAACTGCATAAAAACAAACTTAAACATTGCGAAAATGTTTCTAATTCGTTTAATTGCAAATGAACAGCAGTAAAAGCTGATTTTAGGAAGCTTAAATATTTATAAAATTTGAATATTTATATGGGGTGTGCTGTGTCCTTACAAACCTAGGCTGGTAAACCTGTGGCTAAACCAACTGACTTTAAAATGACAGTCCCTCATGTATCAGGGCGATTTCAAATCGGTGTCCTTGATTCAAAAGTAATCTTCAGCTGTTCGAGAACGCAATATAAATTTTCAAAATAACTCCAAGGGTGGGTTAGCAAGTTAACGAAAAGACAATCACTTTGAGTGAGATACAAACATTTCATTTACCACAGTATATATCTATATAGACTATACGTACTAGTTATACAACGCTTTCCAGTGGTATACATAGAGGATAATACATGGTTTCGCGGAGATATGAAATTTATCTTCGAGTGTTCAAATCGATATCGAGAGATATCGGATTTGAACACGAGAAGATAAATTTCATATCTCCAAGAAACCATGTATTATTCTTTTTATTATATAAACCTACTAATTACGATGTTTTTGACGATTTTCCGAAGATTTCCGACCATTTCCGACCATTTCCGAAAATTTTCAAAATGTTGTCCGAAGGTTGTACGAATGTTTCCGAACATTTTCCGAGAATTTCCGAAGTTTTCCGAAGATTGCCGAAGATTGCCGAAGATTGCCGAGGAAGATCCGAAGATTTTTCGACTTAATATCGTTTTACTTTGGCTCATTCAGCATTGGAACATGGCAAACTCTGCAAGCTGATTGGTCAAAAATGATATCACACATGTGTGGATATCATTTTTATCCACACATGTGGGATACCATTTTTCTCGATTTGCTACCACTCGCTAAAGCACTGCAGTTTATATAATAAATAGGAATATCCCACGAGTCACTTGTACTTTGTATACCAAGAAAATACAAGTGACAAGTATGATATTCAATAGTATACCACGAGAAAGTGTTGCATAACTTTTTCATACCATAGAAAATACGCTTACTAAATTTCGTCGGGAATAAGATCACAGCGCACGATGGGAAGGTTGAGTGTAATACCGTCGAATGATATGAACGACTTTTCTGTATTCTGATTGGCTGCGTTTTCTATGGCATGGTGTAAATACTTGTATACTATAGATCTTCAGTACAATCAATGAAGAAAAATTTCAGGTTCAATAACAAAAAGTTTATTTATTCCCCATACTGCGGTATCTAGTAACAGTTTTTTTACTAAAAGTTGTTACTTGTTAAAAGATAATGTATTTTAAACTTGCTTTAATTTTCTAACATCAAATGTCACATTATCTCCAATCAGCATAAAAGGTGCCCATTGCCTCACTTCAGAATAGCCGTTACATCTCATCCACTTCATGGTTTCGTGAAGAGATTCACTGGCACTTTCTCCGCGAACAAGGTGCTCATAGAAATGACTCATGAACTGTTCTGTTGCACTGTCTTCCAGGGCCCACTGTGCAACCATGCAACACTGAACGAGCACCAGATCCTAAGAATGCTCGAGCGATTCCAACAACGCCCTCTGCTCTAATCTGTCCACGTGCACTGTGACAACAACTAAGTACTGTCTACCAGCTTAGCTCGCAGTTGAACTTTTGAAATGTCAGACATTGTCAATTAGTAGTGTTCTTCTTGAGGTATCTTGTTAGGAATACGAACAGCCGGTGCAAGGGCAATTTCTCCTCTCTCTGCATCGCCGTGTGCAGCAAAATGTATCAGACTTATACTGAATTTATCACTTGAAGAACTGCCTGCTTAGTTGCTTCTTGTCCTAATAAAGGCTTAACTCCAAGCTTTTCTCCCACCATCTTCGCTTCCATTTCTGCACAAGGCAGTCGCGAAATGTTCGTGAGCCGTCTTTGAAACGGACCTTGCCAACATCAGGATTTCCCACGATTAGGGCACCAGTCTGACTGTGATAAACTGCTGGACTGTCATGAATGAGCTTGAGAGTTGTTAAAGAAGGAACGACACGCATCCTAAATGTCTCTGATAAGCACTTCCCTTTTTCATCGGGTAAGGCGGCAAATGGAATGTTGTACAAAGAACGATCAGGAACAATGATGATTTCAGGGCCCGCAAGAAAGTCCACTACAGGAGCGATGATCAGTTTGTAACACAAAGGAAGATTCATTTTGGGTCCTTGATTATCTTTACTTTCCTTTCCAATTCGCGAAACTTCATGGCTGTCTTCCTCGCATGATTTGCTTTCTGTTTGAATACAATTTAAAGATCTGTCTTCGCAAAGCTCACTAGACAAAATGCCAAAACTTCTGAAGCTTTTGCTTGCAAAAAAATCGTCCAAAGTTCCAGCTAATCCTTCCTGAACAATAAATTCATTTCCGTCTATCTTTCTGAAATGCGTGACTCCGCTTGCCTTAACAATCCACAAAAATATGCTGTCAAAGCAATAAGAGATGTAGAAACAGGTACTGGTCCTTTCTATGTCCATGACCTTTTCAATATCAGCCCATGTTTTAGGATTAGCGGAGATTGGATTCGTTGCAGAGTATTGAGCTGACATTAAATCTACCAGAGCACTAGCTCGCCCAAGCTCTAAGACATAAAGAGCTTGTGTAGGGTTTCCGGTGACACCAAACAATGCACTGAGTTCCTGGTAGGATTGAACGTGGCTATCCGAAAAAGATATTTTAAAGTGATCGTTGTCTCGGAGAAAACCGCGCAAATCCCCGCATTTTTTAATACCTGATAGAAAATACGAGAAAGCTTCCTGAATACTTCCTTCTTGTAATCTGACCTCTGCAAGTCTGCATAGCAGCTGGAACTGTGCCGCAATATCTCCAAGATATTGACCAAGGTAAAGAAACACAGTTCCTAGGTTTAAGTAACAAGATGCTTCTCCTTCTCTGTCTCCTATTTCTTTTCTAATTGCAAGTGCTTTCTCGAAATATTCTTTAGCCTGGTCATAGTCACCAATGGATGCAAACAAATTTCCTTGACTTCCGTAATAGTCTGCTTCCTCTCGTCTGGCTCCAATTTCTCTTGTGATCACAAGCCCGTTCTGAAAATACTCGCTAGCCTCCTCATATTTACCAAGAAGGTAAAGCACATTTCCGATGCTTTGGTAAGACTTGGCTACTCGATGTCTGTCACCAATTTCTTTCTCAACCTTCAATGACTTCTCGTAATCCCTTTTAGCTTGCTCATATTCGCCAACTGACTGATGCACATTTCCAAGGTTTACGTAACAAGTGGCTTCTCCCTTTCTGTCACCGATTTCTTTCTTGATCGCAAGTGAATTCTCCAGATGTTCTCTCGCCCTCTCATATTCACCCACTGATTGATACAAAACTCCAAGGTTTAGGTAACAGGAGGCTTCTTCATTTCTGTCACCGATTTCTTTGTTGATAGTAAGTGATTTCTCGAGATGTTTTCTTGCCTTCTCATGGTCGCCAACCGATTGATGCACAGTTCCAAGGTTGCCGTAACAACAAGCCTCTTCATTTCTATCGCCAATTTCTTTGGTGATTGTAAGTGATTTCTCGAATTGTTGTCTAGCCTTCTCATATTCGCCAACGGATTTATACACAATTCCAAGGTCTGAGTAACAGCACGCTTCTCCTTTTCTGTCAACAATGTCTTTGCTGATCGTAAGTGATTTTTCGAGATGTGCTCTAGCGTTCTGATATTCACCAAGTAATCGGTACACTGTTCCAAGGTTTCCGTAGCAGGCGGCTTCTCCATTTTTGTTGCCAGTTTCTTTTTGGATCGTAAGTGATTTCAAGAGATGCTCTCTAGCCTTCTCATATTCACCAACTGATTCATATACACTTCCAAGGTTAAAGTAACAGGAGGCTTCTCCATTTCTGTCACCAATTTGCTTTAGGACCGCAAGCGACTTCTCCAGATGTTCCCTAGCCTTCTCATATTCGCCAACTGACAAATAGAGTGCTCCAAGGTTTCCATAACAGCCAGCTTCTCCCTCTCTGTCACCAATTTCTTTGTGGATCTTAAGTGATTTCTCGAGATGTTCTCTGGCCTTCTTATATTCGCCAACTGATTGATACGTATTTCCAAGGTTTCCGTAACAGACGGCTTCTCCATTTTTGTCGCCAATTTCTTTATGGACCATACGTGCTTTCTCGTGATATTCTCTAGCCTCCTCATATTCGCCAACTGATTGATATACTATTTCAAGGTTTCCGTAACAAAAGGCTTCTTCATTTTTGTCGCCAATTTCTTTGCTGATCGCAAGTGCTTTCTCAAGATGTTTTATAGCCTCCTTATATTCGCCAACTAATTGATAAACAGTTCCAAGGTGTCCGTAACATGAGGCTTCTGCTTTTTTGTCATTAACTTCTTTACTGATAAGAAGCGCTTTTTCGCAAAGGTCTTTTGCCTCGACATGTTTACTTTGACGTAGGTACATTATTGCTAGTTCTATGCTTAGCTTACATTCTTCTGATCTTTCACCACATTCGCGGAAAATGTGAAGAATTTTTCCCGCGTATTTTATGGCATTTTTGTGATCATTGATAAAACCATACGCCTTTGCCATTTCCAAATATATCGCCTTGCAGAGCGACTCCGCTGATTTCGTATCTTTTCTGACTGCTTTGGTTTTCAGGATGAACAGACATTCCTTGCACAACTCGATGGCCTTAAGTACTCTACTGGTATTGAGAAGGAAGCAGGCAATAGTGAAGCCGATGTAAATGGCTTGTAGAGCTTCGCCTCGGTTGTCTATACCAAGCACTTCTGTTGGAATAAATAATTGAGAAAAGTGGGTATATATATTACAAATATTTATTATTTTAACACCTCGTTTGATGTTACATAACTTGTGGACACTTAAAATGTATTTGAATATATGAGCTTTTACTTAAGTCAAGAGTAAAGTTTCCGGTTGTGCGCAAACATAAGCTAACATACGAAAGTCGAAGCGTCACTTTACGACGGGAATTTATATTAATTTATATTTGGTATATATATTAACACCTCGTTTGGCGTTACATAACTTGTGGTCATTTTAAAGGCATTTAAATATATGGGCTTTTACTTTAGTCAAAAGCAAAGTTTCCGGTTGTGCGCAAACATACGACAGTCGAAGCGTCACTTTACGACGGGAATTTTGCATGAAACAAATCGGAAAATCGGCACCGGTTTATTGATGTGTTTTGCCCATGTTTTGATGCTTTAATGTCTAATGATGTGCGACTCAAATCGAAAGCAGAAAACCTATCTACATTTTAAATCAATGTTGATAAGACGTAGTCTAAATCCAACGGTCTTAATTTATTAGCTCTGGCATGTACAATCATGCTTCAAATCTAATTAACTGAGATTGATAAATTTAACTCGCACATTGTAAATAGCCAAATGGTCAGCCCCCTACTAGTTTCTGTTCTATTTATTAGGCTCAGCCACAAGTTGCCAATAAATTCCCAAAACGTTGCTGATAAAATTGCTAAAAGGTTGCTATTTTATTTTTAAAGTTGCCAAAAAGTTGCTGAATTTCGAAAAAGTTGCCGAAAAGTTGCTATTTTTTACTTGTTTGCACTTGAAGTTGGTTTTATTGCAGTTTAGATCATGCAGAGTATATGAAGGCTTTATTCGCATTTTCTTTTTTTAACAAAACTTCATTCCTAGCTGGAATCTGAATCACTGACAGTGTTCTCCGCCATCTTGAAAAACCAGTCACGTGATACCACTGACCTCATGGACAGGCGTGTAACACTGTTAAATTGTCATTGGCCAGTCCTGGAGTCCACACACTCACACAGTAGTATAAACCAGTTGAATTTAGCTGACTTTTCTTTTGAACGCTAATAAATGCTGCGAGAAATTAAAAGTAAATGTTGCCAAAAATCGCAAAAGTTGCGGAGCAACTTGTGGCTAAGCCAACTATTTATTATTTAACTTATTTACGGTGTCCACAATTAGCATTACAGTGTTTTTTTAGTAACGTCGGAAACGGGAAACAAACATGTCGCAATTTTCTTGTAACAGCTTTTGGTTTCGTCCACTAGACAACATAATTATTTGAAGGACTGACATGTTTTGATATATCCCCTGCACTTGGGATTCAAGTTTTGTTTAAATATAAGTTTTTAATCCAAACATATTGTGGGTGGCCACGTGGCCTAATGGATAAGGCGTCCGACTTCGGATCGGAAGATTGAGGGTTCGAGTCCCTTCGTGGTCGTTTAGTTTCTTTTGTTTATCATTTTTAAAGAGTTGTTTGATGTTTCGTTCCAACCGCAGTCGTATTTTGCTAAACCAATTGACTTTAAAATGTCAGTCCCTCATATATCAGGGCAATTAAGTCGGTGTCCTTGATTCATAAGTAATCTTCAGCCGTTCGGGAACGCAATATATATTTTCAAAGTTAAATAACTCCAAGGGCGGGTTAGCAAGTTAACGAAAAGACAATCACTTTGAGTGAAACATTTCATTTACTTTTCATTTACATTTCATTTACATTTCATTTACTTCAGTATATAGACTAGATGTACTAGTTATGCAACGCTTTCCTGTGGTATACGAAACAATTATTCCACGAGCGCGCGTTGGATATGAGATGGTAGATACATAGCCAACGAGGCGCGTGGCGCCGAGTTGGCTACAACGATCTCATGTCCAACAAGCGCGAGTGGAATAATTGTTTTATTAAAAACGCCAGAAAGAATTACAATATTTGAGCTTCCCAGCTGTTTTCGTCAGCGCGTATCGGCTACGATATTTGTGGTCAACGGTATATGAGCTCATATTAACCAATCAAAACTCAGGAATTACAATATACCATTTCCCCAAGAAATGATTGATTCGCCGCGGGTAAATTAGTGGGAACGTCTTGAAGTGATACTAGACCTCAGTTTTCTAACGTTGTAAGATGTGTGTTTCTAAGAAACGGAGAAGCTGAAGTAGTAGCACGCTCAAACGGATCAATAAAAATGATCACTGAATATGCCAAATCAAAAAATACAAACAAACATTTAAAAAACTCTATTAGATAGAACGGAATCTAAGCTTTGCAAAATTAATTGCTTTCAAAATAAAGCAGATAGATAACAGTTTACCAAAAGGCTACTGCAGGTTACAATTACACTTCAACGCTAATAAGGTCTAATTATAGTTAGAATCCACAAGAAAACAACGGGTAGCGGCTACGAAATATTTTCTACTGCCTCGTCCCCAGTCGCTCGCATCGTTGAGGAAATGCTAGTTAATTATTGAGGAAAGCGGGTGCGAAGGTAGACACGGGAAGGAAAGAAAAGGCGAATTTCCCTTTCTCTTTTTCTCCCTTCCTATCCTTAGCTAATGATAGGCGAACATTTTCCCAAAGTTTCACGACCACTGCGTCAAAGCCTAAAAATTTATAACCCAAAGTTTGTCATGGACAAGTTAAGTACGCCCGCAATGACTACGGAGTCACCTTAAAACAGGTTGTTAAAACATTCAAGTACTAGATTAAAATTTAAATGTGTTACAAAATAAGGCTGTTTCGAGACGCTTCCGAATTGACCAGAAACAACTAAAAACGATCGGAAAAAAGTCAAGGATACGTTTCTATACCGACTATCGTCGACCAAACCCATCTCGCAGGTTTGGAGAATATCAAAATACCACAATTCAAGATAAAAATAAACAAAATAGCTACATACCGCAAACCCAATGTCCCCTTCAGTAGCGCGGGCGCCGAACGACAAGCGCCCCCGCTACTCAACGTTCACGGCTTTGACGCTCGTACATCGCGCTTGTGCACTTTCGCAAGAGACGGCTGTGAAGGAGACTAGTATCTAGCCTGCATAGCTTGGCGGTTTTATTGGGGTAAAACGCGCGCACAGCAAGTGGCGAAGCCGCGAGAACGAGAGACAACGGCCGAGACAACGGCCAGGGGAGGAGAAATGCGATTTTTCGCATTTTTCCCACCCAGGCTGGCCTTCCCCGCTTTGTTTGCCCGCGTTTTACCCCAATAAAACCGCCAAGCTACGCAAGCTACAAGCTATCCGTCAGCTCGCTGTTTCAGATTAGGGAAACCATATTTAACGTTCTTTTCATCAATGCCATATATGTAGGCTTCAGTGGTCAAATATTAATTCCGGTGCAAAAGGCTTCCGGTTTTTGTGAGACAATATCCGGATCGGAAGTCATGCATGCACAGATAGCGTGACTGATGTCATGTAGCACATCTGTCAACCAATAAGCCGGCGAGGATGTTATAAAACAAATGTTTATTCATAACGTATAACAGATTCAGGCTACACTCGAATACTCGACTCGCATGAGGTCTGAAATTGTCTAATCGTCTTTACAAACCGAATTGAATTGGCCATTACTTTTCATCTAGTCATGGGCAGGGTGTCTAAAACGCATTTGACCTCTGAAATGGAAGACGAGGAGGAACGCAAGTATCGTGTAAAGATAGATTACTCTTCTGCGGTGAGTCATTATTCTGTGATGGAGTTGTATGGTAGTTAGTACTAAAGGTCTTTCTGTTTCTGACCGAAGGCACGATTCAAATGCAAATGGCGGCCACAGGCGGCCGCTTCTCAGGTTGTAAATTTGCAAGAGTGACGTCTATACAATATTCACCACTGCAATCTCATTTCCATATGTTTGAACGCTTAAAAGGTCATTCAACCAAATTTCGTATGTTGCAGTTCATTTCCTGGTTTTCCTTCGGATATTTGGAGTTTCAATCATCTGCTTTTAGAGAAAACTATTATTTTGGGTTTTCTTCAATTTGAAAGAAAATTTTCGTATATCAGAAACAAACAGACATTAGTGAATATTCAAACAGATTAAGGTTACAGTTGCACAACAACAATAGTCGCAGTTACAGTTACAGCGAGCTCAAATTTAAACTCAGGATACTTCACTTCAAGACGAAAAGATGTGCTCCAGATTTCTCGGTCTTGCTGTCTTTTACACCATCTTCAGGCCATCGAATTCAGGGCTCAGCTACTAGTTAACATTTCAGCCCATTTCTCGCTAGCCTCGATTTCCATAGCCTGCGTTGCAATCGGACGTGCCATATAATCCTCAGTATTGTCTGTGTTGACTATGCCGGCGATTTAGACTGTCTGCGACGCAGGCTAGAGTTCCGCCGCTCTCTCAACGAGTCCGGCCTTTGTAGGAGTGCGGGCTCATTCCCCAAACAGCAGCTGGTAATCGAGCCTAATTTCTCACCTTTCAGTGAAATTTCCCACATCTCAGTTTTCAGTTAAAAACGCATCATATCTCACTAGCTTGTAGTTAAAACTTTGACCAGTTCTCAGCGATCAGACCTCCAGACTCTCCTCAATTTCTGGCTCGTATCAAAGATTGGAAGCCTTTCCGCTCAGGTTCTGATCATGTGGATATATATGAAAGCGTTTGAATATTTTCATTGAGAATAAACTGCATTTAAATATCAACTTCGATCAACCCTTATTTAATGCCACCTGTATATAAACACAGCTGCGTGGGTTGCAGCTGCTTCTGAGTAACGCAACGCAGTTTTAAAGTCACACGGGAGCCTTCAACAAATCGAAACAAAAGTACATGTAGTTGGAACCTACTTATATAATAAAACGCAAAACACTTAAACCTCATCAATGTCGCATACAAACGTTTTTGCAGGTCCACATCCCCCTTTCATTGTTGAACCTTTGTGAATAAGGATTGTTTGTGTAGAATGTTTGAGAGCTCAACATTTAGACAGGAAGTGGGTAGGAAGGAAAGAAAATTAGTTTTTTTAATGTTGCAGAAAGGTTAGCCGGCAGCGACTTTAAACCTTCGAGCGCTAGCTAAACCTCGGGGTTTAGAGGAGCAAACTATTTGAAGCAGAATGCAATGAATTGTTCTCAAGTTCGGGAGAAATGTGTAACTGAAAGTAATCCGGAAAGCTGCTCTTCAACGATATTTTTTGCCTTTGTGTGGGTGAAAAAATACTTTTGAAATGGTGTTGGAGGGATCAGACGTCATGCAGTTTTTTCAAGATGCATTGTCTGTGACGTAGCTCCTTTAAGCTTTTTTTTTTTACCCCTAAAAGATACCATATCAAAACATTTTAAAACGTATATTTCTAACCTTGACGACTAAAAGTACTGGCTTGCTTGCCCAGGCAATTGACAGACGAACATTCCCGTGTCTTTCATATGGTAATCTCCTCCCCCTTTCTCACTGGCGGGTAAGGAACGAATGGACGACGGACGGACGGACGGACGGACGGACGGACGGACGGACGGACGGACGGACGGACGGACGCACGGACGGACAGACGGACGGACGGACGGACATACGTACGGACGAACCAAGTTTGAACGAAATGGCGAACGGACAGACGAATTAGGAACGAAGAAACGAACGAACAAATGCATGAATGACTATGATTTTGTGCTCATAATTAAAATAGGAAAGGAATTTATGCTTTCATTCTTTTTTATTTTTCAGGATAAGAGATATTTTGGCTTAAGCAAAAGACGATTGACATTAGTTGTGGTACTGTGTGACGTCAACTTTACGTATTGATTAATCAGACTATACTACATAATATTACAGATATTACTACCGGCAAGACGTTTATTTAGCAAGCGACAGTTTACATATAAATATTGTTGTTCTTGCAGGGTGCTGTTCTACTTATCCTGTTAATAGTTATTTTACTGATCGTGTTTCTGGTTAAAGCACATTCAAAGAAATCTGAAGGTAACATTTGTGTTTTCGTTTATTTTGAAATGAAGCTCAACGGAATATATCGACATCTATACGTATAAGATACGTATAAGTGGACGAGGCCTCACGCCCAATGAAACATCTGACTTGCATTTTAATTTTAGGCGGCAAATCAGCTTCAGGTTCGGAATGCAAGGAAAAGAGGTAAGTTTATAACTAACAATCTAGTTTGATAACATGCAAGCAGTCTGTTGGCTCTAATTTTCATGTCAGAAGAGTTCAACAATATTACAGTTCTTATGTGGTACCTTGTTAGGAGGAGGTGCAGTGGCCTAATGGTTTCTATTCTGGACTCCGGATCAGGCGGTCCGGGTTCAAGCCCTGGCCGGGGCGCTGCGTTGCGTTTTTGGGCAAGACACTTTACTCTCATAGTGCCTCTCTCCACCCAGGATTGTGAATGGGTACCGGCGAATTTACTGCTGGGTATAACCCTGCGATGGGACTAGCATCCCATCCAGGGGGGAGTAGAAATACTCCTAGTCGCTTCATGCTTGTCAAACCAGGATAAGCTCCGGCCTGATGGGCTACTACACTCGAATGCAGTCTTCACCTTTACCTTTTACGTGGCAATTTGCCGCATTTGCGAACGATCGAGTTTCAGTTAGAGCTCGACTTGCCTTTTGTTTTGCATGAACAATGCATCACAAAAAAGATGTTAGTAAGCGACAAATGACAACGCGGCAACGCGGCAACGCGTTAAGGGAAATGTACTTAACACGTTTAGCAAAACACGCAGGGCGGACGCATTTCCTTCTCGTCAAAATGCCTTGAAAATATGCGCGTGCGATGTGCATTAAACTCCGAGTTGTACTTTGAGCTACTTTGTTACTTAGCTGAATTTTTGTAACATTTCCGAATCAATTCACCTGGACTCAATTCACATTTTCAACTTTTACAATCACCATTCTAGAAGTAATTGATATTTTTATGTTCCATTGAGAAACGGGTGTTCGGGGTAAACCACTGCACGGAAACATAGTATAAAAACTATAACATGAAAATCAATGTCTCTTGATCCTTTAGAGAGAGGATACAGTTGGCAATACAAGGTTTACACTTTCTGTTCCGCTTTCTGAATTTTTTTGGGAAAATCCACAAGTAACATTACGATCATTTGTTGATATAATTCTCAGGAAGATTGAAATTTACCTGCAGCAACTGGATGGTCGAAAGCGCTTTCTCGGCAATCCATCGATGGGAATATCGCCCGAAGTGAAATCCTTGTAAATCAATTTAGCTACATTATGTAGATTATCTTACTGTGGTCTTAATTTTGATCTTTGTCCACAAACAGCTTACCAGATCCGATACTTCTCATTTCATTGGATGGATTTCGACCTGATTATCTGAACAGAAATCTCACTCCTAATATTAATTATCTTGGTAAGAGAATTTCGTTATTTGTAATCACATGGTCAGACCAACAGACAAACAGACGGATAGAGCCAGACAGACAGATAAGCAGACACACTTATGTCAATCACTTCATTTCTGTCTTAGTAATTTAACTATCTGCAAGCAAAATTAAAGCTTTTCTCGGGGACTGGTCAGAGCCTTCAATCGTGTCTCAAACTAGAGCTTATATAAAGAGAAACAACAAAAAATAAAATGCAGATATTATAACTCTCCTTCACAAGACAGATCAACGAGCCTTTGATTTTTATTGGATAATCGACTTGCAATTTAATGGCAATTGTCTAAAAAGTGTCGTTCTTGTTAGCTAGTGACTAAAGTGGACAAACTAGATTAAAAGTAAGTGCTTTTGGAAAAAATGCATCCAAAATGCCATGATTTTTGTCATTTTTTGTTTGTACAAAATCACCTTTGAATCTCAGAATTAAAGCATACACAGATAGGAAACCAGGAAAGCGGGAATAATGTTGATATCGTTGTTGTTGTTTTTTTAATTTTCGTTAATAGCCAGTAATGGAGTTAGAGCGAAGTTTTTGCTCCCTCAGTTTCCAACAAAGACCTTTCCAAACCATTATTCCATGGCAACGGTAAGCAACTATAGGGCAACAGTGGTAAACACGCCAATTGTTTTTGTTCTTCTCTTGAATAACAATAATGGTCCAATTTTTTGTCTCCGGGAACTGGGCGAGCCATTGGTCGCTAAGTAACACAGGTGTTTCAAAGTATTATAGACGTTGCTTAGGCAAGCAACATAAAGGCATTCTTTGGGAAAGTAACTGACTTCATAACGGGATGCTAGTGTTATTTCTTACTGGATTGTAAGTATTGGAAAGCCTTCGATTACTCGGCACGTCTTTCCCAGGACCCCTTCTCGCCTCGAGAGTAGAGGCACTGAGAACGAAGTGACGGTGAATAATTGTTTTAGTATATACCACACAAGTTGAATAACTAGCGCACCAAAACATTACTTTCAGTAGACGAAGCGGAACGGGAAGCCATTTCGTTTCTCTTCGGATGCTCGGAAGTGATCAATAGTACTTTGCTAATCACCTCCTAGTTAACCAATCAGAAAGCTCGAAAAGCAGTATTCATTTGTGTGGTATATACTTATTACTAAATATATATCTATAAATAGTTTTCTTTTTTTATAGAGAACAGTTCATTTTAACAGTATTAAAGAAAGGAAATTGGTGAATTTATCCGTGAGCGTTCTGTTTTACCTGTCCAATTGCACAACATACCCCTGAAAGAACCAATCAAAATGCATCATTTTATCATGGACAAGTTTACTAATATAATATTAAGAAATCAAGCCCTTAACCAGCCTTTTGGGAAAGTCTACTTTACTTAAGATATTTTTATTCAAAATAATAATTAGTGACTCTTAGCATCGTTGTTCTCAAATGATTGAGTAAGAAATATTTCCTTCATTAAGAGGTACGTACGTAACACAGTTCTGTTTCAACTGAATAACATACCTCGAGACCTCGCTTAACTTATCTTCTTATTAATCGCTAGGGTCTCTTCCCCGTGCATACCGGTATAGTAGCCAACAGGTTTAGAGACAACAGTTTGAATGACAGTTTCAGAGTTGGTGGACCAACTTTTCTTGATCCAAAATGGTGGAAAGGAGAACCGGTGAGTTAATACTGTCTTTTTCTTTCATGTTTCGATTTTACTTTTTTAATGAAATAAATAGCGAATAATACATGGTTGAGCGGAGATATGAAACTTATCTTCGAGTGTTCAACTCGATATCTGACGAGTGAGTGCAGCGAGCGAATAAGATATCGATTTGAACACGAGAAGAGAAATTTCATATCTCCAAGTTTATTTTATAAACCTACTAATAACGAGGTTTTTGACGATTTTCCCGAAGATTTCCAAAGATTTGAAAATGTTGTCCGGTTGTCATACGAATGTTTCCGAACATTTTCCCGAAAATTTCCGAAGATTGCCGAGGAAGATCCGAAGATGTTTCGACTTAATATCGATAAACTTTGGGTCATTCCGCAAACTCATCAGCAAACGTAACGAAATCGATATCTTTCACATGTGAAGATATGATTTTTCTCAGCGAGAGAAATCCTGGTAATTCACTCTAGTTTATATCATAAACTTTATAATCCAATACAGATTAATTGCCTTGATCTTTGTAATAAGGAGTTGTTTTGTAGATGGCATGCTTTTAGATAATTTTAGCCACTGTTTACAAATTTTATTTCAGTCATTATCCCTCTGTGTGACCCATCTGCAACCAACTTGTACTTCCCAGGGATTCTCATCTTTCCCGTCTCGTTTTAATTGGAAAGAGACATGAGCCTTTTCCGAACTAATAGGGAAAGTTTATCAAAACCAAATAATGACGTTTAGTAGCTCTCCTATCTTCGTTTTCTTTCATTGGTAGTTGTGGGTGACCGCCATTAAGCAAGGTTTGGCGGCTGCTTCTTACTTCTGGGTGGGATCCGAGGTTCCTATTGAAGGTAAGTGATTGGTCGGTAACTGAAAATACGGGTAGCATATTTAACAAAGCCACAACCCGCGGCCCACAAAGAGAGCCTGCTCGCAGGCTACCATGGAATCAGTGCCAAGCACGGGAAAACATGCAGTACCATTGGTGAGCACAGTGATACCAAGCGCGGAAAATATGCAACCGGCGTCAAGCGCGGGAAAAAAGCAACCAGTGCGAAGCGCGGGAAGACATGCAACCGGTACCAGGCGCGGGAAACACGAAATCAGTGCTAACATCGTGAAAACATGAAATGGGTACCAAGCGCGGGAAACAAGTACCCAGCGCCAAACGCGGGAAAACATGCAACCGGTACCAAACACGGGAAAACATACAACGGGTACCAAGCGCGGGAAAACATGCACAAGGTACCAAGCGCGGGAAAACATGCAAAAGGTACCAAACACGGGAAAGCATACAACCAGTACCAAGTGCGAGAAAATATGCAACGGGTACCAAGCACTGGAATACATGCAAAAGGTACCAAGCGCGGGAAAGCATGCAACGGGTACCAAGCGCGGGAAAACATGCAACGGGTAACAAGCGCGGGAAAGCATGCAACGGGTACCAAGCGCGGGAAAGCATGTAACCAGTGCCAAGTTGAAGAGCAGGAAAACACGCGTGACCAAATCACGGTTTGGTGTTGCTCCTGATTCGATCCTGATTGTTGAAAAAAGAGAGTATTTGCTATGGTTGATTTCAGCAAATACTGCTCATCTGCTCATTTTTTTAACCGACTATGCATGGATCTAAGCAGACGTAGAAGCAAGCAAGCCGTTGATACTCGGTAACTCGAAACATCAAGGGAAATCATAAAAGGTTTGAGTTATCGGGAATTCGAGTTATCGGGGGATGGGAAGAAATGACCAAAAAATTAGAAAAAAAAAACATTGTTTTCATAATAATCATAATCCTTATGAGTTTCTGGCACTGTACATGTACTGCAGTATCCCACTGTAGTATACTTGACGCTACTAGTGAGCAACACTCTGCAAACTGAGGTTGTAAAAATTGCTCATTCTCCAGAGCGTTCGTCTACGTCTAATTATCGTAAACTTCTTCAGTGAGTTTTGCATCATAAACTATAAATGGCTGTATTTAATAAGCCATTCCACATGTTCCAGTAGCTATTTCGAGCTATTGAGGATAAAATTGCTAAGAAAATGACCTGAAGAGAAAAGAATAGCTTCGAGTTTCAAATTATCGAGGGTTAGAGTTAATTATTGAGGGTAAAATGAATGTATGAAGCAAATCCAGGGAAAATTCTTTTTTTTTTCTGGTTACCGAGTTCCCCGGCGTCAACTGTATTTCTTTTGACTGTCAATGTCCCTGCCCTATTGATAAACCTAATGATTATTTTTCTTTTAGGAATATTGCCCAACCCCATGTATGCCTATAATCAGTAGGTATTAAAACAGAATAGAAAATCGAATAACTACTATTAAAACTCCATTGTTTAATAAGATATATTTAATATCCAACTACGCTCAGTGGAGTACAAATAACTCTCGGAATGAGTACAAATATCTCACGATAGTTGTACTCCACAAAACCGTTTTAACAGGTTTTGCGTCGTCTGACCGCGCGAAAATTTAAAGAAGGAGGCAAGCCAGGATTTTGAAAAAGAAAACGTTGGATAAAAAATATATTTTTAAGCATTTTAGTCTAAAGTATTGCTGTACAATTTTTGCTTTTCATTTGTGTATTCCTAAATGACTCGTAAAAATATGCCGCGGGGGGGCGGGGGGGGGGGGTACTCCCTATTATGGGCTATACGGGAGGCGCCGCCCGAAAGGGGTATCTTCTTCAGGCTTCAGGTATATAAAAGGGTAGGGATTTCAGAGGTTTTGGTATATGAAAGGTTAGGGATATCTGTATCTTGACTCCCACCACAACGTGACCTGAGTAAATAATCTTTTTTTTCTGGTTAACGTTTCTTCTGGTAATACTTGATTCTCTCCCGTAATGTTGTTCATTTACTTCATTCCAGGAGTTTAGAAAAGGAAAACAGTGTTCTTTTAAAATAGGTGTATGAAAGGAGTGCCTTTTTTTCAATAAAAGGTATACGAAAGTGTTACTTTTCTGTCAAAAAAGGGTAAGGGGTTGGACCTTGGGGCGGAGCCTCCCCCGTTTTTTTTTTTTGGGGGGGGGGGGGGGGAGTGATGTTACATATTAAAATGTCTAATAAGATAATCTCTCTCAGTAGCAAGTTCTTATCATAATGCGGACGGCTAAGATGAATCGCTAACGAATTAGTTTTGCCGAATTACCCTTTTGAAACAATGTACACAGTGTACTGAAATAACATTTACAGTTCATGTTAGAGAAATATTGGTCGAGTTTAAAATATATTTAGAGTGCATGAGCCTTTTCTTACCTCCCTTTTGCTGGTCTTCTGCTTGTTAGGTCGCATCCGTTTGAAGCTCGAGTGGATAAAGTGTTAAGTTGGCTAGCCTTACCACCACAATGCGATCCAGTTGATCCAAACAAAGATGGCGGCAATTGGTAAGAAGTATCTGAATCTTTGATATTTCATACAAAGTTTTTAGCTGTGTTTTGTAGTTTTCTTTGCCCTCCTGACTGCGCGCAACACAAAAATACCATTCGAAATTTTGATTTTAGGATGATATTTTTTTCCGGAATTTAGGGTGCAGTTTTGCCATACTCTTACCTGTTGTCGTTTGTATTGTAACCCGCCCTTAGGGCTTGCCAAAATAAGCAAGAGTCACTCAGTTACACTCTTTTTTTATAAGAACGTCTAATTTTGGGGCCGAGGTCGAACGTTCTTTTTTCACGATTTGAGACTGAAAATGTTCTTAAAACGTTCTTGAGTTACATGTTATAGTATTTCATTAAATGAATGCGGACGAAACCTGGAAACGTATCAAACAGCATTGTTCACCGAATTTGGTGTATCTAGTTGCTCTTGACATGTTTGCGCGGCCTCTCCCTGTGATCTGATGCCGCGGACGAACTCCTTTTAAGCATTCAGTTAACTACTGTGCGTTAGATCACAGTTTTGCATTGATTTATACTGCTTATTTTACAAAAAATAATTAAAACAACTGGGCAAAAAAAAGGACGGTCTCCGACTTTCAGCCTGGGGTATGTTCTTAGCATGTTGTTAAAATTTGGGTAAATCTCAGCCTCGACGTTCTTATATATGCTGACGCCTGGTCTAACAGTTTATCTCGCGACGTTATTTATTAATGCAGGCGACCCTCCTTCATAACCTTGTATTTTCATGAACCTGATTACACAGCCCACAGGAACGGTCCTGACTCAACAAAGGTAAGAAGAATTATGCTTCAGACTGTTATTTTAAAATTAGACGTTTTGTTGTGAAGAAATTAAAGAAGGGCTAATCTGGCAAATGCTCAAGACGAACCTGCACATTGCCCACGTGTCTATAGAGTGTCAAGTAGTGTTCATTAAGCCCACATGGAGGGGGGGGGGAGGGGTGGGGCTTATTAGGCAGGTAATATATAGAGTGAAACTCTCGTGTAGGATAAAAACAACTGGAAACACAAGCCGTTACAAGGCAACCGACACCACAAGATTTTTATTCCTCTAGCTAAGACTTTCATTCACTCGTGCTTTTACAGCTAATTAAAAAAAAAACAAGAATTATTTTGTCGTGTATAACATTTTTTAACCAAGTATCATGTCTTGCTTTTCGCCCTGAACTCCGTCCTCCAAGAGAGAATCGACTGATATTTCAGCCATATTACTCGGTTATGATTTTTTCTGCATGATTAACTACCAATCAGAGACCTGCACGGATATCTGTATAGTACTACGTCATTAGCTCGATATTCGTCTGCTTATACTTCATATGCTAGGCAGGGTAGTTATTTAACAATTATTCTTTGAAATCGAGGTGAATAGTGGCAGAATATTTACCGAGCCGCGTAGCGGCGAGGTAAATATTCTGCCGCTATTCACCGAGATTGAAAAGAATAATTGTTTTAGTATATACACACGAAGTGATCTCAAAACAGACAATCTACACATTTTCAAAAGGAAACCTATG
>OY855916.1:15575911-15803411 GCA_963693305.1 Meandrina meandrites | reverse complement strand
ACCAGTTTCCGTATTCTTGCGCGATCGATAAACGAACTAGATTGTTGGAAAACGTTTTGTCGGTACATAGCAAAATGGCGCCCGCGGGTGCCATCGATACAATGACGAATATTGTAGTTGGTCTTTTAACATTTTTTGGCCAAGGTTTTGGCATAGATTGCAAAAGGAGCTGGTCTTATCAAAATAATGTTGCTTTGTCTTTTCTTTTCAGTGTAAAAATCCTCACTTTCGTGTGTTTTTGAAAGAAAACTTACCCAAGCGTCTTCATTACTCAGAGAACAGGTATACGCAAAATCTAATGTTCGTGGCTTCCTTAGGGAGGAGCAGTGGCCTTATGGTTGGCCAGCTGGATTCCGGGTTCGAGCCCGGGTCTTGGTCAACGTGTTGTGTTCTTGGGCAAGACACTTAAAGACACTTAACTCTCATAGTGCCTCTCTCCACCCAGGTGTATAAATGGGTACCGGCGAAATAATGCTGGGGAGGGGGGGGGGGGGGGGGGGTAATCCTGCGATGCAGTAGCATCCCATCCAAGGGAAGTAGAAATACTCTTACCACTTGGGCAAGACACTTAAAGACACTTAACTCTCATAGTGCCTCTCTCCACCCAGGTGTATAAATGGGTACCGGCGAAATAATGCTGGGGAGGGGGGGGGGGGGGGGGGTAATCCTGCGATGCAGTAGCATCCCATCCAAGGGAAGTAGAAATACTCTTACCACTTGGGCAAGACACTTAAAGACACTTAACTCTCATAGTGCCTCTCTCCACCCAGGTGTATAAATGGGTACCGGCGAAATAATGCTGGGGAGGGGGGGGGGGGGGGGGGTAATCCTGCGATGCAGTAGCATCCCATCCAAGGGAAGTAGAAATACTCTTACACGCTTAATGCTACAGAAACGAGGTTACGCTCCGGTTCGATCGACGCGGTTGCCGGGGTTTATTTTATGTACTTTGGTTTTGCATTTGTGCAGCCTTTTTATTGGTTTAAAATGTTCGTGCAACCTGGTCTAGCCAATAGGACAAGACATGCTCTATTGACCAATCAAGTATGCCCAGGCTCAGTTACATAAAGCGGATAGTGTAACTATGTCGCTAAATACCCCTGTCAGACTCACGTGATCCTGGACGTCCATCGCATGCCACCTCCCAGCTTTTTGCTGGGTTACTCTAACAGTTCACAGGTACCCTTACAGGTTGGTGGAGAAAGGCCCTGTAGGAGCAAAGCCCTGTGCCCAAAAAATACCACCACAAAGATCAAATTAAGTTCGAGCCGGACCAGTTAATCTAGAGCCCAACGCACTACCCATTAGGCTTCTGAGCCTGCCACAAAACCAAAACCAGCGTTAAACTGAGGCTGCGAATTTCCACGCGCTTGCCACTGGTTAAAAGGTTTTACTGCGAGCTCTGATTTATTTATTCCGGTATTTGCACGCAATCTGATTGGTCAGATTTGACTACTTTCACTGGTTATGGATTTACGACGGTCGTAAGAAAAATCGCTCTGAAGCACTTTCACTTGGGTTCGCTCGTTCGTTCGTTCGTTCGTTCGTTCGTTCGTTCGTTCGTTCGTTCGTTCGTTCGTTCGTTCGTTCGTTCGTTCGTTCGTTCGTTCGTTCGTTCGTTCGTTCGTTCGTTCGTTCGTTCGAAACAGTTCTCAGAGAGTTTTCATCATAATGCAAAACAAGTTGTACCAGAAGTCCATAACTAGACTTCTGGTTGTACTCAATGACGGGCGTAAAAAATGAAATCGGACATCACATATACATGAAACATGTCCTGGCGTTATCGTCAAAAAAGAAGCTAAAACTTCAGCATTTTGCATGTTTTTCCCCTTGTTTCATAATCATTGCAAAATGAAAGATTTTCAGGTGTGGTATCGTCGGTTGCCATGACGTTAGCACTTTACAGCCTTTTCTGTCAAGCCCCAGCAAATAGCTTTTATCCTGAAATACGGGTCAAAAGTTAAAAAAATAACCGGCACGCGATGCATGCAGAAGCGATGACGTTTCACAAAGGGTCTTTAATAATTTTCAGGACATTTGTCAAAAAATTAGGGTAAATAAGAGTAACTGACAACTTCTGTGCTGAATGATTGTTCAACAAAAATTGCGTTATCTTGGCGTGACATACGATATACGATACACGATATACGATGCAAGGTCAAACGCTGTCTAAAATTGTTTACACCTTTTGTTTTAAAAAATGGAAAGATTTCTGTTTACTAAATCTTATAGAACGCATCAAATATAATTTATTTCTTTCATTTATGCTTTAAATTAGTCCTTTCTAACGGCGCAGGAGTATTTTGCTTTGAGTTCTATGCGACGATTTCTTGTTGAGTTGACTTGATTTCTTTTCCCAGTATTCGGTTCTACAGATCGGTCGATCGCAACAGGCAACAGACAACAACAGATCCTGTCCACTCGCACTGTGAGATTAATCGATCACGTCATCGTCATCGCTTAAAAAAAGGTTTAAGATGGCTCACCTTTTCAACAGATGTTTCAAACTGCTAATAATCGGTTGCTTCTTCTGCAGTCTCGACAGACATCACTTCTTAACTTTATGCCAAATTTATTCGATAACTGATAAAGTGCAACACTCACTCCAGACTCGAAATCTCAATTTAACAGCTACAAATGAAATACGGTTTGCCGATCGGTGATGATACAAGCTGCAAAAAAATATCTTCCTTTGCCAAAAACAAGATGGCGGATCTCAAAAAGAATACAAACAATGCACCTAGTTCCCATTGCTCTTCGGTTCAATTCAGGGAGTAATTCTCACACCAAAAATTCCAAAAATTCAATCGTTTTTCCGCTTTCTAACATTAACCGATGACGTCATAAAATGACGCCATCGCTTAAATATATGGTAATGGAAATCGGCAACCTACGGGTGCTGACCTCAAAATGTTATGTTTTAGGAGAATTGGACGAATTATCGCAATTCCAGAAGACGGGTGGCTTTTAGGAATCAAGTGAGTACAGTGCATTCTGCTGAGTAATAGCTTATAGCTTAGATCACTTACCCTTAGTCAGAACTGACTGGCCAGACTTGTATACAGCTATTTCAATTAACGTTGTCGGGTCAAAGATTAAAGCTAAAAGACAAGACCGTATGGCGTTCTGGGTATTCACTATAAATTTGCATATAAGCTTCATTAAATGTACAAATTTGTATTTCGCACGCGAAGAATTCACGAGTTTGTTTTTCCTCTCAGGAGGCCTTTCTGTAGCTTTACTTTTAGTGTCGCCTGGCTCTGAGTTTTGAAAATTCTTCTTAAATTCAGTGTGGTTAAAAGCACCTTGTTTCACATGTCTGAAAAGAAAGAAAACGGGCAAATCCGCGTTTGTCATGTCACTATATCTTTTAGTATTCAGCACGTGCAGTTGCTCTCTTCCTCTACCCATACTGCCTTTCAGTCTTGTCTTTAAGCTTTGATCCCGACAACGTTATCTGAAATAGCTGTATTCGAGATCAAGATTTCGGTATTAGTCAGATTTGCCTTGTCAAATCGGTCAGTACGTAAGTATTAAAATACACTGTTATGGTGGATTTGTGGAGAATTCTCCTGGAAAAGGCCCAAACCGGCCGGCCAGTTCAGACTAATGGTCATCAAGCTCAAATTTGAGGTAAACAAGCCAGTATTGGTTGTTGTCAAACCGACTCGCAAAATTCTCCGAAGAACCTCGAGTAATTTTTTGAACATACCCGCTATAATTTTGTAAAATATTTTGGCACAGTAGGAGTACAGTGAAATATGTATTCGAAGCGATTTCTAGAAGCATATTATTGCCCCCCCCCCCCCCAGGGGAGGGGGGGGGGGGGGCTCGCATTATGAAAGAGACGGGCATACGCGTAGGAAAATTTGAATTAAACCCCTAAAGGAGGTCAATCTAGGCGCGGCTCAAGCTTTTTCTTCATGTCAACCCTAAATCATTCTCGTCCCCATAGCCCTTTTCGCTTCTCTTAGTCGGCGGGGCCTTGGCACGAGAAACGAAGGGCTCTGGAGACAAAGAATTTCCAGTCCTAGATTCTGTCTTCAATTATGCAGTCGTAAGGCTTCTATATACTGTATGGGAGAGTCATGGTGTTTTTTACTTCCGCTCAAGATTTCTTTGTTTCAAACAGCCAATTAAAAATTTCGAATTAAATTCAAAAATCCCATGCCCCCAGAGCCCTTCGTTTCTCGTGCCAAGGCCCCGTCGGCTAAGAGAAGCGAAAAGGGCTATGGGGACGAGAATGACCCTAAACGAGATCTTGGCGGCTAAAAAAATGTCGGCCTTCTGCCCTGACCACCCTTAGTGAGACCAAAATCCTCATTTAAACCCCCGTGCGGAAGACGAGCATCCCCTTCCCTTTCATGTAGGAGTAACCCCCCTCCCCCCTCTCCCACGGGTCATTGCATATATCCTCTCAATTACCGATCAACACTGATTTAACGAAGTCGAATATTTAACGAAAGATAAGATTTAACTAGCAGACCTTGTGAATAGGTCATTTATAATAACGTTGCCTGCCCTGAACATTTGGCACGCGTAGAACAGAATATAACGAGCTTTTACTTATTCCCGTTTTAAGCCTAAAAGCCAAACAACCTCGTCGTACTTGTCGGAGACGTCTAAATGAAATGCAGCAGCAATAGATTTATTATGTGCCTCATGAAATGATGATGATGACGATGACGATGATGATGATGATGATGATGATGATGAGGGAGATGATGATGATGATGATGATGATGTTGATGTTGATGATGATGATGATGATGATGATGATGATGATGATGATGATGATGATGATGATGATGATGATGATGATGATGGACTACATGACATTAGTAGAAACGCAGCCGTGTTCTACTGGAAATCCACGAATCTGATTGGTTCTTCCACTGTTTTCTATTCGCTGTAAGAACACAATCGCGCGCGCGCTGCTCTTTAAAACGTCCAATTACTTTTTGATTTTTGGCTTAAAAGTACATGAAATTGAAGGTTTTGGATTGCAATCCTTCAGAGATTCTACTAAAACAATTAGACTTTTCGCCCTTGTTTTCTATAAACGGTATTCAACTCGGCTGTGCCTCGTTCATAGAAAACTCGGGCTCGTAACGACCTTTAGATCAGACAGAGTACAAGTACAAGATTGAGTGCGAGTATAGACTGCAAAATAGTCGGGTTTTTTTCTATAAAATCGTTAACATGCAGTGGCTCCAGACCTCTCGTTCGAAGACCGCTCGAGTGCGTTCGGGCTCCGAGAAACTCCGAAACTCGTTCTCGCACTCAATCCTCGTACTCGTACGAATAAACGATCTCGTGAAACAAGTTTTGTTGTGTGTAGTTTACAGTATTTTTAAACAATAAATTATTAGTTATAATTGATTGTTTTTTCTCTGTGGTTCAAGTTCCGCTGCTGGAATCAGATACTGCAACGGAGGAGATCATGGCTATGACAATTTAGATTTTAATATGCGGGTGAGGAAAGTCTATAGACTCTATGTTACCTTCGATAGTTACAGGCTGTAACTTGCTTCTTATGCAATCTCGCCCCCAGAGCCCGCTTTACTTTTGGTCAGCACCAAGAACTTGAACTCTGGCAAAGTCCGACTTTTAGAGCATGCGCAGAGTGCGCATTAGTGAATGTTAGCCAGTCATCAGCGCAATCTCGTACCTCGAGTCTTCGTTCCTAGGTACTGGGCGAGCTTGACAAAACGAGAGACTCTCGAAAGTTCCGTTGCAGGATCGATTTTGATTGGTTTAAAAAAATAGAAATGACCAGAAGTAAAACACTGAGAAGTTCGTTGAACCATGCTTGTAAAACCGGAAGTCCGATGTTTTCGGACTTCAAATCGGATATTTCCAGTGTCGCTCGTTTCCAGAGAGACCCTGGGAACGAGGGTGCTTTGAGTGGAGTAAACTTTGAGTCTGCGCACAACGACGAGAAATCCGTGAATCGCAGACTTTCAAATTAGACTGACCAAAAGAAAAGCGGGCTCTGGGGAGGAGATTGCCTCCAATGTTGATAGTTCGTTTACACCAAAATTCTGCAAAATCCCCGTGACAGAGCTCCTTTAACCCTTGTCCACAGTGACAAGAGAAGGAGGAGCTTTTAAGGTAATCACTTTGCTGTTTATATTTCAGACTCTTTTTGTAGCCCATGGTCCCGCTTTTAGGAAGGAGGCAGAAGTGGAACATTTCCAGAATACCGAGCTTTACGATATGATGGCAGGTACTGTTGATATCCATTGGGGGTTAACAGCTAAAACGATAACGTGCAATAACCTGGACTAATTTTATCAACAATCCTAGCCTGTAATGGCAACCCGAATAAGAAGCAATATTTCCTTTATAAGTGCCAGACCAAACCGATGATCAGTAAAATAATGAACTGAAAACTAATGAATTTATAACAGTGAATAAAGTAGGGGTATCCAAGACATGTCTCACTCTGCTGTGAACAGGCCCTGAGTAAACCCTTGCTCACATTGGCAACATAACGACATAATGACATAAAGAAAAGATCAATTTTTTTTCCTTAAGTCATTAGGCCTTTCTCATTATGTTCCTTGTCTGGTCTTGTGCTGTTCACAGTGGTGACAAAATATCAACGCGAGGTGTTTATTTTGTGTTTGCGTGACGTGACGTGACGTTAGGATTTAAAGTCACGTGAACAGCGCCAAACGTCACGTGATGTTTTCCCCACATTTTGAGCAGCAGAAGGAAGTAAGGATTTCACGTCGGCCATTCACCCCAGCAATTTCTCTGCCTGCACGTTGCGTTATTTCATCAACGGATGTTTAAATCATGCAAAAAAGACCTTTGCTTTTATGAATTTCAAGATCAGTTAACAAATATTGTTTTTATATCATCGTTTGAATTACGACTGCTGCGAAATAGTGCTATTTATTTACGATGGAAAACCTAAGCCTTATACTATGCAACGAGGTTATATAATGAGCGCTTATCACAGAAAAAAATACAAACAAACAAATAGAACCAAAACATAGGATGTAGAGTTCTGTAATTTAAAACTAGTCGGCAAGGTGGAGGTTTCTATTCCCCGAACCAACTATCAAATGCCGATAGAAGTCGAGAACGAAATGTCTAATTAATTTAGCATACCCAGTGACTGAAACGTTCAACGAAAGTAGTTTATGTGTAGTTTTGATTTGTATTTTCGACAATTTTACTAATGCACGCTCCCAGGGCAGTTTGTCGAAAATTAGACAAATCTCGTCCCCATAGGCCGCGATCCTTCTGGCCTGCGCCAGGAATCGAGACCTCTGGGCTAAACGGCTAAATCTGATTGGCTGCCACCACTAGCCACCGACACTGAAGTGAATAGTTGTTTTAGTATACAGTGGCGGATCCAGAGGAGGGGCCCGGGGGCCCAGGCCCCCACCTTAATTTTTCGGAAATAGCACATTTTCTTTGAAGTGCCGGAATTATCTTCGCAGAATTCAACATCCATAGTCAAGCGGGCCCCCTCCTTAGCTGAAGGTCTGGATCCGCCACTGGTATATACTAAAACAGAGAGATAATATAACCAAAAAAGGATTATTTTAACACATTCTTGTCAACGATTACAGTTTTCGCGCGCGAGCTTACAATATATATAATACAAATCGTACTAATATATACGCTAAGCCCTATTAGAAATAACGTCTTTATGGCGTTGTGCGTAATCACGTAATACAAATACAAAGAGCGGAATCATTAGAGCGGTTTTCTTAAAAGCATAGCTGACGTCAAACGATAGCAACCTTTGCACGTACAACCGTTTTCTTCGACATACGCCTAACTAAAGTATTTCTGCTCGAAGGCTCTCTTGCATTCCGCAGAGTACCAGTGAATATTCATATTTCCTTGGCCTCTTTTTTGCAACTGGCTGGTTTAGTGATATATAAAGCCAGGATTTTCAATCAACACCCACACGGCGGTGTCCATAATCACATGTATATATATAGAGAGCGGAATCGTAAGAGCGGGTTTCGTAAAAGCATAGCTGACGTCAAACGGTAGCAACTTTTTGACTTTCAACCGTTTTCTTCGACCTACGCCTAACTAAAGTATTACTGCTCGAAGGCTCTCTTACATTCTGCAGAGTACCAGTTGGTATCCATTTTTCCTTGGCCTCCTTTTTGCAACTGGCTGGATTAGTGATACATAATGCCAAGATTTAGCATCTTTCGGCGAAATAAAGTGGATCACTGCTTGATGTTTGACTGGAAATCAACGACTTTATCACCTCGCGAACGAGCGGCCATGTTCCAAACCGTTCAACCTAGTTCATCAGGATCTGCTAGTGAAGGGACCTATGCCAAGATCACGAACGGACAAACCCAAAGTTTTCAAAACGGTGGTTTGTTAAAGCCTTCCAATATTACTACGATGGAATTGCTAAATTGGCGACTTGCTTTGAGGAAACGCATTATCCAGGAGACACTGGCGAAAAGGCGAAACGCCGTATGTAGCGAGATAGAACGAGCCTGGGTACTGCAAGGAAGTCATCTGGAAAAACACCGACACAATTTACAAGTGACACATGAACTCCAAGTTCGAGGTTTAATGATGTGGTGATTGTGTGGAACTCTAACTGCTTAAGGATTTTTTTCGATTTGTTTTTAAAAAATTGTGTTTTTTATTTTACAAAGCAATATTCAAGATGGTAAACGGTATTTTCGTGACCCGTTTTACCGGCCGTTTCTATTTCCTGTGAAATATAAAATGGTTATTTTATTCCTCGTGAATCTTGATATCCTTAGTCGCCGTGAACCGTGATTTTCCAAAATGTTCTATTTTATTTTCCTTGAAGCGTGAAATGCCAAATTCATATTATTCGTGAATTGTGAAAGGACTGCTTTATTTTTTCGTGAAACGGTGTATTTGCATTTCTGGTAATATTTAATTTCTTTTAATATAGACTTTTGCTATTATTTTATAAGAATTCCAAGATCAGTAAACAAATATTGTTTTTATATCATCGTTTAAATTACGACTGCTGCGAAATAGTGCTATTTTTATGGAAAACTTAAGCCTTCAACTATGCAACGAGGTTAAATACTGATTAGCGCTTAACGTAGAAAAAACAAATAAAGAAACAAATAGAACCAAAAAATAGGATGTAGAAGTCTCTTAATACAAACAAGACCGCAAGGTGGTGGTTTCTGTTCCCCGAACCAACTAACAAAAGCCGATAGAAGCCGAGAGCGAAATGTCTAATTATTTTAGCATAACACTGACCGAAAAGTTCAGTGAAAGTGGTTTATGTATAGTTTTGATTTGTAATTTCAACAACACACCATTTTACAGTTGAATGCACCTGGCCTTTAAATGGTAGCGAGGCTGGAGTTGACTTTGTTTTGATACAGACCTCACTGCTTTTGTTTTGCAAATCAAGTTGTTCTGATGCTAACTAGTTTGCATTTACATGATAAAGCAGAGAGGTTTGTATCAATGCAAGGTCACCTGCAGCCTCGCTACCATTCAAAGGCCAGGTCACTGAGCAGACAACTGTAAAATGGCCTTTTTTTACTTGCGCACGCTCCTACGACAGTTTGTCCAAAATAAGACCGCACTTGCGTAGCCAATTGGGTTATCCTAATGCTGGATGGAACACGACAACCAAACTGCCAACGAAATGAATGCTGGGAAGGATAGCTATGGAAAGAGACTGGTAGCTAATCATCTCCGAGCTTTTGGAGACGAGAGCAACAGAGAGGACTTCCTTCTCGTCCCCATAGCCCTTTTCGCTTCTCTTAGCCGGCAGAGCCTTGGCACGAGAAACGAAGGGCTCTGGAGACAAAGAATTTCTAGTCCCAGATTCCAGGGCTTTCGGCCTTCATGTATGCAATCGTGATGTTTCTATATACCATATGGGAGAGTCATGGCGTCTTATACTTCCGCTTAAGATTTCTTTGTTTCAAACGGCCAATCAAAAAAGTTCTGAATTATTCAAAAATGCCATGTCCCCGGAGCCCATTCTCGTCCCCATAGCCCTTTCCGCTTCTCTTAGTCGGCGGGGCCTTGGCACGAGAAACGAAGGGCTCTGGGGACACAGGATTTCCAGTCCTAGATTCTGGCACTTCCGGTCTTCATGTATGCAGTCGTGATGTTTCTAAAGAATGTGTGGGACAGTCATGGCGTTTTTTTACTTCTGCTCAAGATTTCTTTGTATCAAACAGCCAATCAAAAAAATTCGAATTAATTCAAAAATCATATGTCCCCAGAGCCCTTCGTTTCTCGTGCCAAGGCCCCAGCCGGCTAAGAGAAGCGAAAAGGGCAATGGGGAAGAGAATGCCCGGAGCCCTTCGTTTCTCGTGCAAAGGCCCTGCCGGCTAAGAGAAGCGAAAAGGGCTATGGGGAAGAGAATGAGAGGACTTACCCACAGCATGCTTCGTTGTACTCGGGATATCGTACAGGAAAACACACTAATCACAACAATTTACGTCACCACACAAACAATTTAGAGATCGGATTATTGTGGTATTGACGTCAAGCAACCAATCAATTTACATATTCCACCTTTTCTATGTTTCCAGTAGTCGAAATTTTACAAGAAAAAAAAATTAAATGCTGGGAACTTGGACAATGTATACGTGTTGTATATGTTTAGGTACTTTCCAGGCGATATTCTGTAACACACTCTGGATATATTATGTATCAACACCCTGTGTAGCTATTGCGTAGCACGACTTGCTGGCTTTCGTAATTCCCTTTTGGCGGTGTGCGTAAAAAAAGCACAGCTGACGTCAAACGATACCAAACTTGGCATATTCAGCCGAAGTCTTCCTTGCGTCGCGCAGGCTAACTTTCATTTACTTGTGCAAGTTCCACGGAAAATCAAACTGCTACACGGTTTTGCGAATTTGAGGGGCAACCAATCCTCGGCAACTGTAAATATCCATATTCCCTTGGCCTCCTATTTACAACTGGGTGGATAAGTGATACACGATGCCGCTATTTTGCATCAGACGACAAAGAAAAGTTGATCACTGCTTGATGTTTGGTGAGAAACCAACGACAACTTTGTCACCTCGCGAACGAGCGGCCATGTTCCAGACTGTTCGGCCTGATCCATTACGCTCTACTGGTGATTGGACCCATGCCCAGATCACGAACCAGCAATCCCATCGTTTGCCAAACGGTGGGTTGTTAAAGCTAACTAACGTGACTACGATGGAATTGCTGAATTGGCGACTTGCTTTGAGGCAACGCGTCATCCAGGAGACACTGGCGAAAAGGCGAAACGCGGTATGTAGCGAGATAGAACGAGCTTGGGTACTGCAAGGAAGTCATCTGGAAAAACACCGACACAATTTACAAGTCGCACATAAACTCCAAGCTCGAGGTTTAATGACCTGGTGACTATGTCAAAGGCTAACTGCTTAAGGATTTTTTTTGTTTTGTTTTAAACAAATTGTGTTTTTTTATTTTACAAAGCAATATTGAAGATGGTAAAGGGTATTTTCGTGACCCGTTATCGGCCCTTTCTATTTCCTGTGAAATATGAAATGGCTATTTTATTCTTCGTGAATGGTGATTTCCATAGTCGCCGTGAACCGCGATTTTCCAAACTGTTCTATTTTAATTTCCGTGAAGCGTGAAATACCAAAGTCATATTTTAGTGAATTGTGAAAGGGCCGTTTTATTTTCCGTGAAACGTGATCTATACCTCAATATTGTCAGCGAGGACAACAGCCGCGTAAAGGCGTTATGTAAGAACTGAATTTTTGCTTAGATTATTTGCTGCTTACATCTGGTAGCAGGCAGGCCAACGGAATTCTTGTGTATTTGCATTTTGGTAATATTTAATTTCTTTTAATATTGAGGAATTCCTGTTCAACTTGTTTTCATAACGCGCATGTAAAGTCATCGTTCGCCGATGAACGATAATTGAAGCACATTACTTATTATCTGTCGGCAACTTTTTCGTTTTGTAGATATGTATATAAGAAGCTAATGTCTATTGATTTTTCGCTAGTGTTTCTGTATGTGGTTGTGCTAATATTAAGTTGTTTAGAAATCATTGCTGGAAATAAACTGAAATATACCAATCCCTTTCCGCAGTACCTTGCGTCCATATCTTCTGATTGACAATAAAACCTGGTAGGCAAATTAGTTGGGTAGTTAAAAATATTCTTGATATATTCTCAAGACTTATTGAGTTTTCGATTTCCTACGGACCATTCAGAAAAATGCCATTATTTTCCCTTCGTTTGCTGTTGCTAATGTTCGTAGCGGAGTATTATCTTGATTTTAACTGTAAAATTATTGAATTATGATTATCTTAAATTGACTCTAATTAGTTGCCCTTGTAATTACCTTTAATTGATTCTTATTACTTGCCCTTCTAATTACCTTGTTTTTGGAAATTAATGTTTCTTGAAATTAACGCATTGATTTTTGTGATCGTTAATTTTCGCGCCCTTAATTTAGTGGAGCGTTAATTTCTGCGTCATTAATTAGGTGGAGCGTTAATTTGGATTTTAAGTATTGTTTTTATCAGGGTGGAGATCCACCGATATCGTTGGCGAATAAAAGAACGCTCGAAGTGGCGAGATTCATTTGGGTTTTGGAGTTGGTTACCTTGTTAATGTTACAAAAAAAATTGTTCCTGTTGTCTCTACAACTTTCGTTACTTCCTTTCATTTTGAAATTTTAGCACCTCTTTCGCGCTAATTTCCTGTACTGGAAAGTAATTCTTCCTTCACTTTGCGTTAATTTCCAATACCTTAATTAATACGAGCGTTAATTTTCTATAACAAGGTATAAGGAATGAACGAACGCATTAACCCTTTTACTCCATCTTTTTTGTTTAATTTTTTTTAACGGCTAACGCGCGCTTTGAAAAATATGGTTGTCAAGTTGATAAGGTGTATATTCTCAATTATTATATGGCAAGGCAGTCTTGAAGTAAATCCGAGCGTTGTGATTGCTTCTTTCTTGGTCGGTATTTTGCCAGACAGACCGTTTCGTGGCAACGGTCATAAGCCGTGTATTTTTTGTTTTTGTTTTCGAAAGCCCGCAAATTCCAAATTTGCAGCTAAAACAAGTGCCATATAAACTACTTACTAACCTAGCTTGCTCGAGCGGTACTGGGGAACATTGACCCTCGTTCCGTACTGCCACGACCTAGGGCCAATATTACCCAGTACGGCCCTCGCGCTTGGTTAGTAAGAGGTTATTATTATATGGCTGAATCAGCGAACGGGCAAGATGAAGCGAATCCTGTGTTCTGATTGGCGACCCGAGCGGGCAAGATGGACTTATCTTGCCCGCCCGGGATTTCCCGCGTTGGTCCCGCAAGAAAAAGGTTTGAGGTAAGCACCCCCTCCTATTAAGCCCCCACCCAAAATAAAATGTAATGGGACTTAATTGAGCTTTATCTTCTCATTGGTTCCAGGTATCCTCGGACTTAAACCTGCCCCGAACGACGGAACGCCTGGGAGTTTATTACACCTACTGAACCCAGCAACTGCCGACACTACTGTTCCTGACACGAAAAGCGACGGTAAACTAATGAGAACTGACATCTGTCGCTATCCTGTGGTTGACTCGGTAAACTGCAAACAATGCATATGTCCTTATTGTCAGGTAAGGCAATTCGATTCAAATTCTGCCAAGTGTACACTCCTCTCATCTGACTTTCCAAAGCTAGAAAGAAAATATAATTAGATATGAACTATCTAAGCGTGCTATCTTACAATTCTCTTGTTTCTGATTCCATTCTCATTCAAATAACCATGCCATCATCTTCAGTACTTTCTCAAATCATTAGTAATTCATCCAGTTAAAACAAAGGAGATCAGAACCGTGACGGTGGTCTGAATATGCGATCTTAATTAGCAGAGATTTTTGCGATTTTATTGCTCCGTCCGTTGTTTATGTTTCGACAGAGAAGATATATCAAACAATCGAGAGAGTGTTTCATCACCTTTCCGAACACCTCAAAGTTCATTAAAAATGGGTCGCTCCATATTTTTAACTCGCTTCTCAGTGTTTGGAAATGTGATGAAACAATCTTATTCGTACAGTCGAAGCTCTCTTAACGGACACTCTCGTAAGCGGACAGCTCTACTTACGGCCGCCTTGTTTGAAACCCCGTTTTAACTACCATACAAACTCTGTATTTTTACATTCTCGTAAGCGGACATTCCCGTAAGCGGCCGCGGACACTTTCAGAGATTACGACTTAGACTTTTTAATGGTTTTTAAGCTCCCGTAAGGGGACACCCGAAAGAAAATCCTATTAACAACCTCTGTATCTTGTTTTTATCAATCAACTTCACATCGCCGTTCATCACAATGATTTTACAGTAATTGCAGTACCATATTTTAGTGTTTGTTTTGTCGTCATCCACGTCCAGTTACAATACGGTATTTATTGTAAGTTGGGCAAGCTCCCGTAAGCGGCCATCTATCCCCTACACCTCTAGTGACCGCTTACGAGAACCATTCTCGTAAGCGGCCAGCTCCAGTTACGGACACTTTTTTTGCGTCCCGAGGGTGTCCGCTTACGAGAGCTTCGACTGTATTTGATATATTACGTAAGACGATTACTTACGAGACGGGAGAAAGTGCGGATGGAACAAGGGAAAGGAAGAGGAAGCCATGATATGCAAGATGGCGCCATCTTGTGTACTGCAACAAAACTACTCAGGGGACGGGGGTCAGTCCAGATAAGAAATGTAAGAAGTATCATAATATTCAAGATGGCAGCTTCATGATCGAGCGTAAGGAAGCAGCCTTGTGGTCTATAATAGCGACCGTGTTATTAATAGGCTGGTGGTCGTACGATAATTAAAACTCAAAATACTTTTAAAACTGGTGGTCTACTATGCTCAAAGATTATGAAAAAATAAATATTTGTTTTGTTTTGATTTTAATTAGGTGAATAAAAGTGACGTTGTTAGATATGACAAGATGCTTAACATGTCGGATGAGCAAAGTAAGGGCATACGCTACCTTTTTTACCTTTTAGTGGCCTGTGATCTGTAATCAACGAACGAATCGACGTCAAATATACTTTTACTATTACGACTTACTGAAACCAGTATTGCGATCGGTAGAAGACATTTACAATAAAAAGAATTTTAAGCCGATCTGATTTTTTGTTTCTAAATTCTGGTGAAGGTGAACAGAAGTCACCGAAAATTTAGAAACAAAAAATCAGATCGGCTTAAAATTCTTTTTATTGTAAATATTACGACTTACATAATCTCTTTTGCGCCATATATCGCATTAGTTACAGAAAATAATACCGCTAAAATTCGTTGTCGTAGACATTTGTTTGTAAGCTAAGGCTTGTTAAGGAGAAAAGGATTTCAAACGTTTCGTTTTAATATAAAGTAATATCTCATCGTTTTAATGGTGGTTTGAAAATCTGATCTCGATTAGCATTTTTTTACGATTTGTTTCTCCGTAGTTTTTGTTTTGATTGAGAAGAAAAATCAAACACTCCAGAGCATGGGCGTAGCCAAGAGGGGAGGGGTTCCTGGGGCGCCTGTGACCCTCCCCCTCCCTTTTGGGAGATAATAATTTTTTTTAAGTAAACAACATACAAACCTTATAATTCAGTTAGCGAAAAAGTGCGAATCCGAGAAATCAACTTGCCGTCAATCTTTTCTAGTGCTAGGTAGTTACATACTCCATTTTCAGGACCCAACATCTGCAGTGGACCATGTAAGTACCCTGGGTGTGACACAGTGTGATTCCCCCCCCGCCCCCCTTTGGAAAATCCTAGCTACACCCCTGCAGAGAGTGTTTCATCACGAAGGTCGTCAAAAATATTCCGCTGCGCGTCGTGTTTTCAACTGTCTTCTCGGTGTTTAGAAATAGATAAATGTGATGAAACACTCTCTCTCGTGTTTGATATATTACTTCAACTGCTTGTTTAATTTAGACTCGGTTGCGTTGGTTTGCAGGGTTTCAATAACCTCTTGTTGAATTTTGTTTCTTTTGCCGTTTCTGTCTTTCAACCAATCTTGTGGCATATACTTCATGGTAGGACAACATGGCCGCCAACAATGAAAACATATAGTCACCCAACCACAAAATGAATGCTAACCGCAAGCAAATTGCAGTAAATAAATGTTAAGTGCAAGCAAACTACAGCAAGTGCAATTTGCTTGCGGTTAGCATTCATTTTGTGGTTGGGTGACTATATGTTTTCATTGTTGGCGGCCATGTTGTCCTACCATGAAGTATATGCCAATCTTGCTTTCCCTTAGTATCCCAACTGCATGCGACTCACCTCCCGTGGGGAGTACCCGAGGGCGGAGCAGGCAAAGGAGGCTGTATTCTAACGCAGCACGATTTCGTGACAGGATATAGTACATCTCTTCGTTTGCCGTTATGGGTGGCTTACAAACTAGACGGAGAGGTACGTAAATCCAAATCTCGTTTGGGTTTGTCACGGATTTTAACAGATTTTCGAACAGCCAAAATTTGTATTTTTGGCGTAGGAAACCTAAAAATAATGGTCCATTTTTATTAACAGTTGCTATATTAGATCACTGAAACTGTTAACAAGCGTCTTTGGCTGCGGATGGCTTGGATGGAAATAGATTGCAACTTGAAAAATTAAGGCTTAACTTTTCAAGTTGTTTCCGAGCGTCGCTAAAAAGACAATATTTATAGCCTTCGTTTGATTTCTATTCGCAAATTAAGGTCATGTCTTCCTTTAGATGTTCAAAGATAATGTTTTTCTTGGGTTATGTTGCCTACCACTAATCTCAGAACAGTTGAGTCCAAAAATCTGCGAAATCCCCGAGACGTAGCCCTTTAATAGGTTATTTCCAAGTTGCCTTTTACCTCGGTTTCAAAATGAGTCCTCGTGCGAAATCATTAAAAATAAGAATGACTGTGATTTGCATGAAAATGACCGTTCAGGTGAAGATACATATGTTCATATGAGTGGAAGACTCGTTTTGATACAGAGGCAAAAGGCAACTCGGAAGTGGTCCATTGAGGTAAGATGATGGAGGCTTTACAGCTTCCAAAGCACAAATCAAACGTCACTTCCGGTTTTCGTTGCCTCGAAGTTTGTAAGATTTTCAAGCGAAAATGTACAAGACGTTTTGTAAGAAAACGTTATGAAAAGAGCAATGACAGACCAAACTGTGAATTAATTCATAATATAGGTGGATAACAAAATTCTCTATGCATCTGCGGCGTATAACACTTATCTTTTTAGAAACTATCTTAGCTTTTGGCTTGAAAAATGAGATTTGATGATTTGAGGCGTTTACTAGCAGCAGTTTTGGCGGGAATCGCGCGCACGTATTGGTTTTGACCGCTGTGAAACGAATTCTCTATTACAATAACTGAGCCCGCGATGATTGTTTATTGACGCGTGGCCACTTTAGTAACGACCCGTGCCGGTATCTGATTCAGCATTATTAAAAAGTTATAAATTTTAGTAGGTTAGAACAAATTTTCGAAGCTCCAATGAATCGTTGTAGAATGGCTACGCATGAGATTTTGCCTATAGCTCGTGAACTATGAAATTCATTTTCACAGACTCTGATAAGACCTTGTTGTGTTATAACGGATAATTACATTTGAAAAAAAAAAACAGTAGAAAATAACGCAATAGGATTATTCTGGTACTCGGTATTTGTCTAGCTTAATATTACGCTGATGGATTCCGTTTCATATTTTCTTGAACATTGCGCCCAAGATTGCGTGCAAATTTTGTGGGCCTTTAGTTAACTTGTTTTTATTTTTATTTTGCGTCTATGTTTGTTTTTGTCTAGAAATCTTCTCAGACAGCCAAGCGACGTGACTGTTTCCGACGAGACATACGACTAACTGATGCCCAGTCCTCGATGTGCAGTCATTACAAGTTGTCCTTTTTTAACCGCGGTCACATGGCGCCGAATGCCGACTTTGATACCTATGACGAGAATGACGAGACGGTGATGAACTCGTTCTTGCTATCAAATATCGCACCACAGCACCTTGGATTTAACACAGGTACCAGACTTACCTCATGAGAGGTCTTTTACATTTTTGTGTTAACTGTGCTACAATTATAAAGGTGCACTCACTTATCAATAAAATAGCCTGTAAACGCCAAAAAGGCGAAACCTCGATTTAAAACTAATTTTAGCCTCGGTAAAATCCCGGTAAGTAGACTACTTTAAATTTTTTTAGGAAATGAGAGGTGAAAGTTTCAGACATATGATATGAATTCTCAGCCTGGTCCCTAGGCGTTCTCCTCCTCTCTCGGGCGAGCGCGAGGGCCACGTGAGGGCCTGGGAACGGGTTGGCGTACCGGCCGTCACGAAATTTCGCGCCAAATCGATAAGCGGGAAGGGAACGCCTGGGTACTAGGCTGATGAATTCTCAATTTCCTAAAGCTTTCTTATTTATTAGGTATCTGGCTTGAGGCTGAGATGATGGTACGGAAACTGTCCGTAACTTACTCAAGTGTTTATGTCATATCCGGTTCAATATTTGACGAGAATGCAGATGGACACCGAGATGACGATGGAAGTATCACCAGGTTAGTACTGGGACTTCATCCCGTCTCTTGCTGTTTTTCCTTTTTTAGTGTCGCGTGTATTACTTAACCCTCGGTCCAGGCAAATTCATACTCCCACCGTGGTACAAGGGTAGGGGGAGGGGAGTTGATGGACTCCCCCCCCCCCCCGCTTCGCTAATGTTTTCGTCCTATTAAAGCACATTTTTAATTTTCATTGGCTAGAAATTTCGTAACTTGATCTACAAGATGACACAGGTTTTGTTCGATGTGACGTCATATGACTTCAAATAACGTCATTCACCATCTAGGATTTCAATATTTTCTATGAATGTCAGAAAATAACCAATAGTAATAAATAGCCGAAATTCTAATTGAATGTAATAAAATATACGATTTTTGCAATTTTGCTTTTGTTAAAGAAAACTGGAAAAATTGGAGAATTATGTCACAAAGTCGATACCAGGGCAAACCTGCATATAATTATGACTAGACTTGCTCGTTTGATGCGCATGAGACCGCTAGATACGGATACAGTGGGCGCGCGCGGTCTTGAAAAACAAAATGGCGGCGGATCGCGGAACAAGTTCCGACCCATCCCTCGATTTTGTGCGCCCGCGCGGTCTCTCGCGCGCGATTTCAAAGCGATTTTACTCAAGCAAACCTATTGGCCCAAAGAAAAAAAACGAGCGACTTGGGGCAAGTCTAAATTATGACGTACCCATGGAAACGTTAAAAACCATGGACACAGTTGACATATCAAAATTTCCGGGACGGACAAATGAAAACTTGCAGAGAGTAAATCTCCTGATCAAAATTGCGAGGAAACCTCGACATGGGGTGGTATCGTCCAGGGGTTAAGAGCCTGGGAACAAAATGAGGTATCAACCGTCTGACGGACTGACTGACAAACAGAGGGACTATGAACTGACTTACTGACTGACGAAAGGACTAACGACCTGATTGACGAACGAACGGATTAACAAACTGACTGACAGACAAACGGACAGACTAAGGGACTGACTGACTGACCGACTGGCTGGCTGGCCTGTCGGACCGACCGACCGACCGACCGACCGACCGACCGACCGACCGACCGACCGACCGACCGACCGACCGACCGACCGACCGACCGACCGACCGACCGACCGACCGACCGACCGACCGACCGACCGACCGACCGACCGACCGACCGACCGACCGACCGACCGACCGACCGACCGACCGACCGACCGACCGACCGACCGACCGACCGACCGACCGACCGACGAACGAACGAACGAACGAACGAACGAACGAACGAACAAACGAACGAACGAACGAACGAACGAACGAACGATGCCTGTCTGCCTGCCTGCCTGCCTGCCTGCCTGCCTGCCTGCCTGCCTGCCTGCCTGCCTGCCTGCCTGCCTGCCTGCCTGCTAACCGGCTGACTGACTAACTAACGTATTTTAGGATAAGCGAATAAAATAATACACAGGTATGTTATTAACACATGCATTTACACGTTCATCCTAATTCAGCAAGATGATTGGGGTAGGAGGGTATTGGAGCTTCGAGACGTTCAACGGTCTTCCAGCAAAGAGGTTGACCATAGTAAATTAGGAGTAACTTAATCCAGCCAACTTATGTTTTTTTTTTGGTATTCACAGATGGCTTAAAAACGACAGTAAATCAGTAGCAATTCCCACTCATTATTACAAAATCATCGTACGGTGTGACACCACGAAGAAGCCGTATTACAAAGTACCCGGATGTGAGGGACGGCTTGACGTCATTTCCTTTATTTTACCACACTTGCCCAAGCTTCCGTGCTCTCAGGTAAGTCTTCATCAGTCTTGTGCAATAGGAAACCTTTCATGGTAATACCTACCAGTGAATAGTTACGCAGCTCTCGTAAGCTTGTAATTCTACTGGTCCTCTAGTGTAGCAGGTGCTATTGTTTTGGGGGCTAGGGGCATTGTTCTTGTTGTTTGTTCTATTGTTCTCTCAGCCACTCATGTGAGACCTTACGAGAGCTGCATGGCGACCCCTACCAGTTGGCGGTTCAGGACGGTTGACAGCCAATTTTTTATCCATCAGACCTCGGACAGTTTTTCATACCCACTGAGACCCTTCGGCGCTCGTCGACGCTGATTTCCCTTTCAAAAACAATCGATGCCATATTTAACGGTCGATTCCAACATTGCTAACCAAGCTTTTCGGAATGAACAATGCCATTTCATTTCTGTTCTCCCTCGGAGCACTGAGTTGTGTTCTTGGGCAAGACACCCAGGTGTATAAATGGGTACCGGTGAATTTCCTGCTTGGGGGCAACCCTAGCAGCCAAGCCCGGGGGGAGTAGAAATACTCCTGGTCGCATCATGCTGCGGAGACCGAGATAAGCTCCGGCCTGATACCTTTTCCCCTCATTTGCTACTTTACAATTAGACTACAAGCCCGCGTTTACTCTGAGTGAATACTTATCGGTAAACGGTTACCATTTTTCCTGAATCCGCGCCTGAGCCTTGCTTTCATCTGCCCGGCCGGATTACATTTTTACCCGTTCAGGACACTTCGCGTTCTGTTAACTTTTGACAGTAAAATCATCGCGGTTTAGATCATGAGATACTGACGGATTTTTCGCATTTCTTGCAGTATCAGTCTTCTTCCATGTATTTCTTGGAAAACACAGCCAGGGTTCGTGACATCGAACTGCTGACAGGAATCAAGTTTTTCAGCGGTTTACCTCCGGCCGAACAGGCGCGACTCAAAACCATATCTCCTGTTGAATTGTGGACCTGAAGAACCATAAAAATAGTGTAGTCTAATCAACTTTAAATGGACAATCAAAGCAGTTATCAGTCTACAATGTAATTGTATTGAAAATTTTAGAGATTTTTTCATCGCAATTTAATATAAGAATATATTTTAGTATATTTCATTGGAAGCATAAGAAGTTCACGTTACATTTCACGTGGAAGTAAAGGTGGAACAGACGCGTAACCATTTTTTGGAATCTATTTCACTGCTTTTTTGTGTTCTCGAAGATATTAGCTTCTGTAAGCTACTCTGGAATTCGAGGTTAAATAAAGTTTTTGTGTATGTATTTCGAGCAAGAGTCTCCTTCCTTTATTCTTTGAAGAATTTATTCTTCGCAAGCCGTCCGTTATGCGTCCCGGTTACAGTAACCCTACCCCTTTTTCCGTTACGCGTCCGTCACACAGCCTAACCCTAACCCTACTAACTGGATGCTATCACTTACGTTTCCTGGTCAAGTTGCCTGGTGATTCACCGCCGAGTCTACACCGCGAGTTCCCTCGCATGTACGTTTCCAAGCGGTTCCTCCCAAAGTTTTGTGCGTTACTTGTGCTTTTCGATGCAGTCCTTTGTGCATTTTCCCTACGTCCTCCCATACTTTCCTCATGTGTTCCCTGTGTGTTACCGCCTGGGTTATCCAGAATGCTTATCGTCAGTTTCCATATGCATTTTCTTCCCCCAGCGTTTCCCATACCTGCCCCGTGCTTTCTCTGTTCTGTACAATAGTGCTTTCACGGCCATTCTCTTTGCGTTTCGTCCTGCATTCCCTCATGAATTTCCTTGTGGGTTATTTCATACCCCAACCCCCCCCCCCCCCCCCCGTAAGCTCTTCTGTGCATTCCTGATACCAACGTAACACTTAACACAAACCGAATATTGCGCAAGTCACTCTGTGTAACAATCAAACTCAAACATTCGTAAAACAGTGTACAACTGAGTCACTAACGTTACAATCAAACACAAAACAAACAGCACGCGAGTCACTAATGTAACAATCTTACACAAAACAAACTGTACGAGTCACTAGTGGAACAATGAGACACAAAGAGAACATTGCGCAAACAAAACATATCTGTAGTCTTGTTTTATCTACTTCATTACGACAAAACAAACATCGCGCAACTCAATAACGTAACAATCAAAGACGAAACAACAGTGCGCGAGTCACAACCATAACAATGAAACACACAAACAGTGCGAAAAAATGTGACAATCGAACACACAACAAACAGTGCACGAGTCAGTAATATAAGAATACGAAAGAAATAGTGCGCGAATTACTGTCGTAACAATGAAACATAAGGAAACAACGGGTAGGGTGGGTGGTTCTTGGTTCGGTCGCACCTTGCGTATCTTTAATTAGGTTTGGACTACTGGCTGCACCCGAGAAACACATCAAAATAGTTCACAAAGGGGATTTTGTCTTTGTGTTTTTTAAAGACAATGTATTTCTTGATATAAGGGACAGACCATAAGAAATCACCGGAGGGGGGAGGGGGGGTTGGTGACTTCCCCCCACCCCCATAAAAACAAAAAAAAAATCATGCAAGGGAAACTTGTCTAAAAAAAATTCTTGCAAGCAGTTGTGCCTTAAAAAAATATTCGTGCAATGGAGAAAAAATTCCTGGAGATGAGTGGTCCTTTCCTTAGTGAAGAGCAGTTCTCGGCTTCTCGCTCGATTCTCGCGCTCCCCAGATCGAACAGGAAGTGTCAGTAAAAGGAAGTTGGAATTCGAATAGGGGAGCAATAAACTGACCGCGTGAAATCTGGCACCTAGACTAGCATGCAGGACAAAGATGGCGGAGATTTCGAAGTTTGTGTAAACACGTGCAGCAAAAAAGACCGTAATTTATTGGTTGTGGATACGTCGAATACAGTTTTGACGTCTTATAGTTCTTTGGTGAGTCTTTAACGTCTGACTCGTTTATATTTGGGCGAGAAAGACTGGCAATTAGATTGAGCGTTCTGCTTTGGGCAGCTCCAGTTGAAGTATTTCAGCAAAGGAAGAACCAATTGGTGAGTAAAATAAGCATTATATATTTTACACATTAATGCACGTATTTGAGCTTATGCATGGAAAAAGTGAACACTTGTATGTACCTTAAATTCACGTATCAGTGGTCATCCTGTCGGGGGAGGGGGGCACCCCCCTCCCCCGGGACTGAAGGGCTATTGTCTAGGGTACCCTGTATCTCCTGGGATAGAGCTGGGAAATTAAAACAAATATCCCCAACCCTTGGTGTAACTATGGCAGTGCAGTGTTGAGAATTTCTCTGAAGACCATCCCCTTTTATTTCTCAGTGTACCGTCAAATGTTTTTTGCGTGGACAAAAAAAGTTAAACAATGACTTGGAAAGTCATGGACTGCTAGATCGCAAAAAAGGGCTTGTGTTTCATTGTTTTTTAGCTTTTCTCGGCTGAGTTTATCCACAACATCAATATTTTCTTTTGGGGCTCAGATGCAGATATACCGAGAGCATTTTCTCTTCTGTTTGGATTAGTATAAAATGATTTTGCTTCTAGAAGGAAGAAAATCTCGTATGAAACCTTACTTAGTATTCATTTGCGTTTAAACTCTCGATGCTGGAATATCAGATGTACCTTTTGACTACGTTTGCTATATTAGGTGGGATGTTTGTCTAATAATGAATATTGAATACTGGCTTAAAATTGTAAAGGAATATTGAACATTGACTGAAAGTCGTGAAGGAATATGGAATATTCATTTTTTTAATCTCAGGATACTGAATACTTGTGAACACTGATATCTATTACAGCCCTCCAAGCTGCTACCATTTTGGTTGCCATGGCAAGTGAAAATAAAATTGGGTGACTAAATTCTCCACACTTTCACAATTTGGCGACAGTACACTGTAGTGCAGTGCAAAGGGCTGGGTAGGCATCAACAATTTTTTAGCTTTGCAGTTCAGTTACTAAGTTGAGCAAGTTTGACCGCAAAATTTTTAATTTTCCATTACAACTATTTCAATTGGCTATTCTTACTTGTCCGTTTGCATTAAGGATACGCCATGGCTCAGACTTCTAATTGAGTTGTTTAATTTGCCATCATTTGTGGAGCTCCCATAATTTATTAAGTTTGAAAACCACATTTACGTTTCCATTATTTTGGTGTTCTGTATGAGAATTAACTTGTTTTGCATGTTTATCTACCTTACCTGTTTCTTTGATCTGTTATTTACTTTTCTGGATGATATTTCGAACAGTTCCACAAAAAGCTTTGTCAGTGCAAACGAAAATAACTATGTTGGAACATTTCTCAAACAATTTTAATTCAGCTCGGACGTCATGGTCAGCAGTGTTACCTCAAGTCATGTAAGGTGACATAAGGTGTCTTGCTTTAAAAACACTTTGTTTTTGGTGACCAAAATTTTCGTTAAGTGGCGACCATTTTACTATATGATAAAGGAGGTCACCAGAAGGCGACTTCTGAAAAAATTGAGCTTGGGGCACTGATCTAGCCCGTCTATTCATCACTGAAATCTGTTCATTCTGTTTCTTATTGCACTCTCTGTTCCTGAATGACTATACCTGAAAACGTCAACCCATTTTAAGTGCCTTTGAAATGAAATTTTAGACCCCTTTTTTATTGCAGAAAATGAAATTACATGTTGCACTGATTTTTTCCAATTTAAGCTATATTGAATCACGCGGTCTACTGGTTTTCTCGCCTTGAAACTGGCCATTTCAAGCTAAAAATGTGCCGGCGACACCGGCATGCTGCCAAAACATGCAAATTAGATCTCCTGACATCCTAAGGTGTGTAGACATGTCGATTACATTGCAGCAAAGAGGAGACTAGCGCTTGTTGATTGTCGTTTTAACTCTGGATATCGTGGCTTATCGTTGCCGAACCGGAATATCAACACTGCTAAGAAGAAAACTTTTAGGACTCACTGGTCATCAGAAGGCTGTGCATTCTGTATGCTCGAAGAAATAGCACAGAAAATTTATGATTTTCTGCCTTTTATTTAGCGCAACAACTGTGATTGTGTTTGTCACTGTTGTGCATAAACTGATGCTCAAGTGTACTTCTCAGCCAAAATGTTCTGTTAGATAACAGCCAAAATTTGCTTGATATACAAGATGTGCTTTAAACACCTGGAAAACGAAAAGGTCATTTTGGGGCTACTTTGGACCTCGAAAACTGAAAATATTTTCTCTCCCTGAAATGCTGCTAAGATTGGAAAATTATGAATCAGTGGATAATAGGCTACGTTTTCTGGGAATAAAAATGAGGTCAAAAATTTCATTTCATAGGGGGAATATTAATAATATTGACCGTAAAATAGGCACAAATAAATATTCATGGTGAAAACATTCCGCCTCAACCCCTGATTTCTTCCTCCATTGCCGCCATGCTGATTTCATAATCATGTCTTGTTGTTTCCTGGCTCCACAGCAATGATGCTTGGGTACCAGGCCTCCTATTTCCAGATTGCTCCAGACCTGAATTTTTTTAAGGGATCTTCTTTTAAACCGTCTGACTTACATGTACCCAAAATCAGGAAACTCATTAGATAATAAACAGAGAAAACGAAGGGGACAGCCTAATCTGAGAAGAAAATACAGTGTACAGTGATAACTAGAACACGTTCGCACTCTCTACATCAGTCTTTAACTGAAATCATGTTTTGATCAACACGGTGACCCACTGCAGCAACAGTTTGGCAAATGTTGAAAGGGTTATTGTTTACATTTTTGCCTCATTAGCATACATGACTTTACATGTAGAGATTAGTAATCATGCTATATACTACAGCCCTGTAATTGACTCCGGACATCCAAAGATCTTGTCAAACTAATTAATCAGCAAAATTTTAAGCTCTTTGCATGTAATATACTGTAATGGATATTAATGTGCTAAAACTAAAATTTCTTGGTGGCAAAAGTGCTAATGAGCAGGGATGTAGATGACAGCCGGGAGCCGGGAAAAATACAAAAAATAGCTGTCAGTTTGATTTTCCCGCTTAGTTAGAGGAATGGTGCCTTTGGCACCATCTTCTGGGCCTAGAGCTCAGGTAAGTGCCTATCAAGTACAAAATACTGGCTGTCAAAAATTTTAACTACATCCCTGATGAGCCCTGCATAAATTCCTTATTAAAACTACTACTTTTTATCTGTAAGGACCTGAAAGAGAATAAGGAACCAGACATTAATTGAAAGCTTTAAGGCCCACTAAAGAGGGATGTGACCAAATGATGCACAGACCAAGCTAGTCATGGTGAGTGACTTGAATTATTTTGTTGTTTATCACATGTGATACCTAATACGCCCCCTGCAGAAGTTGCTGTACTTTCATGCTACAAAAACCGGAGATACACACTGGGCTGATGGGGGATGAGACACAAATGCAGACTTAACCTTGCCTTAAGTACATGTAATTTTTTCATTTCATCAACTGATTTGCTATACCAGTTTTCCTACTAATCAAAACTATAACAAAATTCTCGAACATGATTGGTTATCAGCAGCCCGATTTGAGCACTAATTGGAGAGTGTGCATGTCATGCTTGTAATTGGACAGTGTAAGAACAGTTTACGTGTCATGCTTGTAATTGGACGGTGTAATAGGACAGTTTACGCTTCATTTGCGCGCGCTGTTATGTAGAGTATTGAGTTCTGATCATTCTCTGTGCATTGCCGCTAAAAGAAGTCGACTGTTATGTCCTTTTTGATAAAGACGTTTAACCAATGGTTATTTTGTTTCTCAAATTTTGTCATAGCTTTGATTAATTGGTAACAGTACATCGTGTCGTCCAATTCTGTCTGTAATCATACTCGTGTTTAAACAAATCAGACTACTCCCGCTACGTGGTCGTCTGATTTTGTTAACCACTTGACATGTATGATTACAGACTGAATTATCGTTCAGTCCTCAGGTCAACTGCCTTTCCCTATCGTAGTGCATACTTCATTAGATACAGTCAAGTATTGTGATGTACTGACCTCTGTCTGTTGTTTCCAATTCCTGACAAGGAATATTAAATTTCTTTCCTCCCATGATAAATAATATATTAAATATTAAATCCATGTTAGGTTACTGCTAATTTCCTAGTTTGCCCAACCAGTGTATCGGAGGGACTTAAAATAATGAGACTGGATTGGGAGAGGTAGTGTTGGTGGAAGGCAAAATTTCTGCACCACACACATGCCAAAAGGGTAATGACCTCAAGGTTTAAGAATCCCCAACATCTTAATAAAAGATGCAGAGTAGAGTATAATTATATACACTCAGTATTTATTTGATTGACAGCCACAACACTCTTGAAATATTTAGTTTTTAAGTTGTGGCACTAATTCAGGGACATTTTTATCTTTAAGGACCTGCAATCCTAACGCAAGGAGGCACTTGCATCCACGCCAGAACACTGTCCAACTACATGTAGACAGACCAACTTAATCATGAAGAGGATTAAAATCAGGCTTTCAATGAGCAAGGTGAGTTTATTTAATTTCTTCTCATATGCACAAACGTTGCCATAAGTATTTTACAGGGATATGTCGATAAAAAATAGTGGTCTGTGATTTACCCTAGTCATGCTATAGCTTTGCTCTGATGATTATTTTTTAAGTGCTCAAAGGTACATGTAGAGATCTACAGTGGAATGAGACTCAGGGGCGTATTAAGGATTCAATGAACTTAGAAGGAGTAAATTTAATGGGCTCTTATTGAATGCAGTTTAAAAAACCAAGTGAACCCCTTTTTCCATGGTCTACACTCTGTATAGACCATAAAAATTATGACAAAAAATCAGCACAAAATCATGCTTATTGATGAGGGCTTCTTAATTACTGGATCACTTCTTTTCCACTTCAAGCTGACAATGTCAGTTGTTAGATGCAACATTTTCACAACATATCTGTTTCATGCCAAAAAAAGATGAAATACAAAACTAAGAAAAAAAAATAGAAAATAAATGAAAAAAAATAGCAAAGTGCAAAACTTTTAGGCACCTATTGTTAATTCCATCATCCCACTGTAAGTGTAGTGAGCTTACACTTCTAGTGAGATGCCACTTTCTACAGCTGCTACAGGTGCAGAACTGTAACTGCTGTACCTGCATGTGCACCTGCATGTGCTTTTCACTGGCATTCATGTCTCCAATATGGATGTGTATATGTCATACATTGTGCAGTTATATGTGACCACTTTTAATTTTATCTTCAAGGAATTGAAAGAGAATAAGAAACAAGACCTTAATAAACCAAACCAATTGGAAGCTTTAAGACCAACTTAGGACAGACGTGAACAAATAGGCACAGACCAAGCCAGATGGAATGTGGATGAAAGACAAGCTCAAAGTCATGGTAAGTGACTGAATATTATTTCTTGTTCTCCCCCCTGCAGAAGTTGCTGCACATTAAAACCACTTAGCAACTCCAAGTCACTTCATGCTGTTAACCAGTTAACTAGTATATGCACTGGTCTGATGGGCCTTTACGTTCAAACACAGAGTTTACCTTACCTATTAAGTAAATTTCATTTCATCAAGGTTATGGGATGCTGCACCAGATTTCCTACTTTGCAGGTCAACAGCCTTTTCCTGCATTGCATAGATACAAGCAGGGAGTTTGAACTGAAACATTGTAATCTGGGAGAATAAAATTAATATCCAATGCTGATTTAGTGCGGACCACGTCGATAAGGCTGTGAATAAGCACTACCTTAAGCTTGTTATCGGAAGGCCTGGTGCAGTGGCCTAATGGTTAGTGCACTGGACTCCAGATCAAATGATCCAGGTTCCGAGCCTTGACTGGGGTCATTGTGTTGTCTTCTTGGGCATTAGACACTTTCCTCTCAAAGTTCCTCTCTCTACCCAGGTGTAAATGGGTAACCCTGCAATGCACTAGGATCCTATCCAGAAGGGAGTAGAAATACGCCTAGTCTCTTCATGCTACAGAAACTGGGATAAGCTTTGGGAGTGTGCACCACTTGGCACAAGGCTTTACTGTTAAGCTTGTTATTAATGATAATTGCAGCACTTAATTAAGAGCATTGGTGGTGCTCAAATTGTTGTAGGGGGTGATCAACACTTAAACAGGGGCAGCGCTTAATTAACTAAATAGGCCACTAGGCCACTCCTATATGCAACTTGCATGTAACAAATTGGGTTGAAACTATTGAACTTAAACTTTGTGTTTTATCTTCAAGAACCTGCATTCATGGCATGAGAAAAACAGACAGATGTATCCACACCAGAAATACTTGAAGAACACTGTCTGAGACAGACCAACTTAACCATGAGGAGGATTAAAACCAGGCTTTAGATGGACAAGGTGAGTTCATTTATTTCTTCCTTCTGCATGCTCAAAGCATTGGTGAGGACAAAATCATGCTCATGCGTGACAGCTTGTAGCGCATTTTTTTTCATTTGCAGCTGACAAGTTTATTTCTTAGAATTGAATATTTTCTCAATATGTCAGTTTTCAAAAAAATAAGTTGCCTTGCCTTGTGTTACAAATTACATTTATTTTTTTGTCTATACACTTCTTGACCATAACTCTCGACTAATGAGCAGTACAGAAGCCAGAATTCTCTCAATTTATTGTAATATACATTTAATGGACGACCAAGGGTTCTTAATGGCAAACTTGACCATTCATTGTTTTGTTAGCAGTTAGTGTCTCCTAAGAATGCCTTAAACTTAGTGTCAGAGTGGTTTTACTTAACCCGTGAAACACTAACCAAGCTTTCACATAGTTATTACACACTATTTCAATTGTTTTCTTTAGTTTAGTTTTGACTGTTTACGCACTAATTGCTAGATGTTGTTTCTTGGGTTATTTTTTTAAATAAATCAAATCACTCTAATGGGAGTAATGTGTCATGCCCAAGAACACCAAAAATGTCCCTAGCCATGACTCAGTACCAGACTGCTTCAAATTTGAACCAACTACTAACAGTAGGCACTAAGCATTAGGTGACCACTCTGCTTCTCGTTCCATATTTTAAGCCAGCGCAAAACAAATGTGACTGATTTGTAGCTGGAGTATTTTGTTTGTGTAGTGATTGGTAGAAAATTATTGGGGGTCCTGGATGAGGTCGTTAAACTTGTATTAACAACTGCTATATTTACAGAATTTTTTATGTAAAGTATTCTAAGGTTATTGCGCAGGTGCAAAATAACCTACTTGTCAAATATTGCATGGTTTTGCAGGCATGTTGGTAGCGACAGAGAACAAGGGCTGAGATGGAGGACCCAGGAAAGTGGCCCCAGGATGGAGGACCCAGGACAGAGGACCCAGGATAGAGGACCCAGGACAGAGACCCCAGGATGGAGGACCCAGGACAGAGGACCTAGGATGGAGCACTCAGGATGGAGGACCCAGGACAAAGGACCCAAGAAAGAGGACCCGGGACAGACGACCCAGGATGGAGGACCCAGGATGGATGACCCAGGACAGAGGACCCAGGACAGAGGACCCAGGACAGAGGATCCAGGACAGAGGACCAAGGATGGAGGACCCAGGATGGAGGACCCCGGACAGAGGACCCAGGATGGACAATGGGCATGGAGCATGGACAGAGGGCAATGAACCAGTGGGAGATGGAAAACTGCAGAGGAAAGGAGAGAGCATAAAGGATGGATAATCAAGAACTTGCATCAACACTTCATTATAGATAGTGTTACTTTAAAATAATATGACACCAAAAAACTGTTTATTGACAAGTGTTTACCATGACATGAAGTACGTTGATTATTTTGCTTTGCTTCATTTTAAGTATTTCAAGTTACATCTTTTGATTGCTCATGGTAAACATTTGTTTTACAACGTAACATCAATACTCACTGTTTATTACCTGTTACATGTGCACAAACTGATACAGATTCTTTATAGTATTCTTTGCAGTTGTTATTTTGATCATTAAACAAATTTGGGTAAAACCTTGTTGCATAATGACCAAAATAACAGTTGCAAAGTACACCTTGGAATCTGTGTTATTAAAGAATGATATTTTTTGTTTTGGGAACAAAAATTTTCAGCATTTTAGAACAGAAACAAGAATTTTGCATCACAAATCAGCCAGTCAGTCAATCAGTCAATCAATCAGTAAGTCAGTCAGTCAATCAATCAATCAATCAATCAATCAATCAATCAATCAATCAATCAATCAATCAATCATTCATTCATTTATTCAACCAATTGACCAATCAATCAATCAATAGTCAATCAAATTAATCTTTCTATCATTCGATGAATCAATAAGGATCTATTAATTGATCAAACAATTAAATCTATTCAATCAATTAGTCGTTGAATCAATCAATCTATCAATCAATCATTTAATAAATCATACAGTCAATCATTCAGTCAATCAATCTTTCAAAAAATCTTTCATTCTATCAATAAATTAGATCTTTTATTCAATCAATCAGTCAATCAGTCGATCAGTCATTCAATAAATATATTTTCAATCATTCAATCAAAAAGTCAATCAGTCAAAAAAAATTATTCGACTAGTCAATCAATCAATTAAATCAATCATTAATTAAATGGATCATTAAATCAATCAATCAATCAATCAATCAATTATTCACTCAATAAGTCTTTCAATAAATCAATTAACAATCATTCAACAATTAGTTATTCAATCAATCACTTTTATTATTAATCAATCAATTAAGGACTAAAGGAGCATAAAAATCTAATTAAATTCATATACTTGGTTGCACATGTAGCTACTAATATAAACAGAATATTGTACTGGCCAGTGTGCGGTGTGTGTGCCATGATTCATTTGCAAATAAGTGGCTTGCTTATAAATTCTTCTCTTTGTCACAGATAATTTTCCACAAATTGTCTATTTTGAAGTGCAAAAATTTCACTTTCATAAGATCAGATTATTTTTTCTTAGCAAAGTAACACATTTTAGCCATTGGGATTATTTTGTTGGTAGCAAACATTACCAAAAAAATTATCTCAAATTAATGGAGACTTCTAAAATTTGTCTCAGTTTAAATGAATATTTCACATTCTAGTGAACACATAACAAAGACTCAAATTTTATTAAAATAAGGACTCCTGACCAATTTTTCACGAAAAGACCATAAAAATACAAGTTAGCTGGAACTACCCACAGAGACCTTCAACAAAAAATACATCAATTAATAAACAATTATTAATTTATTCAGTTAACTCAAATTTTGATATAAATTATTCTTGTTTCAGACCATTGAATTTTCCCAAAACTAGTTAATTTTTCTCCAAAACTGAAACAAACTCATTGAAAATAATTTTGCAGAACTGCCGCTAAAATCTGCTTCATTACAAAGATACTTTTATTTATTTTAAAGCCTATTTTAACTTTTTTTTCAAGTGTACGGGCATTTTGGTGTACTCCCAAATCCTATTATTATATTTTGAAGGCCATTAGATTTTTGTCAAATTCAAAACAATTTAGGCATCTTTCTGAAGCCACTTATTTGCTCATGAAGTCTCAGTTCAAACTTCATTTTCCTTATAAGGTACATTGAAGTCTCAACTCATCATGCTCTACAGGCTTTTCATTTTTTTAGAAAAAAAAAACTTAAAATTATCCCTGGCGGCCAATTAATCTCTCTCTGATTACAATTTTCTCGGCAGGCCGTAATGCATTTTTTTTTTAATTCATTTATTACACTATAAAAAATTTTAGGGGGTGTTTTTCAGATTACATCAATAGCATGGTGTTACTAGAGATCACAATATTAATTTTTCTCACCTTTAAACAAAGAAGGCTTCCTAAAACTACATTTTCCAGCTCTAAAACTTTTCGATTAATTAATTACTAGTTCATATCAATTTTTAGGATTTCCACAAGTTCAATTTATTTACTTTTATTCAAAACTTATCATTTCTTGCATGATCAAATTTAAATGACAAATTCTAAGCGTACGATTTTTTTAATTCTTTTTTAAATTTTATTTTGCCTCCTTTGTTTAAAGGTGCGCAACGAGCTCATTAGCACAGAATTCAAAATTCCTAATTAAGTTATAGTCAATATCTGGGGAAAATATGTGGTACTTTAACATGAAAATACATACAGAGCAATCTGAGGATATAGAACAGTCTCTAGTGGACCTTGCCAAGAAGTAGGAAAGTTCTATTTTAAGGTATCAATGTAGTATTTTTAAGCAAGGATCAAAACAACTTAGGAAATCTTAGGTATTGCTCTTTCAAGTCGTCATAGCACACTTTACTACAGAGCAATTATTGCTTTGAACTCCTAGCTTTCTCGAGAAAATTGTCTTTTTGCACAGTTAAGTAGTACATAGGTCTAAGTATTGTTAATGCTTAATTAGCATTTACAAACTAGTTTAACAAGTTAGTCCAGGGGCTTGAGTTTTGTTTCAGTTAAGTGGGATACACATTTATCCGTTCTTACTGTGCTAATGAGCTTGTTTATCTGATTTTCTCTTTGTGGATTTTATATCTTCCACTGAACTTCATATATTTTAGATTAATTTCAGGAACTGAGATGGCCCACACACCCACACACATTACAAATGGTCAGATTTTCATCTAGCCGATCGAAGTCCTTGCAGAGTTGTGGAAACTCTTGCTCTGAGGTTAGTGTTTCTGACGTTCCTCTGCAATATTCCAACTGAGAAATCCTGGTGAGTTTATTGTTCCGCTATTTTTGATGGAGGCACTTGGACACTTTGATGATTTGGTTGTTTGCTCTCAAGTGGAGGAGGCATCGTGAGGGGAGGTGAGAGTTTGCTTTTCATGTCTTTTCGGCTTTACTTAACTACGTCAGAATACCACACCTTTATTCCAATTGGCTTTCAAAGATGTTTGTCTTCGATCAGTGTATCTAGAAATCTTCCGTTGTCGAGGACGTAAAACAGTAGTGCTTTAGTGCAGGTCATGTGTGGTACATTTCCTAGATGTTGGGTTTAGTTTGGAACAAAGGACGCCGCTTGTCTGGCTTGACTGGAATTTCACAAGCGACACTAGATTGAGCTGATGGTCATCTGGGATTCTTCTGAAAGTGCTGATACCTGTTTAGGGATTTTCTTTCTTTAAACTTAAAACATAAATTTCCTTTTAGTTTTCTTTAAAAAATTCAAGAATAAAATAAACATAACTTAAGTCTAACTAGCCAAACCAAATTGATCATCTTGTCCTTGATTTCAAAGGAAATCCAGGACATTTATTTTAAGGCCGGCGATTTAAAATAAACCAAAAAAATATTATTACAAATTTCAAATAATGTTTACAGCAAGAGGCGTCCCGCGTAGGCGTTACTTGAGTTGTCACGCAACGCTTTGCAGAAGTATTGCGTGACAACTCAAGTAACTCCTACGAAGGAGGTTTCTTTAGTAAGGATTTTCGGAAATTAATTTTTTTAAAATAGATATTTCCATTTTTTTTTATAATCAAATTAGGAAAAGTAGGCCAATTGTCCATCTTGATTTTCCAAAATTGTAATATATTTGCAATTCGAGTTCGACTTCGTTGGCTAATTGTTCATTGTCTTCCAAAATTTGACATTATACCTCAAAAACTCTATTTTATAACTAAATAATTTACCAGTATATAATTCAATTTTCGATTTCTTAGGCCAATTATTCATCTTGACGTCCAAAACAAAACAGAATCAAAACAACATTATTCTTTATTTATTTTCTTTTTGTTCAACTTCGTTGTTCATCCTCGAGAACTCAGCGGAAGTTAATCGGAGCGATACGAAGTAAACCGAGCGGGAAAATCGGCGCGACGACGATTTTACTGCTCGGTTTTCTTCGTCTCGCCCCGATTAACTGTCTCCCGAGTCCCGAGGATGCTTCGTTGCTTGATGCTATTCAAATCAAAATTAACACAATTTAAACAATAAAACGAATAACTTTCAAATTCCGCCGTGCTTACATTTCAATGCGACTAAGTCTTGAATATTTAATTCAGATTTACTCTCAAATTTTCTACTTGAAAATTTCGCGCAAAACATTTAAACCGCGATTTCTTTCGGAAAGTACTTTCTTCGTAGGCCAATTTTTTTTATATGACCTTCAAAACAAAAGCTATGAAACATTTTTTCTTTATTTTCTGTTTGTTCAACCTCGTTGTCATCCTCGGAAACCGAGCGGAAGTTAATCGGAGCGATCCGAAGTAAACCTAGCGCGCAAAATCGGCGTAACGACGATTTTACCGCTTGGTTTGCTTCGTCTCGCCCCGATTACCTGCCCCCGACTCCCGAGGATGCTTCGTTGTTCGACGCTCTTTAAAATTCAAATAACACTAACAATAACAATAACTTTCAAATTCCACCCTGTTTGCATTTCAAGGCGATTCAAATCTTGAATAATTATTTAATTCAGATTTACTCTCAAATTTTCTACTTGAAAATTGCGCGTAAAACATTTAAACCGCGTTTTCTTTCGGACAATTTTTAGATTATTATGAATGTAAAACTTTGCCGGGCTTCAAATTCTAGCTTCGTGTAATGCAAACGGAAAAAATCGCCCGTTTGCTTTCGCATTGTCATTCAAATTCTTAGTTTTATAACCTCAAAACAAATTTTAAAACTTTATTCGCTTTAAATACCGCAAAATTCGTTTTCTTATTTAAGCATAAGCGTTAGAAAACTCCTAAACTTGTATCAGCTCTGACAGGAGAGTTTCAAATGACTTGTGTTCTTTTGGTGAAGCTTGTGGGACGACAGTCGGCAGGAGGTTTGGTCGGGGAGTCGGATCAGTGGTTTCCTGCGTTCGATTCTTTTCTTAGCATCTATGGAAATGTACTGAACATAATTTGTACTTTAGCACTTCGGTTTTTTGGGGTTCTCCGACGGAATTTTTCTAGATACATTTATTGAAAACACGCATCTCAAATTTTATTATTTGGCATAAATTATTTTTGCATTTTAATTACGGCCTTCAAAACTTATGAATATTCCAATTCAAATGGGTGTGGTATTATGACGTAGTTGAGTGAAACCGAGGAGGCATGGGGAGCAAACTCTCACCTCTCTCATTATGCCATCTCCACTTGGGAGCAAACGGCCATATCATTAAAGTGCGCCAAGTGTCGTCATCAAAGATGGCGGATCAGATAAACAAACCAGGATTTTAAAGTTGGAATATTAAAGAGGAACAGAAGAAACACTTTACCAAGGAGAAGAGTGAAAACAACATAAGCAAGGACAAGATCGGCTAGATATTTTTATTTTTTTAAACACAATAAAACACGCAAATAAAAGAGACAAAGAGGCAGTTTTTTGTGTTGCTGTTTTTACCAGCAATCCACCATAATAAACCAGGTAAACACTTGTGTTCATGACCAAGTCCTGCTATACAGTGTAATCTGTCACGCAACTTGTCCCGCAATCATATCGAAAACGGCGTGACAAGTTTTATGAAGCAATACGTCGTGCAACACATCGTAAAACGGACAAATCCCTGCGAAACTAGAGGCTTCAACGGCAGCAAAAAGTAGAACTAAGTTCGGACTTTCTGAAACCGCTGAAGTGAACAGTTCCGCAAGAATTTTGTCCGTAGCACGGCACGCCACACGACGTAATGTTTCACGCAACGCACTTGTCACGCCGCCTTCGACAAAATTGCGAATCAAGTTGCATGAAAGATTACACTGTATAACAGGACTCAAACCAAGTTCTGCTTAGAGGAAAACCACCACTAAAATATACAATGTCTGCCCTAAAACTCTCACTATACCTCTGCCGAGTTTTTTCAATGAAATATTTACAAGCCACAAATTGTACTTAGTTGCTCAAGAAGTCGAGTTTTGAAATAAATTTACCCTTTCCGTATTCAAATTTCGCGAACTTAACTGTCACGTAACGCCTATACAAGCGTGATCTTGGACTACTGAGTGTCACGCTGAATTTTGGCTGAACAAACAACTCGTACAGGCGTAAACTGCGCTAAAAACGTGATGCTAAATTTAAACACTGTTTTGATGTGTAAACAGAAGCGGTTTTGAGACAGGCTGCTGAAAATAAACTTAACCAAAGGCCCTGAATTTGTGTGAATGCGCTTGATAAATCATTGCAAGTTGACAATTAACAAAAGAGCGCGATAAAAGAAAATGCTAATTCCTTAAAAACGCGCGCACGAGTAAATATTTAAATTGTGCTTTGGCTTCCCATCTAATAATAACAATTGTTAGGTTAAAAAGTTTGCGTCAAAAAAATTGTAATCCGAGAAACCAACTCCTAAACTGAGCAACTAAGCACATTTTGTACCTTATAAATAAACCAATGAAATGAAGAATTAAACACAAAGACGCACTTCAAATGAAGTTATCAAAAAGACCGACACGAGAATAGATGAAAAATTTTAGTTACAAGTTTGTAATTTGAAATCTAAAGAAAAAAATATTTCAAGAATTATTTCCACGCAATTAAGACCCCACCCTTGAATTTCAGAATTTCAAGACAATCTGCAAATGTTAATAAGAGATCTAATTCCAATCAATTTAACTGAAGACTGTGCTCTTAACTCATGCGTCTTTGTGTTTGAGAATGTTTTATTACAGACACTGTATTTCACCTGTGATTTCCCTGTACCTTACTGCAAACTATACAGTGGCCCATATTTGTCCAAGCAGACTTAACTCAAATACACAACTGAAAATAAAAAAAAAGATTTTCTTGGACTTTTGGGAGTTCTAGCCAATTACTAAGATATGAATTTAATTAAGAAAATAGATTCTGAACCAAATTCTACATGAATATAAACTTGATTTTTTTATCGTTTTTATATTGTCAATATTTATTAAAGTTGTGTGAATTGAGTAGAAAATAGGAACTAAATCTCTGATAGAGTTCTTTGACGAACTTTGGTAGGTGCAGTTGAATATTTTTAGAGAAAATGTGCAATTTGATTGATTGATTGATTGATTGATTGATTGATTGATCCCTTGGCAAAATTTGAAAACTTAAATCTTTCTGTAACTCAAGCTGTAGGGTTGTGTTAATTTATGGTAAAGGTCATTTCTGTACACACAGGCCACCGTATAGTAACTACAAGTACCACAGACATGCAAAGCGCTATCAAAAAAAAAATTAAAAAATAAATTTTGAAAATAATTAGCATGGAAAGTGGATAACACCAGTTGACAAACATGCATATTTTAGGAGAACAAATTTGAAGCAAACCACAGAAGAGCTATCACCCGCAATATTTATTTTATTTTAGCTGTCAAGACAATCGCACATTCCAGAAAACTTTTTGGTCACTAATGAAAAACAGTTCCATTGATAAGCAGTCATATTGAAGCCAGTTCTTCTTTTATCAATTTGTCTTAACTTTCTCAGCATTCAGTTTATAATACTGTTGCCTGATCAAACAAAGTTTTTATTCAGCAAGTCAATTAATTCAAAAGATCACAAAATATAGTGCAGTTGCTTACTGTCTTGAAAAAGTTAGTACTAAACAGATTTTTTCTTAGTTTTGAAAAAATTCATTTTCTTTCCAAAATAAACGACAAAGCAACTGTTCACAAAGTAGTAAAAATGTAAAATTTGAATGCCTAAAACAACGAAATACTTTAAAAAATGTTTTTTAAACCAGAATTACTGTATTTCCTCAATGTAGCCCCTTCCTCTACCCACCACACCAAATCCACCCCATTTAACTGCAGATGATTATCCAGAACTGATTAGCAGGGGATTTTGTTGATGGTGAAAACCCATAAGGAAATATCCCCTCATTTCAATATTTTATCAGCAAAAATTCTGTTGTCAAACTGTATAGTGGGCGATTGCATCAACACCGAAATCTAGTCAGAACTTTGATTAAAATATTCAAATAACCTCCCATCTATTGACCCCCCCCCCCCCCCCCCCACCCAGCACCCAATACAAAGATATTTTTCATCTATTAGAATGTCAATTTTTGTTTAGATGTGAATAGAGGCCTATTAAGTTGACCAATAGTGAATACTAATAAGCAAGGTATTTTACATAAAACCACAGAGAAATCCCTTGCAATGTGTGGAGTGAGGCAGGGTGTCTGAACTTCCCATTTCCTTACTTTAACACACAATTTCTACCCCTTCCTTGGAGGTTCCTGGCTCTGTGCTCTTTCCATTCCAAAATAGTGTGGAACCACACAAAATTTTCGAAAATTTTTCTTTTTCTCAAGTTATTATTAGTTCCCTGCACTGTCTTTAGAATCCGTCTTCCTATCTCCCTTTTTTCCCACCTCCCATAGTGCACCAGATTACTCCTGGTTTCCATCACCCTAATTCCCATTCAAGCTATAAACAATAATGTACACATGTAAATAAGCTTGCCCTCATCTCTCCATTCCACCAAATCTATCAGTCCCACTTCCCCATCTAGTTTTCTCATCTTATAATTGCAGTCTTGGCCAGAATGAGGGGAGGTGAGGTGGGGAGACATGTTGACAGTGAATGCCACTCAGGAGTTATCTGTAACTAAATCATATGAAATTCCCATTTTCACCTAAATAGTGGGTGATTGTTGACAAAGAATTTATTATCAGTTCTATTACTCACTGATAAATAAACCATTAGTTAAACATAGCATCCCTTTCAGGCATCTCAGAAATTGTCTGCCTTTCAATCTGAATAGTTGGAAATGTAGTTGATGTTTTGGCGATATCAATCAGTGGTATCTTTTGTGTAATTACAGAACGTTGACTCAGAAACATTTAATTTGAAGCCCCCAACAAATGTGCACCCCTTATCTAATTCTCTTTACCCCAGGGGTAGGCAAAGCAAAAGAACAGAAAACCCCTTGAGGCATTAATGTAATTTATTAATAGGACCCCCTCTCCCCTCTAATGGGACCCCTTCCAAAAAGCGCCCCATTCAACTTTGGTGTTGACCAATAATTTACAGTTTATTAGTCCCTCGGCAGGTGAACAGAGGAAATACAGTAGAATACCAAAAAAACAAAGAAATGCTATTTGTGTTATCCACTTTCATTTAAACTGTAAGCAAATCTGCTTTGGAGCAATTGCATTTTGAAATAATTACAATAAAGCATGTCTGTGGTCTTGTAAAACCTAAAGCAGAACTTGGTTTACGTCATACAATGCAATGATCAATTCAAAACTTCCTTAACCTGAGAACCAAGGGTGAGGGACAAGTTACTCTGCCCTGTTTTGAGATGCCAAAAGGGAAAAAATGTCTTACAAGTTGCCACCCACAAAGTCAAAAATTCCCCAACAGCGATCGCAAAATAATATTTTGTTTGCAGTAAGCAAAAGTAAATGCAGTAGTTTGAACTCAAATGTATCAGAAGTAGTTAAGAGTGATTGTTCAGGAGAGAAAGTGGAGAGAAAAAGTTAGTGTCTTGCCTTATGTTATGAGAAACTGAGTGGAAATCACGTCAACTGAAAAGGTGTTGTTGAGTGAATTGTTTCAAGTCTCTGGTCATTGAAACTGATTGGCCAATATAGGATGTTGCTTTTTCAGTTAAGTATTTTGGAAAGTTTGCATTCAGTAATGGTGAGTTTCAATTAATCCATCTATGTCTAGTCAATTTGTGTCAGAGCTGTTTGTGGTTAGTCAGTTTTGTTTAGCCCTTAAAGTTGTTTGTAAGATGCAGGAAAAGTGATAACAATTTACCTGTGAAATTTTTAGGTCCAGTGGTTTGTGGTAGTTATGCAATTTAAAACTTTCATCGCTAGAATTTGATAGTTTGAATCCCACTGTTGCTAGGGGTGCCAAGGAAGATTCCCTCAAGGAGCCAGGTTAAGTTTTGTTTTGATCAATGCAAGCGAACACAAGTTGTTTACCTGGGTCCTGGATTGCAATAAAATCATCAATATAGAATATGCTATTGGCTAACATCCTCCTCTTGTGCTTGTGTTGTCTTCAAGTAGTTCAGTCTGTCTCAACCTGTTAAAAGAAGAAATAGAAAAATTTAGACAAAATTATCAGTGGCTACTGTGGTCAGACCTAATAGATAGAAAAATAATTCAACACCAGTTTCGGGTTGCAATTCCATGATCCACAAGACAGTGTGTTGGTGAAGGGCAATGGTTGGTTTTATAAAAGCTACATTTTAGAAGTTGACTTTGTGTAAGATCCTTTTAGGTGCTTGGTAGAAATACAGTTGTAAAGGCCTTTTTTATTGGTCCCCTATCAGATAAAAGAGATTTAGACACAGGCCTTGAGCTATGTTCTTAAGGTAAACATATTTTACCCTCAGTGCTTCCCTTCAAGAGTTCATAAATCAAATAAAACAAGCTCTACTGGGAAAAGAAAATGATTGAGCCAAATTCCTTGCAACATCATTTCAGTACACGTGGATACTTATAGAAAAATCCATTACCTGACTCATGAATTCCACATTAAATTTGATGTGAAAAACTGATATCGCACGAATCGCGAAGCGAGCTCAATAAGCTAAATTAAATAGACCTTTTGCAAAAGATATTAGTCATGTGACCCATTTTCAGTGAAACTTAACAGTGAGCCATAGCTATATATTCTTTACATCAACCTTATTAACTGAAAATTTGGCGAATGTTGCGAATTTTATCGCATGCTAGTCAGAGTAAAACCATCATGAACAGCTACTCAAATCAACTGTCAAACTGCCAGGCACCAGCAAATAAGAATAAAGCAAGGAATCACAAAACTCAAACTACTTTATATTTGAACCTGGTGAATTAGAGACTTTTCTAATTCTTCACACAAGCTTTACCACATAAAATAACCTGTCGCAATACCACGCTGAATACCCTCGCATCTCTAGCCAATGAGAGTGTGAGAAATCTTTGAGCCATGCGATTTTATACACAACTGTGACTGCACTAAATACATCCAAGGCAAATTATTTGGCGTAAGCAACTGGCAGTACCAATTACCATCTTGATTTTTTCTGTGCATACAGTGTTCAGGAAAATGAATTAACTGTCTGTTGTCCAAAGTATGATAGCGAACTCCCGGCAAAAACAAAAGATTCAGGACAAAAATCCTGTAGTTCTCCCCCCAAAGGAACATCTTTCTCTAATTTCTATTGTGTGGCAACTCAAAATAATTCCCGTAGGTATGTATCGTATGATTTTCACGTTGTCTGTAATCCTGTAAAATTGTTTACATGGGCACCCTTACCCCTTGGAAATGCAGGGTCCAAAATTGCGCCTTCCTGGTCGCCAATGCGACTAAATGTTGAGAGCTGGCAACCAGAATTTTACAACCGGTCGCCAGCAGGCGACTAGACTTTCAATAAAGTCCTTCATCTTTAGGTGACTTGTTATTGCACTGCTATTTGCTTTGTCTGTCTGTCAACAAATACCAGGAAAAGATCAATCATATGTAAAAGTTGGTGGGCATGCTGTTTATCCTATTAAAGAGCTGAAATTGTGGGTAAGACTTTGAAGTAGTTTCCGTTTCAATGTTGGAGAGTTTTCATTCGATGAAGAAGACTTCGAAAGACTCAACTTTCTTTTGATTTCTTGTCATTATTGTTTTCTGGTAGGAATATAATTGATTTTTTAGCATAAAAATGGCCAAAAATACACTAGCACAACAAGTATTTTGTCTTTTAGTGCAAGAGGAAAGATCGAAAAAATTTTGGCGACCAGAAATTGCCATTTGGCGACTAAAACTTTTGGTCCAGTCGCCGGTTGGCGCCAACGTAAAAAAGTTAATTTCGGACCCTGAAATGTCTACCTTTTTCCCCTAGGAATAGTCTCTTTCTGAAATCACATGTTGTAAAAATCTATTTGAACTGAAAGTTTGGTTGAATCATGGCTTATAAACTGGTGGTACTTTTTATTAGTTCAAGTGAAATTGACTCTGTACTGCATGTATTAATTTTTGTGAGTGTGAGCAATAATGCAAGGCAGCGAGCTATGTGGAGCCGGCAAGCCATGCATTAGGCATGAGGCCGGAAATCCATAATTTAAAGATTAACCACAAACTACCCAAACTAACTGTAGGCTATCCAGAGTGCTGTTTGAACTAACCAATGTGTTATATTTAGGCTAACTCACAGTACATCCATACTCTCCCACACAGGGTTTTTGGTTTGAACACCCTACTCCCCCCCCCCCCCCCCCCCCCTTCCACAAACTAACTGTAGGCTATCCAGAGTGCTATTTGAGCTAACCAATGTGTTATATATGTTGTGGTTTAAATTTATCTTTGGTTTAAAATTTTTCAAACCGGCTTGGTTTTGATTTTTCATTGTCCTATATTCATTACCATAACCTGAAACAAAGGGAAAAAAATCAAACTGGTTTGAAAAATTTGAAACCATCGATAAATTTAAACCACAACATATACATGTACAGTAGGCTAACTGTATCCATACTCTCCCACACAGGGTTTTTGGTTTGAACACCCCCCCCCCCCCCCACACACACACACACACACACACACACACACACACACACACACACACACACACACACACACACACACACACACACACACACACACAAACTAACTGTAGGCTATCCAGAGTGCTATTTGCGCTAACCAATGTGTTATATAGGCTAACTGTATCCATACTGTCCCACACTCCTCCCCTCTCCCCATCCCTTTCATATGGGAATCCCCTCCCCGGGTGTAAAGCGCATATGTATTGAACGTAATCATGGCTACTAACCCTATATGTGCTACAATAGTTTCCTCACTAAGCGTGCTTGATATGTGACATGGTGAGACATTGCAACATGAACTATGTGTGTAGTAATGGGGCACATGAACAATTTGTGTACTTTTAAGCAAACAGCCAATAAAAATACTGTTGTGTGATATAAGCCTTAAAATTTACATGCTTGCTCATTGCCATGCATTCATCTATGGCCGACTGTTATGTTCACTGAAAATGGGTCACGTGACCCATACTTGTTGCAAAAGGTCAAATTTATGCATCAGTCAATTCCAGCAGTGCCCATCCCCCCCCCCCCCGGGCTAACCCCCGGGCATTAGCATTTCTTTGGTAAATTCCCCGAGGTGGGGATGAAGGAACCGGGCAAATGCCCCGCTCCCGGGTTGATTGTTTTCAATCTCTCGATAGGTGATATAAGAATATAATACAAGTTTTTGCTTCTTGACAAGGAAGAAATATCTAAAATTCAGAAAATATACTTTAAAGACATCCACGAACATCCACGAGCTTCTCTAGTCCTTCATGGACTAGCTAATCTGCAACGTAGTCCACGTCTGGGCTATAAACGCCTCCATCACGAATACGCGACTCACTCCACGGTTTCGAAACCACGTGTCAAATGCCCGGGGGTCAACCCGAGGTACGCAAATGCCCCACCCCCGGGACGGCCAACATTAGGAAATGCCCCGGGGTTGCCCGGGGGGGGGGGGGGGATGGGCACTGCTGGAATTGACTGATGCATTAGCTTATTGAGCTCGTGTTCTTCCATTTTACTGTAAGAAAGTCAGGAATAAAATTCATATTAAACTAGCTATATATTCTTTACATCAACCTTATTAAATAGCGTTTTGAAACATAACGCTTACCTCAATTTCTCAATGCCCCAGCTCGTACAGTACAGAACTTGGTTGAAATTTCCGCCATTTCCAACTGGACCTGTCCGTCACCAACAGAAGCTGTCTTTCTTTTTTACCCACCTGACGAGTTAGAAGTTAAAAGTTAAAAGTTATCAAACGAATAACCCGTTCACCTGCAGTCTAATTGCCGACCTCACCTAATCCACGCCTCCGCTTCAAACTTTCCGCCATTTTCGCCATGTTTGCTTCGACCCTTCCCAGACGGCAGCACGCGCGTGCAGGAGAAACGTGTGAGATCTGGGCATAAGTACCGCAGACACCCCACCTCCAGTGAACCCTGTGCAGTGTTCTCCACCTTTCCAAAATTTTGAATGTCAGGCTTGCCCAGTTAGCGACTATAGACAATTAATCAATCAATACAAGGAGATGATAAAGCTAATCTGACTGACAATAACAACTAATTAAGAATTCGAACTAAGGTACCTCTGAAATAATGCTAGGACCACTTGGAAAAACATCAGCGATCTTGGCGTAGATAATCCAAGGCCGACCGGACAGCTAAAAAGGTTGAGCAATAAAATTTATTTAACCTTTTTGGCTGTCCAGTCAGCCTTACATTAAGTTTAACAATTGAGAACTAAAACGCTAGAAATTTATATTGGCACAATTGATAAAAATTATTAACAATTTTGAAAATTCTATAAAATTTTAAAATAGTCACAACATCAAGTTTTAAAGTGATCGCTTTAATGATATAATGTACCGTGCATCTCTTATACTCGGAGGAAAACCAGTCCATAGTTTACAAGGCATTCTATAGTTCACTAGGCCGTAACAACCTCGTTCCCAGGGCTTTTCCCTTATTTCGTAGGGGCGGTCGGAGAAGGGAAAAGCCCTGGGACCGAGGTTGTAGGCCGTAAGTGCTCTTACGAATCCCATTACGACTTCGACTACGCTACGAAGTGAAAACCAGCTTTAACCCAGTGCGAAGCTAGGATTTTCCAAAGGGGGGGTCACACTTTTTTACACCTTAGGTACTTACATGGTCCACTGCGGATGTTCAGTCCTGAAAATGGAGTATGTAACTACGTAACACCAGAAAGGATTTATGGCATGTTGATTCTTCGGATTCGCGCCTTTTCGCCACCTAAATTATAATCGATTATAAGGTTTGTATGTTATTTACTTAAAAATTTATCTCACAAAGGGGGGAGGGGGACGTGCACCCCAGGACCCCTGGGGTGCCTGGACCTGAATTATAAGGTTTTCATGTTGTTGTAATACTTAAAAAATTATTTCACAATGGGGGAGGGGGTCACGGACACCCCAGGACCCCCTTGGCTACGCACCTGTAAACTAAAACCTCACTAAATAAAGTCTTCGTAGTATTTTATGAGCAGCAACATTTACTTGGACAATGCTATCAGTGATGCAAATTATGTTCAATTTGAAGACTCTTTTTCTCAGATACTATGACGAAAAAATGGGGAAAATTTACTTTTTTGGACGGCATTTCCGTGGTTTTGCTGCCTGTAAAGCAGCTGTAAATTAAGTGCGCCTTTACAACGTGTTAAACTGCTTTACGGCCATAGTAAAGTAAAACTTTACAAAACCTTATGATGAAGTTAAGTTTCGTAAATTTGGTCCCTTATCGGGACTTACGGACTGCCGTAAAGATGCGTAAAGTTCAACTTTACGTCTCAGTAAAGATGCGTACAGTTCTGTATTTAACGGCTTTATGCCAGCTTTACGGTGGCTTTACGGAACAGTGAATCTGTTGCTTCATGCTGTCACGTGCCGGCGCATTAATTAAAACTGACGTCACAGACATCGGTAGATGAGTATAGTGTTCAGCACTTAACGAAATCGATGTTCAGTGGCGAAAATGAGTATTTTTCGCTTTCCTTTGGTCATAGCATGGGAACTGCTTCCATTTCGACAAGTTCTGTTAGCTCGGACGATGATAGTACATGGATCTTCCACAAGAAACGAGAAACCATCCAATATAGCTGTTTTGCAGGGTCCGCCGCATGCATTTCAATTGCTTGCCCGTGGAAAACACGATCGTGCTGTCGACGATTTTTCGGATAAAATAGATAGCAGAAACTTCAAGATTGTATCTGACAAATCGACGGGAATGGCAGAAAGCAACAAGGAGTCTTGCAAGAGAACATATAATACTCCTCTAGCAAAGTTACCAAAGAAACCTCCGGGATTGTTTGCCTTGTTTGTGCAGGAGAATTATGCCAAAGTCGAGGCTGGGTTGATACGAGGAGTTAGTGCCCGTGAAGTCATGTCAGCGTTATCAGGTAAATGGAAGAGTCTCTCAAACGAAGATAAGGAGAAATTGAAGGAAAAGCACGAGAAATTGCACAAGGAATACAAAGAACAAGTTATAAGCTTTTGGCAAGAATTGAACACCGAGGAACGAGCTTTCTTGGAAGAAAAACACGGCCCAAAGATGCGACAACTCGCAAAAGAAAGGCGCCATTTCTTAGGATACCCTAAAAGGCCGCCATCTCCATTTATTCTTTTTGTACAAAGGTCCGCAAACGGCATAGAAAGTGCATCTGTGATCGAGGGAACGAAAATCCTTGGACAAAAGTGGAGGGAGATGTCAAACCATGAGAAAGAAGTGTACTTCGAGGAGAACCGCCAGGCGCAAAAACAATATAAAAAGGACATAACTAAATGGAAAGCTAAGGACCCAGAAGTGTCTTACCTTGGACGTTTGGTTTATTTTGATTGTTTAAATTAAATATTCTGATTGCGATAAGACGCTGAATGTTTTGAATAATTAAAAATATTTTAAATGATGCAATAACCACCTTATCTTGGGGTTTCATAGATGTGGGTTGATGTGGAATTACTGATATATGTTGAATTCTGGCTTATTAAAATCACCAAGGAATACTTCAAACAATACTGAATAAATCAATTTGTTAACTCGTAAACAATGAATACTAATCACATAAAGATGTAACGAATTGAATAATTGTGGGTATATATCAGGTATATATATTAACTAGCCATGTGTAAAATCTGCTAGCCTTTTCCAGGCTCTCAGTCAGTGGGGCGAGCACGAGCGAAGCGAAAAAGAGAGGGAGTTGTAAGCGGGGTGCATAAGCTCGACGGAATCGGAATCGGAAGAATCAGAACGTTTCCTCTTTTATCCGATTCCGCTTATGATCCAGTGAAAACTAAATTGTCGGAGTCGCAAGCAGAAGCGGAAGAACAAACCAATCGCAATGCTAGTTCTCAGGCCCATTGAGTGCTCCCTTTCTGCTAATAGCAAAGCTCGCGAGTGACGTCATGACAGCGAAGCTCGCGAGTGACGTCATGACTCAGACAAGACTCAGACAAACAAATCGGAATGGCGGACAATTTTCCTAAAACACTTTCTAAAACAGCCGGTGTTCCTAAAACATGTTTTTAAAACGAAAACCTCGCCTAGATTCCCTCTATTTTTCTTTATAGAACACGCTGATGTTGTCTGAGCCTCGTGGGGGTATAATTATTTGCATTCCATTTTTAAACCTCACGTACTTCGCGATTTACAGTGATTTAGTTTTCACTAGATCATAAGCGACGGACTCATAACCGGAATCGGCGGAATCGTAAGCGAAAATGTTGGTTACGACTCCGTCAGTTTAATTTTTCCTTCTTCTTATTTATGACTTTGATTCCAACTCCATCGCTAGTGAAAAACGGCCTCAAAATTAACCACCTGTCGATTATGGCGTCATAATTTCTAAAACGTTTCTTTAAACGAAAACATTTTTATTACTGTATCAGAAACGGGATGGATATTAAAAAGTCTAGTCCAATAAATAACACTACAAAAATATTGAGACTAATGTATTTGAACAGACAAAACATTAAAGCACGGGTCACTTAAAACTCTTTGCTAAAGAGTTTTGTTTTTTAATGTCGGAATCATAAAAAAGTTCGTTTTATGATTCCGGTTTTAAATTATGCCAATGGTTTAATGACACTTTAATGAACTATCACTTTTCTACTGGATGTCACTTGTTACTTATGTTAAAGACTTTTGTTTTTACAAAGCCATGTGTGTGAATAATCGTCGTGTGGTGAACGCAAAGTATATTTTCAGTGACTAGAACTTTATTTTGTCTTGCACTTTCCTTGAAAACCTGTTAATTTTAGTAATTTTACAGAGTTGCTTACTGGGCAAAAATTTTACTTCCAAAAAATGCCCGTCGTTTTTCTGTTTAAAAAACAGTGCAGTGAATCATGCTTTGTTTAAAAAGAAGTTGTCACGGAATTTAGTAGGGAATCTGCGATATTTCAGTGAATTTCAGGGCTGTTCAATAGCTTTGAATTCTGATTAAATACCTTTTTACATCTGATGCGCCCTGGCAATAAAAGATTGCTTACTAATGAATTGGAGTTTGCGTGCGTTTTTCCTTAGACGCTTTTTATCACTTAAAGGTATAATTGCATGTCTGTTAGACATATTAGCTACATATTTTGGCTCGGCGTAATATTTTACCTTAAACGATTGTTTGACACAACTCGTTTGAATATCGTTATTTACCCGTCAAGCTGACATTGCTAATTGTTGCATGAACGGGGTTTTACCACCTGCTAGATTCAACAAAACCAAACGATGTGATTGGTCGCAATGTTTAAAATAACATTAAACCTTCTACAACGCTATGCATTTAAAAGGCTTCTAAGCATTGCAAGTATTTTATGAATGATTCGTATAAATGTGTACGACTTGGGATACGAAAGGCAATGAACGTTTTGTGAAACACTATCAGGTTTATGGAAGAAAACGACCCGAAGAATTTTAGAGTTGTCGAGGAGCCAGAAGATGAATTATACGAGAAGATAAAGGAACTTAAAACGTGCTTAACAGACGCCATCGAGGAAAAAGACCAAGTTAACGAAGCAGACGCGCTCAGCTTTCTTGGTCTTGCATTTTATAAACTCGGAGATTTTAAAACTGCGACAGAGTACCACTCAAAACATCTCGCGCTATCGCAAGAGCTGAAGGACGAAAAAGGCGAACGTCGAGCACATAGTAACTTAGGATGTTTGTATAAAATCACTGGTGACTTGGAAACAGCCAGGGACCATTTTCTCGCTGCTTTGAATATTGCAAAGGAACGAGGTGACAAACGGCCGCTAGCGAAGATTTATAACAATCTTGGAAACATTTACGAACTTGAAATGAACTACGAAGAAGCGTTGAGCTGCAATAGAGAAAGGCTCGCCGTTGCTAAGGAGTTGAACGACCAAAATGGCATCGGAAAAGCTTTGGCTAATCTCGGCAACTTAAGCCATGTGGTGGGAAACCTGAAAGAGAGCATTGCGTTTTATGAGGAAATGTTGGATATATTGCGGGCGAAACTGAGTGAGTTTTGAGCTTTTTAAGGATTTATAGTTAGTTATACGTATAGTCACCTAAAAACAGGAATATTGTTGTTATCAATATATTGCTGACCCAAAACAAAACCGTAAATCTTCAGTTATTATACGTGAAGCTGACTCTACCACTGAAATTATACCTGCATTACTTGTCCATTAAGTACGCTTCGTAATCATCTTTATACTCAAATTGTTGATGTTTATCTTTCACTTCAAGGTGATCTTTTGTTATTTGTGATAACCTATGTTTATTCAAATATATTAGCGTCGTGTTGGCAAGTTATATGCAGTGAAAATCAATTTCAGAATTCCAGACGCGTTCGCAGTCCCTTACTACTGTCAACGTGATACGGCTGTGAACTACTGGGATGGAACTAAGAAGGTCGCGGGGGATCAAGGGAAATGGAGAGCGATCATGATCTGATGTGACCAAACCACACAACATCCTTTCCTTGCAACAAGACGCACAATGCGTGTTCGCTTGAGTTTACTGCCTCTTGGCAAAATGTATCGAAAACTACTATTTTCGATTCGACTCACTCACATCATGAAATAATGAAATTTCTTTCTCGCTTTTTTTTTAAAAAAAAGAACTTATTGTGGCCATTTCTAACCTGCACTTGTTCCACGCTATCTGACTGACGTCGCATCGCGCATGTGTAAATTACTCTCGTTTCTGAATACACATTAATTACTTTGAGTTGGCATTTTGTAAAGCGACCAGTGAAAACTTAGATAGCATGAAACGCCGATATATAATCCTAATTGTTTGAAACTATTTAATAAGTTTGAAAAGCAGGTTAGAAAGTGAGCCAACCTTTTGCGCTCGCATTTTCAAATTGTTGTCCATTTAATAATTAGACAGCAAGCTCAAGGTTTTTATCGGCTGATGCTGGAGCTGCGAGGGACAAAACCCCGAGTCAACTATCAAAGTCGATAGAGACCGAGAGGGAACCGTCTAACTGTTTTAGCATAACCCAGTGACCGTTCTATTAAGCAAAGAACATCTATAAAACTGATAAATTCACGGTTTTGTTTAGTAATTTTCAACCTCAGTGCTGGTCACAATGCAGCACGCGCTACGAGACCCTTCTATCGATCATTAGTAGAATTCTACCAGTACACTAATGCAAATGCTGCAATGTGATTGGCTGAGCTATTGCACGCTATCAGCCATTAGTGTGCAGTTGCCGAAGGTCGTCCACAAAATGCGACGTTTTTATCGTTTTTCCGAAGTTTTGGAAGGAAATTTAAATGTAAATGGATAATAAAATTCCCTAGAAGACTAAAAGAAGGACATTAGCGGTTTCTTGACTTTAAAAGCTTGAAATTATTGAAAAACGGGTGCACGCGCGTAAACAACTGCAAATTTACCAAGGACAATTCAATGCGTGCGATTTTGTTAAAACGTTAAGTTCGATAATGCGTAGGAAAATAATTAGAAACCATTATTTGCGTTTATTTCAGTCAGAATTCTACTAAAACAATTAGATTATTCGCTCTCAATTTCTATGAGGTGATAGTTGATTCGGCCTGCGGCCTCATCAACTATCACCTCATAGAAATCTCGAGCTCATAATCTAATTGTTAATTAGTATAAATCTACTAGCGTTCTATCAGAAATGCCGCGCTCTGATTGGCTACGCTACCCACTATCTATTCTGTGATAGATAGTGAGTAGCGTAGCAGTGTGCCTTTGCTAACAAAATGACGGCCGCTTCTTTACGTTTTCGAAGTGTCCGTGAAGAAGATTTAGGCAGTTTACTGGTCGAGGCTGTTCCAGGAAAGATTTATACTAAAACAATTAGATTATTCGCTCTCGATTTCTATGCGTAATAGTTGACTCGGGCTGCGCCCTTGTCAACTATCACGCGATAGAAATCTTGAGCTCATAATCTAATTGTTTAATAGATCAATTGATGTAGCCAATCAGATTGCGCAATTACCTAATAGACGGTCGGTGGGTTATGCTAACGATAGATAGATGTTTCCCTCAGCAAGGGAGATTGCAAGTTTGCCGGTAACCCTTGGTTATGCTTAATGCGCGCGATGGAACGAATTCTTTATAATTGTTAAAAAGCGTTGGTTTTCTTTTTTCCATCAGGAATCCTTGACACCTTAGCCGAAGAAGAAGAATCAAACTCAGAAAATGAAGACGATTTTGTTGACATCGATTTAGTGGCGTTACAAGTCGCAGCGTAAGAGAAGTCTTTAGCTCAGTTTCTTTTCTTGACCCTGGTTGGTGTAAAAATTAAAGCTGTATTAATATGGTAACGGTGTAGCACTGATCATAATCCGAAACAAAGGAAAATAAAAATCGAACTGGTTTGAAATATAATTTTAATTTTCGGAATTTTAAGGTGGCTCTGAAACCGCTCCAGAGAATTTTTTTTAACTTTGCAAAAAGTTGCATCTTAACTAACATGCCAATTATTATTCAATAACAAAATAAAGGGAAAATTAAGCGTGTTTTTAACAGGTTAAACTGTTGCTATAGTAACGAGTAACGTCGTGAAAATGTCTACAACTTATTTAGCAATGACTGGACACTTCTATCATTAGTTGTAGCAGCAACTGATAACGATTTGTAGTATTGGCCAATCAAATTTTAAGGGTTTGAATGTGCTAGGCCTCCTTAAAGAAGGAAAATATCTTGATTATCAACGAAAGGGCGAAAAAGAAATATTACTAAGTTTATCAATGCTATCTAGCCAGAATACTATTGGGTCATATCGTTCATGGCCTATGCTTTTCACTTGGTGAACTTCTCTTCTAATTCTAATTTTTAATTAATATTATTTTTTGTTTTACAGGGACGTAAAACAGAAGATGGAAGATGAAAAACGCCAAGAGGAGCAGTCTCGAGGAGGCGTCAAAAAGAAACGAAAATTAAAAAATCCTTTCAAAAAAAGACCGAAAACAAGGGAAGAGAAGATAGAAGCTTGGTTAGAAAATTAACCGCGAGTCTGCCCGAAATAATATGCCTTATACTGACAAATGCATCATTTCAAAAATTTATTCCAGATTTGCAGATAGAAACGGAAAAGACGACATTCAAGGATGTTATTCATATCATTAATTTAAAAAAAAGGATTATGAAGTTAAAACACACGATTATGTATACATGAGTGTCTAATTGATTCCTTTGTACGAATTAACATTTTCTCATCAGGTTTTGAAGATTTATCCTCTCTTGCACGAAGAGTCACTATAATAAATTAGTTATTTATCAGTAGAAAGCGATTTCTCTGTGTTGGTTGCTGTAGTTTATCTGTTGTAGGTTAAATTGGTTTCATGTTAAACCTGTTTCCAACATAGATTTATAAGCTTCAACCTGAAGAAAACACTTTTACAATGACATAAAATAATTTGAATTCGTTGAAAAGAAGTGCAATAAATTGTAATCTTCAGGTTGAAACAAATTAAACTTGGTTGGAAACAGATTTATCCCGAAAACCAATTTAACCCACAACATACCCGCTTAACAGCTGGTTTACGTTCGCTCTGACCAGTGGTCGAGAAACGCGAAAACCTGGTAGGTATGTCATGTATGGGGACACGTAATGTCCCGGATTTCATTAAGACGTGTAACTGTGTAAAGTAACTACAGTAAAACTTCGAGTTGCCCGTTCCGCTGGATGAAGACAAAGCGGGCTCTGGAAACGAGAATGCGTCGTACCCAGAGCCTTTGGCAATTTGCTGTCGCATGGATACTCTCAGAGCACCCAGCTCCCTGTCGCTGTCCAGTAGGACCAAGGACTCATACAATGGCACTGCCATCTCAGCTGTTAATCAAACTTCTCTAGAAGACAAACATGGCTGAAAGCGTGCAACACAAGATAGCGTTGTTTATGTTAAGCTGTTTTCCTAGCTATATACTTAATGCCCGGGGGGGTTACTTGGGCCAATCTTTGCTGGGTATGTGCCGCTAGCCTCTCAGAACCCCCGCCCCATTATAGTCATATTCTATGGCCAATTATAGACCCCATCTTAGTCACTTTTGGGTAAATGTAATTTTCATGACCCCAACTTAGTCACGTAATGGGAGCCGTTTGTCAACTATTAAACAACAACAATGAATACGGTAACTTTTTCTTTTCGGCGAATCTTTCCGTTTATAAATCACAACTTGCCAGAATTTTCTTACTCTCAAAATCCCAGAAAAGTGTGACCCCATTCTAGTCACCCTATAAAAAGTGCTTGAAAAGGCGACCCCATTATAGTCAGTCCAGTCGTGAAAATGCGATCCCATCCAGCGGCACATCCCCGTTAGCCCATTTATAGGAAGTGCCCCCCCCCCCCCCCGGGACTTAATGTAATATAAAATCTGTAAGACCATCCGGCTCTTCGCGACTATAAAAACCTATTACTCGTAAAATTTAGCTCTTGAAAAAGTATACGCAAAGAAGAATTATTCATTCAATGTTCTGAAAAAATCTGTGTTTAGTTTTTCCTTAGCTTTTCTCCTCAGTGAGTTGTTTTGTTTGAATCTCGTCTGTCTCCATGTGTTTTTGTGGTATAAGCTACAGAAAAAAAATCGTGACCAAGTTCACCTCAAGAATTTATTGGTTAGATTTGGATGGGTGCTGTGGGAAATAGTTTTTTTTAAAAAAAAAAAACACAGCTATGTATATTCATTTCAACGAGTTACTTTAAGATCTTAATGGATTGATGAAAAAAGACCATTCTATGAAAATTAAAACCATGTCTGTGTCTTGTGTGTATTTTGTCGCTGAAAACGATGACAAAAGCAGTTTGGCGTTTGTGTAAAATTTAAAAAACAACCTTTTTCAATGTCAACAGTTTACGAGCGTACATTCCTATTTGGCTTTCGGTTGTTTGAGGTTAAACTTTATTTATGCTATAATTTACTGTGCAAAAATATCGCACTTTTAGCTGAACCTCGAGAAAAGCCTTCCAATCGCTAGACTAAATTGAATTGCTGTCGCTTACTAGTAAACTATAAACTTTACACCGAAAAAAAAAAAACAAACTCAACATTGGAAAACGGAAGTTCCAACATGATACATTTTGCCATTCAACCTTAACAAACAGAACAAACAGAAACCACAATTATGTAAAATGCTTCAGCATTTAATATTTCACCGACTTTTGAAAATATAATGGGATTTCAATTTCTCGAAATTTCCGATAACTAGAACGGCAAAACGTCGTTTCCCTTAAATAGAATTTACTATTCACTCAGCCGAACTTTGCAACCTTACCCTGGATTTCTTGAATCAAGTTTCGTTTTCCTGGGAATTAATTTCGAGAAATCGAGATTCTGGAGATTTCGTGCGCTGTGGCGTCAGTTCGTCCATGCTGTGATTTCCGAAAAAAAAAGGGAAAAACCATAATTACGATGGTGTATTGTTGTCAAAAATTTTAACATATTTAATTAGCTTTGGTTATGGACTGCAGGCAGGTGCAATAGCAGGATGTTTTTGTTTCAAGAAACTCTTCACTTGAAACGTCTGTATGGAGTTGCAGGAGGTAATTGTAAACAAAAAGGTCACCATTTCAATTCTAAGATAAGCGGCGTTGGCTAGCGTTCATAACTGATGGTATAGCCTCAGGGGAAAATTATCGATGTCGTTTTGTTTGCATTGCGGTAATTTGTTAGCAATTTTCCATGTTATTTCTCCTGCGTTTAAATAAGTATGTAAATCTAAAAATGATACTAAAACTAAAAACAAAAAAAGGTTTTAACAAAAACATGCTAACTTTGTGTAAATTATTCCAAAATCCAGGCCGATAAGAGAATTGAAAAATGAACTGATTTAGCGATTTATAAAGTCATATGGTTAAGTTTTCGGTAAAAAGTTGGCAGGTACCTGCATTGTTAATAACAACAACACACAGGTTTGCTACAATAAAATGGGTTGCAACATTTTTCTTTTATAGTGTTTCCAGTCGAATTGAATAAACATTTTTCCCAAATATTCGCGATTCGTCTATTACGCAAAATGCATGCATCTTTGTTATAGTTAAGACTCTTTGCTTTCAAAATACTTCGTCATTGTAAGGTGCCATTATCAACAGAAATGTTTATGTACATATTAACAATTTAGTACACGTTAATGAGTCTCTATACGAACGCCCTGCGTGCCGTCGCTAACTCTAATTACAGGACGCCGCCGAATAACCAACGCAATTGACTGCACGGTCGATCGCCATTATAAATTGCGCCGATAGATATCTTGACCCGGCGATAAACTTGCGATGGCTTCTGCGGAGAAACCGGTCGATGACCTAGAAAATTGGCTGCCCCTTGCCGAAGTTGGTCTTGTTGGCATGACGCCGATATTTACAAAGGAAAAACCGTTTAGTATACTTCATCGTAAGCAGTTGAAAGACAAGCGAATTGTGCTCAATGTAAGCGGAAGAAGGTTCGAGACCTGGGATTATACCTTGAAGAAATACCCGACAACTCTACTTGGAAGCAGCGAAAGGGAATCTTTTTACGATTCGCAGAAGAACGAATACTTCTTTGAAAGGGACCCCAGTTTTTTCCGACATATTTTGAACTATTATCGACACGGAAAACTGCACTTTTCTCTGGAGGAATGCGGTGAGTTTTACGAAGACGAGCTGGAATTTTTCCGGATTCCAACAGATGCACTGGGATTGTGCTGCCTCGAGGAATTCCACGACGCAAATACAGCCGCAACTAGAGAGTCACCTTCAGTGGGCGAGCCAAGTCACTGCGAATGCGTTCCTCAGCGAAAAACATTTCGGCAGCGTTTGTGGTTCCTGTTTGAAAACCCACAGTCTTCCACTAAGGCAAAGGTGGTGTACTATATCATAGGTATAGCCATTATTTTGAGTATTATAACAACCATAACCGAAACAATACCTTGCGGCAATAAGACATGTGGAGAGGAATATAAGCAAGCTTTTCAGTATCTAGACGGAACTTGCGTTGTGGTTTTGACATTGGAGTATTTAATTCGTTTGTTTGCCGCTCCGCACAGATGCAAGTTTGTGAAAGAGTTTCAGAGCATTGTAGATCTGGCGGCTGTGATTCCGTTTTACCTTGACATCGGTTTAAAAAGCGCGGGAGATTTCGACGCGTTGACAATTCTACGTGTTTTCCGTGTATTCCGCGTGTTCAAAATGTCGCGGCATTCTACAAGGCTTCAAGCGCTCGGTTCGTCGATAAAGAACTCTTCTTCCGAACTTGGTTTCATACTGTTTTCGTTCGGTCTTGGTGTGATCATATTTGCTACCGCTGTTTACTACGCCGAGAAGGGAGTCAAGGGCACAACTTTCTCTAGTATTCCGGACAGTATGTGGTATGCTATTGTTACCATGACAACGACAGGGTAAGTACGTACACGGGTTATGTGGGTAAATGTTTCTGGGCCTTTCCATATAGTAAAACTTTGCGTTTTTGTATATATAAACTGCTGTGGCAGCAGCACGTAGTTTTATTAGATTTTATCGCATACCATACAGCCAATCAAATGGTTGTAAATTCATTTCAGTTTTGGCTAGCTTTATCATGCTATCCATCATCAAATTAGAAAAGCGCTTATTATTGGAACGCAATAGAGCACAAAATCAAACCATTACGGTCGTTTATCTTGTGCTCCCACTGTGTTGGTATCATATAGCTATGGTTAGTCAATACTGTTATAGGTATCGTAATAATAGTACGAATCGTTGTGGTATTGGAGATTATACCGTAGGTGATCATGATATCTGTGATATTTCAACACCCGTTCAACATTACCCAAAATATCACGAGTAGCAAAGCGATGAGTGATAATTGGAAAATGTTGAAATCTATTTCGAGCGGAAATTGCTTCGAAATTTCTCGTGTAAATCATGCTATTAATTATTTATAACACAAAGGACATATCATACCTGGCTGTAGCCACAAAATACAACCACAAAGCCGCTAGAATAACTTTCAGTTCACCGCGAACAGAACTTTGATTCCAAACGAAAGCCGCCATTTTGGATATCGTGACAATCACTGCACGCTTTACATCGCACTTCTTCTCTAACCATATATGGGAACTGATACCTCTCTAGGACTCATTCCCTGAGCCAATCAAATTTTACGCTTTCTCATCTTGTGCATGCTTACAAATGACATTGCATAGTAGGTCGAAAACAAAATAAGCAAAACCACAAAGAAATTCTTTTAGCGGACGCCCGCTGGATTGATTTATTTGGCGCGTTTAGCATGTCGGTCGAGAGTCGGCCAATAGACCCTATGCAAAAATGGCTACCAATTTAAAATTCTTTTGACGATTAAAGAAAGATGGTAAATTTTTTGTACATTCATTTTTTGTATGTATTTAAATTAGCCTAAGTAACCTCGTTTTATATCGACAGACTATCGACCGAGTGTCGACCGACGCGACCGACTATCGACTGATTCGACCGACTATTGGCCGATGTCGGCCGACATATCAGACGAGTCTAACCATAGTAGCATCATTCATTTTATCCATTGTATATCTCTCTCTCTTTATTCGTAACAGTTATGGTGACATGTCACCAGAGACTGCGATTGGTCAGATCATGGGAAGCGTGTGCTGTCTTGTGGGTACTCTGGTGATTGCATTACCTGTACCCATACTGGAAATGAAAATGAAACTGGTTCAAAAGAAACCTGCCACTGAAGAAAACAAGGATGGTGAACAAAGCACAGAACAGCAGCGGGAAGAAGAATAAATGCTCCAACCCAGGCGTAATCGTAACATCCGCCATTTTGGGTTTGTGACAGTGAGAAGACCCTGGAAACCAGAACTAGCGATCTAGCACCCAAAGAACAGAAACAATTGGATGCTCCTGGATAAATATTGATTAAATTTAAAAAAAAAATAAATAAAAATCAAAGAAGCAAAGGAGAATATTAAAAGACAAAGGGGGAGAGGAGTAATAAGAGATACCAGGTTTGTTTTTGTTTTCTTAGGTTCGGTCAAAACGTAGTGAAGCTGGGATTAAAATAGCCAGAAGATATTGCAGAGAAACTGCTGAAGAGGACGCTGAAAAAGGCCCTATACTGTATACTATAATTTTCTTACAGCGCAAATTAATTTTTCATGCTGGCAATTCCTAGTATGAATAAACTGCAAAGGTTCCATTAATCAACAGGAAACAATATTGTAATCTTGTCAGATCTTCTCCCTTAACAATTAAATTCTAATAAAACACGGTACGGAGTAAGTCAATGTGTACTTTTCTTTTTGCCACAGCTCACAAATGTGGGATCCGTTTATTCAAGTACTATACAAAAGCACTTCTCCAGAAATTCAGTGAGGGATTATAACATTTGTTTTTCTTGTAGCCTTTGTGCCCAACACGCACCCTTCATATCGTGGTGTAACACGATGTAATCTGTCCAAGGCTCTTGTGGGTATCTCGTGTAACAGATCAAGGTCTTTCATTTGTCAGTCCTAATTTTACTTCATTGACTAGGTCATGTTCATTAACTAGGTGCTCGTACCCTTCTCAAACTCATCTCATTAATAATTCAAGATAGAAGGCAAAGGAAATCAGAGCCGTGACGGTGGTTTTGATGCTTAGTTTTTCCTTTGATTGAGAAGATATATCAAACATTTGAGAGAGTGTTTCATCCCATTTGCAAACACCTTATACTGTTCACAGCCTCTCTATTTTCAACACAAAAAATCGCGAGAGAGTCGGCGAGGTAAGCGAGCGCGAAGCACGTGGCATGGGGGTGTTTTATTTGTTTTCGCTCCCTGCCCCCACCCCCTCGCTCCTCTCGTTTTGCGCCGGCGTCCAGTTCACTCGCTGCTCTTTCCCCGCGTTCAACGATCGAAGAAAAACACGAAAAAATAGATGAAAACAGTCTACAACCACCTCTACGACTCTACGTTCGTCAAAAAATACTCCGCTACACGCCGTATTTTTAACTATATTCTCGGTGTTTGAAAATGCGATGAAACACTCGAGTGTTTGATATGTTACACAACAACGGCCAAATAGTACTGCGCGAGCAGTTTCAACCAAGACTGCCCACTGACCAAAGTGATCTTGTACCTGGAGTCTTCGCTCCTTGCTGCGCAAGCTAAACAAAACGAGCGACTCTTGGAGAGTTCAAAATCAATAAAAAATAACCGAAAGTAAAACTGCAAAAAGTTCGTGGAGTTACTTTTAAGGGAATTCGACCGCAAGTCCGATATTTACAATCAGAACTTTTCAGAGACTAGGTTAAGGGGAAAGAAGGCTCTGAATACGAGGTTGTCAAAACGTCGCAAATTTGTAAAATTGAAACTCGCAATCTCACAAAGTTCACGGTGATAAAAACTGAAGTTAAATTTTTTTGCGTTTGACCGTTGTGTGATCGCACCACAAACAGCAGTCAAGCGCAGTACGCACACGCACAGTTTTCGCCAAAACTGGCGTTTATAAACGTTTTAAATTTCTGAAATCTTCCACTTTTAAAGAGAGAGGACCTGTGCAATAAAAGACAACGAAAAAGTTAATAAAATAAATCTTTATTTCAAGCATAAATATCTGACAATTTGATATACATTTCATTGAAACTTATTCAATAGGTTTCGTGTCTAACAAATCTCACCAAAAAACTCTGACTTGAAAGTTTGCTATATATCTTTCTGTTATCTGTTTTGACAGGCCTCAAAAACGTTTTTTAGCAATTCCATTTAAATTCCATACTCTTTACACTCCCCTACTCTCTTATTACTTTACTACTTTTCTAGAACAAGGGATATCTACAAGTTTTTTTTTTAAGTATGCTATAGAAATTTTTTTTTTCTGGTAAGTACCAGTGAGAATTTCTTCGCAGCTGTTATTTGGGCTGTCACGCAATACTTGCGTTCGGAGATATGTTGCGTGACGACGCCAGTGACGGCTACATGCAAAGGTCGCGACACTACAAAATACCTAGTGTCACGGTCTAGTCATACATGATTCGTTCGGTATGATAAATTAGTTCCAAGTACAATCTTTAATTGACTCCATCAATAGAAAGTATAACTTAAGAATATAAAATTTGACCTGACCTAAACTCTCATCAATTACAAGAATCGTCCGTCCTTTTTAGCTTCCTTAAATATTCCTGTTGTTATCGAACGTCCATGCGTTGCTTTCCCACACAGCAAATTAAGTAAATTTTTAATCGGTCACCAGAAACCGCATTCTACCAGATGGTGGTTGCTTTTTCAATGACCATCAACAGTGATAATAATTTGACTTCAAGAATGGTCCAAAAAACGTTAGAACCCGCAGAGAAAGGCTCCATTTCTCTAGCCAACCACGCTCAACTAAGAAAAAAACAACACCATTTGGCTCACGTGACTTGTCCTACCGCTTCTAATCGTGATTAGGATTCAGGTTTTCCCCTTTGCAGTCCTTATTTGGGTCGTCACGCATGTGGCTGGGAGCATTGCGTGACGAGCCCAAACAACGTCTGCGGAGGGACTGAGGAGACTTTGGGCGCTTACTATCGGTCATATTCGAGAAAGGAATTCTGTTGTTAGTCAGATTTGTCCTGATAATTAAATAAATCAATGCATTAATATTATACACTGTTGTGGTGGATTTGTGTGAGAATCTCATGAATAAGGTCCATTTCATATTCAAAACCACCCGACCGGCCGGCCAGTCCTGACTAATGGTAAGCGTCCAGGTTACCAGCGTACTCGCCTACGTTTTATTGCACTTTTTGGAAGAAGTCACTGGCTTTTTGTTAAATACTTCAGCTGTCGTTTTTAAAAAGGCCATAATAAAGCCGCTCCATCTGTCCCTAACAGGTTTTCACTACATTGATATTCATTAAATATATTGAATTGTGTCCTGATTTAATAAATCTGGATATATAAATTCGCTATAACTGCGCAACTGAATTTACTAAATAGTAGTACTTAATAAACATTTCATTTACCTCTCGACTGTTAACTAGACGCTACATTTCTATACAAGATATCAAAGCTGTTAACAGCTCTTCACTCTTCCCTTCTTAGGCAAAATGGAGTTGTTCTGGTATTTCTAATAAAGGGTCATAATTTTCCAGGGCTGAAAGATTGCCCTCTGTTACAAAAATACTACACATCTGTTTTATAATTAAGTTCTTATTTTATAATTTGAATCTGAACTCGCGCTCAGTAATTCTGTTATTTTTGCTTCGTATCGTGGTATTTACGTATTTAAATACGTATAGAACGTTCTCAAACATGTTTGTTACCTAGTAGTTCAACGCGATACTCTGGTGAATGACCTTTTCGCACACAAAGGCCAGCGTTCTTGACGACTCAATTTGCATCACTATTCAAAGTGCCTCTGTGGTATTTCCATGTAGTTTATGTCTGCCATAAAGGTAAGTTCCCTTCCAGAATTTGTGCGCGTCTTTTTGAAAATAAACTATGGACATCCATTTCTAATCTACTTTCAACTTCAAACTTTGTCAGTGCTGGGTGTGGACGCGAAAGCTGTTTTCCTTGCTTCGTTCAGAAACACTCTGATATTATAAAAGCCTCTCAGGCCCACGCACCTCTTGTTCTCGTGTTCAACATCGTGACTGTGAAATCTTTCTTCTTGCATTACTTGCTCACGTGAAGTTTGGCCACGTGCCACAACTTTTCACGTGGTAATGTGCATCACGTGACAGTAGCCATCACCAGACCGTAAACTGGTCTTGTGGCGCCGCTTGCTCATGAGTTCCAAACCTCATTTCAACACAACCGAAAACCCTTTCTACAACCACGTACTGTTCCCAAACAACGCTGTTTTCACTCGTTAGACGGCTGGCGTCCTACTCGAAGATGGCTCAAAGAGTCTTTTATTGTTGAACGTCCTTTTACAGCTCGCCACACAAACTGCCACGCAGTCCCTCGGTTGGCTGAGAGGTGGAGCCGGGTGCCATTCATTCGATAAGGGGTCGTATCTTGAGGTGGGAAACAAGGACACGAATGAGCCCCTAGCTAGTTCAGGTCTTTAGAAGGGTAACAAGGATCATGAATGGGTCTGTCCTATAATATATCTTTAAGTAACGTAAACGTACACGTAGAAGGCAACGTTGAAGATTTCATCGTTTTTGTTTTTGTCCAATAAATTTGTCCTCACTTTACGCTCGAGGAATGTACAAGAAGTTCTTGCCTTCAAGACTGTGATCACTCATATGAAAGCTACTGAGCAGTATTTCATGTGATACTGTTTTTTTTTATGCTGTAAAAACTGGATCTAACTTTCAAGTCTGTGGATGAAACCTTAGTGTGTGACCTTTCAAATGAAAGCTATTGAGCAGTATTTTATGTGGTCCTGTTTTTTTTATGCTGTAAAAAGTGGATCTAACTTTCAAGTCTGTGGATGAAACCTTAGTGTGTGACCTTTCAAATGAAAGCTACTGTCAGGAATTTCCAGGAGTACTGTTTATTATGCTGTAAAAAATGATTCTAACTTTCAAGTTTGTGAATGAAACCCTAGTGTGTGACCATTCAAATGAAAGCTATTGAGCAGTATTTTCATATGGTACAGTCTATTACGCTGTACAAAGTGGTTCTAACGTAAGCCTGTGGATCAAACTTAACTGTACTGTTATGTAGCAGTTTGCTTTTTTACTGAATATCAGTTACATCAAAGTAGCCTAAATCTGACTTCAGAGACACCTTGCAGGTGAAAGAACTTTAAAAAACCCTTTCACCTTTCAATACGTATAAGCCTTCAAAACGGCCATCAGAAAGTTTAATTATTGTATTACATAAAATACTCAAGCCAACAAAAAACCTACCTTTCAACTGAACTCAAGTACGACGTTCCATCATAACCTCCCACCACGTAAATAAAACCGTCCAACACACCGACCCCACACCCACTCCGTGGGGTACTCATTGGCGCAACACTGACCCACTCATCTTTTCCCGGGTCGTAACGTTCCACTGTGTCGTATCGATGTCCGTGGTCACATCCTCCAATAGCGTAAAGGTAACCGCCTAATGTAGCGACGCCTACCTGTTTTCTATAAAAACAGAAGGTTGGTAGAGTTAATTCTCTCAACGTCTGTTATGAGAAATGTATGGAGATTACTAAAGAGAATTGTTATCACAATCACGATTAATTTATGTTGTTTCCTAGTGCTCTCCATTACACTACTGGTGACATCACATTTGAACAAGGCCCGGAGACAGAAATCGTAAATAACTCTAACCTATTCTTCTACGAGATAAGCCTTTACTCTTAAAAGCCCCAGTGTTTGACGTTTCAAATGAAAGCTGTTGAGCAGTACTTTCATGTCATTGTGGTACTGTTGATCATATCATGCTGTACAAGGTGGTTCTAACGTTTAACTCTGTGGACCAAACTTCAGTGTGTGGCCATTTAAATGAAAGTTATTGACCACTGCATTCATGTGGTACTGTTAAGTCTGCTGTACAAGGTGGTTCTAACTTTAACCTCTGTGGACAAATTCCTAGTGTGTGACCATTTAAATAAAATCTATTGAGCAGTACGTTCATGTGGTACTATTTACTATGCTGTAAAAACCCTGTAAAAGGTGGTTCTAACTTTTAAGTCGGTGGATAAATCACTTTGTATGTGACCATTCAAAGCAGTACTTTCATATGGAGCTTATCAAGTGTTGATCGCTCAAGCCTAAAACATAAACAAACGAACCTTGCGGTGCTCATGGAAGCGACCATCGTCCACGTGTTAAGGTCTGGATCATATCTTTCCACAGTTTTCAGGTTTGTTCCATCCGAGCCTCCAACAGCATACACCATGTCACTTAGTACGGCACACCCAACGCCAAAACGACACTGGTTCATACGTGATATCTCCGTCCATTTACCAACTTTGGGGTCATAGTATTCGGCCGTGTTAAGAGGCATAGAGCCATCAAAACCACCTATGAAAGTACGAAATATTCCTTGTAAGAAACGTTATAAGTTTGCGGAAGGTATCTTGAGTAAATGACCAAAACAGAAAACAGACATTTTAGCATGCGTCAAGTTACCCTCGAAAAACAGATAGCTCTTTTTGCTATCATTCTGTTTCTTGCGAGAGAGAGGTCGGAGGTTCGGGACGAAAAATTTCATTGACAACACTGTATGTAGCCAATAGCAAGCGGGGGAAAAAGTGTAACAGATGGCAAACGCGGGAAAACATGTAACCGATGGCGAGCGCGGGAAAACATAACGGATGGCCAGATGGTAAACTGTAACGCGGCCGTTGGCAAGGGCAGGAAAAAGTTGCAGAAGCCATATGACGATTGAATTTGTATTTGAATATGATTGGCTGAGAAGACAACACTTTTACTATGATTGGATAGAGTAGTTACACGAATTTAACTGATGAAAAGTGTTCTACATGACGTACCTATTGCGTATATTCTCCCACTCCCAGCCGTGACGCCGACACCATTGCGGCTTGACGACATAGGCACAGATGGTACCCAGACATTGGCAAACGGGTCAAACCTCTCGACTGTTTCCAGTCGGGATGCGTCGTCGCTGCCTCCACAGATGTAAAGAAATGGGCCCAAGGCACCTACTGCAGCACCCCAGCGGCAAATATTCATGTCACCTAGAGAGAAAGAAGAAAAGAGGTTTATTAAGTTACTGGATTCCTATCAAAAAACTATGTCAATTCCAAGACTAAAATAGTTAAGGCTAAACATCAAAATTTTACTAAGGCCTTGAGAGGAAATTAAAAACGGCTGTGATTGGGCAGACGTCTAGGAGAAGTGGCCGTGATCAATTCGCATAACGTGCTCGGGATTAGACCAAGCGAACGTCTCCGTCTCCGTTTTCACTCACAAGTCCATGCTAAAACGATAGAGCTCCACTTACTCTGCTTACAAAAGCCTTCAGCGTTTCGAATGACAGTAACTACCAGCCCTTTCGTTTCCGTGTGTACGATTTGGCCAAAATGCATCAAACAAGTGTGTGTTTTCAAGCGAAATGATCATCTCTGTAACGTCCACCATTGGGCAGAGTTAACTAACCGTCATGGAGAGTTTTCGCGGGAAATTTCAACATAATGAGTTATAAAATTTTCTAGCCGTTGCAGAAAGCGGCTGTTAGTGGAGAGGCAGTCAGCCCAAATAATGAAAGAATGCCTCACCAATAGTCTTCCATTTTCTTTCTCGCGGGTCATACTTCTCCCCGCTTTTGCTGGCTTCCCTGCGGCTCATTCCACCAATAGCATACAGAACATGGTTGACTGTGGTTGGTCGTCTGGGAGCCACTCTATGATTGTGCATCTGCGATTTTCGTTTGGGAAGAAGAAGGCATTCGGTGGCCTCTAACAAGAGATCGCTGTACATAAAGAGAGGCAAGGAAAACATTGTAATCTCCACTGCACACAAAGCTTGAACATAACTTATTGTTATATAGCTGGAATTTTCTCCCCAACAGCGCACGCTCTCATTGGTTACTTCGAGGTCACATGACATCTAACAATGAAACTGTTTCCCGCCAAAAATCTCTGAGCGGGCAACATTGCAAAATCTATGACGTCAGAGGGTAACAGTGCACTGTTACCCCCGAATGTTGACCGACTTCGGGAAACATTGAGATTCTCGGGAAACAAAATCAACTGTTTCCCTCGGGACCATTCATTAAGTGTTTAATAATTACTGACCCTCCTAAAATCCTATTGTTCTTCATCTGCAATAAATTGATGATTGCAGCCATGCACTAAAACATCAATGCAGAGAGAGAAAAATGGGGCTTTGGAGGACCAATAATTATTAATAATAGTAATTATTAATAGATGATAACCTCTGTCAGTTGTTATCTATTAAATAACCTCCCCCAGCCCCGAAAAGATCGCTGTTGAGAGAGGCAAAGGGAACATTGTGATCTCCACTGCATTCATTAGCATGAATATAACTTAATAACATCCCCCCCCCCCACCCCCCTCACACCCCAAATCTTAAATGCAAAAATCATTCAGCGATCAAAGCCCCTACCGCCATCCCCACAGCTCTGATGAGGAGGAGGAGATGATTACTGGAGGAGGGAGGGGATAGGGCTTAAATGACGTCAAGGATGCTCAAAGGTACGTGTATATAATATAGCAAAAGACACTTACATGTAGCTTGAAACAAATTTGATACGATTTGTAACCTGAGTGGGGGGGGGGGGGGAGTATTTAAGTTTGAGCATGTAGGGTCATGTACCTGCAAGCTCTGTTATTTCTTATAAGTTCTTCTGTTGCTACTCTGTCCATTAAAAATTCTGCTGACAGCAGAGGAAACCTGACGTTGCTAAGGATTTCTGCAGCAGATTCCTGAAAAAGAAAAAACAAAAGATCAATAGGCAACAATTCATACAGCAGAGGTTCTCCTCGCATTGTATCAAATCAGTTCTCAGTGCTGGTGTTAAAAATGTACGACAATCTTTATAGGAGCTATGTCACAGGGATTTCACAGATTTTTGGTCTTAACTATTCTGAAATAAGTGGTACTGGTAGGCGACAACCCATGAAAAATATTATCTTTGAACATCTTAAGATACATGATAACCTTAATTTGTGAACAAAAATCAAACTAAGGCTTTAAACAATTATTGACTTTTTGAGGACACTCCAAAACAACTTCAATTGAAAAGTTAAGCCTTAATTTTTCAAGTTGCAATCCATTTCTGTCCACGCCATCCGCAGCCAATTAAGACGCTTGTTAACAAGCCCACAATAAAAATTATGGTAAACACAAAAGTAGACTTTCTTGACCCTGAAAGTTGTGACTGTAAGGCCTTTGAAAATAGCAATAGGAAAGATTGCAGCTGTAAATCCAAAATGGATAGTAAGGAGGGTTGTCATTTTTGGAACTTTATGTCAGTACCTGTCTGACATCAGCATCATATTTGATCCAAGCTAAAGCAGCTTCAAACACACGTTCCTCAGACTGAATGTTAAGATCATCATCAGACAGAAGTCTTGTTAACTGCTTGGCAGAGATTTCCATAAATTCCTCACTCTGTACGACGTCGATAAAGTGATGCCTAGCAAATGACTCTGAAGTTTTCACTAGCTCTGTACAGTTGTGACGATCAGCGAAGGCAGTAATTCCTGTACAAAGATTAACAGTAAACACCTATGTTAGGGTACCAGGCTTAATGGAGTGGGCTGATGCATGGTGGCACGATGGTTAATGCGCTAAAATTAAGGTGGCAACTATTTTAAACGTTTCTTGCTGGAATTCTTGCAATTAAATTTTGTTTTATTATACCATTTAGTCATACAAGAATTACACTGAACACAGGCTTTCTGAATTTAATTTTATTAATACTCTCAATTTAATTTCTTTAACTTATTGACAGTATATCCTCAGTATCAGAATTCCAGTCAATCCAATCCTGGTTGTAAATTTTTTAACTTGACAGCGATGAGTGAAAGAAAGAGGAGAAAGAGAGAGGGGGAGTTCTGAGGGGTTGATTATTCATGGTAAAAAAATATTTTTACCAACTGAAAGTAAAGTAGTCACATTCAAGGGTGGTAAAAGTGAAGTGCTGTTAATAGTGGGGCGAGCAACATCAAGACTCATACAAACAAACCAGAATGGCAGAAGATATGAAGCTTTCTTCACATTGAGCAACATACATGTAAGGCAGCTAAAACACTTCTGAAACGAGAACTTCACCCTACATTGCCTCTATTTCTCTCAGATCATGTTAATGTTGTCTGAGTCTCATGGGGGTCCAAAATTATGCTATCCATTTTAAATCAGATCTTGCGCACTTCACTTATAATAAAGGGTTGGCTATTATTCAAGGAAAAACATGTACAAAGTACAAAGCGTTGGCAGTCTGAGCCTCCCACTTCCTGTACAATTTATTCTCTTTATTCCCAGTGCCCTTTCCTTAAGGGCCATCACATAATCGCTGACCAAAATTTGTTATAGTCCAACAAGATCTGGGCAACCCTGGTCAGACATTATGTGTGACCAGTCAATTTCTTTTAAGTGGCAAAATTACTTTTAATTTGTACAAAATGGAAATGTACACTACAAATTTGAGAATGTCTACTGTTAATAACCATTATGAGAGGACAATGTCAAGTGTAGCAGGAATGTCCAACCACATTTTTGCTTTGCCAGACCAAACTAGGGGTATTTTTTTTTTTTTTTGCATTTAATAAATACTTTATTTACAACAAAGGCACTACATTAATACAATTAACTTAAAAAATAAGAAAAAGAAAGAGAAAAAATATATATAAAAAATAGTATAGAATGGTCCTTGAAAAATCATGGGTTTTGTCAAGGCAAGTCTCAAAATCTTGGCGTTGCACACAAGAGTCTTGAAGTCTTGAGCTCAAAACAAAATAAACTGGTTCAGAATCTGGAATCTTGGAGTCTCGCGACAGCAAAATTAAGACTGGATGCCTAAAAGTTAACAATTTAGCTAAGGAGCGCTGTAACAGTCTCACCGTCAGAATTTTTTATGGTGGCGTTTCAGGCACGGATCTGAAAGAAGTGCTGAAGCCTTGGTCTCAAATTTTTAAACAAGGGTCTTGTGATCTTGTAGAGTCTTGATTTTACCATTCTACACCCCTACATCCACCACAGATTGTTGCATCCATGCAATGCATTCACAAGGTATGACAATGAAGCTATCAAAACTCACCAAGACAGTTTTCAGAGCTCAGTTGCCTTCTAAGGAACTCACAACAAGCCTTCTGCACAGATTGCACTTGCAGAATACAAGTCACTGGAAGGAGATCTTGTACATTGTTCTCAGATATCTCAATTTCTCCACTATAAAAAAAATCCACAATAGTTTCCATTGCACGTTCGTCAAGTTCTCGTATTGTCACATCATTTTTTTGACTCTCAGAGAGGCCTCCTGCAAATTTAAAGTGATATATAGGTACATGTGCATGTTTCTTAGTTAATGTTCCACTTCACCAGAAGACAAGGATGCCTTATGGAGAGTGTATTGGACTCTGAAATTTAAGGTGACCGTTGTTACCCTGACAAGCAGTTGTATACCCTATGAGCAGGGTCTTCTTCAATCTGAGAAGACTCTGGTGAGTGCTCGCACTGTAGCAGTTGTGTTGTGTTCTCTGGCTAGACTTGCTTGCAAACAGGCTCCCTAGTAGGATTATTACATAAACATAGCTCAGAAAAAGATTGGCAAGCTGAGCGGGCCTTTGGATCCCAGTGTACATAGAAAAATCTCAGAGTGCTAGCTTTCCTGTTTTTTTTTTTTTACCCCACTAGGGATCTATTTGCAGGCCTGCTAGAGCTGAGCTTTTTTCCTGTTAGGACTTTTGACAGAAGGCAAGGATATTGGCATGTAATAAATTAATATTTTATTACAATGTCTCGCTAGGAGTAACAACTGAAAGCTGCATGTAAAAGCAAATGTTTTAGTAAAACCTAACATAATGGTAGGGGGATGCCATGGGAAAAATAGCATTCATGATCATTATGTTGTCTTGTTTGAAACAGCATCTTCATTTTTTCATTTAAATGATTGTGAAACACTTGACTATTTGAATAAGCAAGTTCCACTGCTAGTACTGAACGGAATTATAGTATAATGTTCCAGTTCCTTACCAGCAAACATAGCTTTGAAGTAGGGACTACTTGCAGCCAAAACAACTTTGTGAGCTGAAATAGTAGTGCCACCAACTCTCAACAGTATGTCGCACAAGTCCTCATCCTGTCTCAAAACCCTGAGGGCGTTCACAAGGTCCTTGCTGTGAGCGACATCAGAAAAAAGAAATTGTGGGCCAGTGCTGCCACTGTCACTGTCACTGCTGTGCCCACTGTGTGAAAATGACACAGGAGAATTCCTGTGTGGGGAAGCCATAGGCGAGCCTCTGTGAAGAGGACGGGAATCTAAAACAATGACAGAACAAACATCATGTGATCTGAAAATTCATCCATGGGTACGAAGTTGGATGACGAATTCTAGTTAACCCCTAATGAGGATGCATATCGCCAGCAGGTCTTGACAAAATGAGAGCCAGTGAGTCATGCGAACCATTCTGGGTATAAGCCTAAATAACGCATCAGTTGGCCTCAAAAGCACTCTGGAGAGCCTATTATAGCACTCTGGTTAGCTTACAGTTAGCTTGTAGGTAGTTTGCGGTTAGCCTAAGGGATTTCTAGCTCACTGTGGTTCACATGGCTTTCAAGTCCTGTGAGCCATTCCCGGGTTAGCCTAAAAAGCACTCTAGCTGGCCTACAATAAGTTCATAGTAGCTTGCAGTTAGCCTTTTTATTGGCCGGATTAGTGATTCCTGGCTTGCATGGTTCACATATTGTACACACTCTTTGCCAGCTCTCAGTGTGAAAAGAAAGAGATCTTCAGTTTTAGAGTCAGTGCACATGCTGTAACAATTTTATAAATTACACTACTGTTTGTCGACCATAACAAATCTTAAACATAAAACAGTGGTTGTTGAAAGCATTGTTACCAATAAAATGGGAGAAAGCATTTATTAGGTGATAAGTAGTATCATAGTTAGTTAACTGTTGTAGTACATGTATCATGTATTATTAAAGAATTTTCAGTAAATGTAAGTAACAGTGTACATGTACAATGATTCTTTGTTTGTATTGATTTTATTTTGTTTCTTTGCTTATAGTTTTGATCTTTTTCTGATAACTTGAATTGCCTACAATCAGGAATGTAGAGTTGCATGCACAAATTTGTGGACAACTCTGGTTGACAGAAGATTTGAGAAAAGCATACGAAGCTGATCAAAGGCAATTTTAATAACACTAACTGATAAACCTTGCTTGTTGTTTTGAAGTTGATCACTGAACATCAAATTCATGATGTCTCTGTTAACTGTATATTTCTAAGAAGTGAATCAATTTTTTTTTTGGCCAGTTCTCATAGTTACTGTATCTTCTATATAACTCAGGCCAACCCTTTCAACTTGACCGTGCACTGTTTAAAGTCCATAATTTGAAGAAGTTGGTAGAGATTTTATGAAACTACATTCAGATCAATTTGCTGTCTTATTTGTACTCTACTATTTTCTGGTCTCCCGACTTCGAACACAGCTAGCACTCCACAAAAACATGCCAAACAATATTGTACATGTCCGATACTGTCTTATTTTTTGTGACGGCCATTACTGGCTTCCAAATAGTTTTGAACTTAAAAACAATATTATCTAAAGCTGTACAATATTACTTGATGATAGAATCTTTTATCACAAAAGAAATTCTAAACTAACTCAATATAATTCATACTGTCATTGATAAAGCTATAACAGAATATCAGCAATTTTTTGTTTGTTTGGCGTCATGTTCACAGATTTACAAAATTACCAACCTTTGAATTGAAACATTGGACATCATTCTGACAACAGGCCCATCAAAAAAGGGTGTCTCGAAAACAAAGACCTATAAAACGAAGACCCGAAGACCCAAAGACCCTAAGACCCTAAGACCCCAAAAACTCGAAAACGAAGACCCCATAATTTTTCAATGTATTTTTACCTTCAGTGAATATTAGCGCCTTCTTTATCCCTGTCAAATTTCTTTTATCGTTGAGTGCTGCAACAAGTTTCTCCGCCATCTTGAACTGAGTAACTGCGCTACCACACTTGACCGGAAGTGATGCTCTCTGTATGGATTGTTTGTTTTTTTTGTTGCCTTATTTTACGGACAAATTATCGTTTGTGCTTAAATGCGCTGTTTTTTCTGGTAGAAGTGTACTTCGGCCCCTAAACAAATTGTTTTTTTTTTCTGATTCCACATCCTTGCTTTCAAAAATATGTGAAGACAAGAGGAAAACCACGAGGACTGCCTTTCTTTGGAGCTTCTGTGAATTAATAGGCGGTGCAATACAAGTGAAATGCAGTCAAACCATTATTTATTTCAAATTATAACAACCACTCTTTATAATGACGTCGTATATTGATAAATTTCTTAAACATTTGAGACACGAATTTGTTGAACACTAACGTTTAAAATAACATGCATAGTGCGTAAACAACTTGCAACTTAGAATTTTTGCACTATAATATACATTACTTCCTTAAAGTAGACTACCAGCAGTGCCTTTTCTCCGTAACTCGACGAGAAGCAAAAAAAAGGGGGTGTGCGGAGACCCTCCAGTCTTCACGCTTTCATTTTTCTCTTGCTTTATTATGTTTCGCTGTTCCTGCAGTTCCTGCAGCCGACAAATCCGGTCAGCGCGGTTACTCAGTTCAAGATGGCGGAGAAACTTGTTGCAGCACTCAACGATAAAAAAAAAAATTGACAGGGATAAAGAAGGCGCTAATATTCACTGAAGGTAAAAATACATTGAAAAATTATGGGGTCTTCGTTTTCGAGTTTTTGGGGTCTTAGGGTCTTAGGGTCTTTGGGTCTTCGGGTCTTCGTTTTATAGGTCTTTGTTTTCGAGACACCCATCAAAAAATGTCTTTGAATTGGTTCTCTTAAAAACCAGATCTCATCAATATTTTAGTGAAAATCTATAATTTTTCAAATATAATTTACACTTCATTTCATTCAAAATCAGGTCCTATAAAATATTGAAATACAATTCACACTTTGGAATAGGAATGTGGTAATTAAAAGCTTTAAATCTCCTTTAATACTTGGCAGCAAATATCAAAAAAAAAATGGCCGTTTTTATACTAGAGACGCGTTACCCGTCTGGACGAGTTTCGGCAAACATTTTGCAAATCGTCCGGTTATCCGTCTCTAGTATAAAGACGGGCACAAGACGCGTTACCCGTCTAGATGAGCTACTTTTGGAAATCCGTCGTTCAAGACGCATTTTGAAAAGTAGCTCCTCTAGACGGGTAACGCGTCTTGTGCCCGTCTTTATACTAGAGACGGATAACCGGACGATTTGCAAAATGTTTGCCGAAACTCGTCCAGACGGGTAACGCGACTCTAGTATAAAAACGGCCAATATCTATCGACCCATAAGTTAAGGGTGGGCTTGTTTGTACTTGCCTGGAGTCTGTTTACAGTGAAGTTTATAAAAATAATTTGTTAGTCATCACAAATGCGTAGCTGACTAATCAAGCAAAACTTTCATTATTAAAATGAACTGCAAAAATTGAAACAAAACCTATTGTTCAATGATTCTGACCTGTACTCCCAATATTCATGCAAATTTAAATTATTTGAATTCGGGTCAATTCGTGATCTGAATGCTGACGATCGGTGGAGCGGAAATTGTGTTCAATTTAATCCCGCACACGCTGAACTTCGAACTACTTTGACAAAGAAACAGTATTAAATCTACCGATATTCATTTATTCAGAGTAGCCATAAGTAAAGGTACTTTAAGGTTTATTGAGGCTCTAACACAAAGCCAAATAATTCGCTGTTGAATGAATCTTGTGAAAGTTTGGTACGTGCCATATTTCGACCACCAACCGAGATACACATTCACACAGTAACCTTTCCCAAAATCACAAAGGTTATTTTAACCACAAGAAAACGCGATAATAATCAAGCTTTAGGATTGTATCCAGCCTTTACACAAATACCCTCTCTTGTGGCCGAGATTAAAGATATTATTCTCAAATTTATGGATCAGACCGGCTAGACAACTTCCTTCACATTAAGCTCATTATCAAAAGCGAAATTATTTTAACCATCAGCATTGATTCAAGATACATTGTTTCGGTTTGTTTCACAAAATTACTGCCAAAATGAATACGTATTCCTTCCACAATTTTAATTTTACCCACTGAAGAAAGCCTCTTACGATATTTTCTGAAACATTTTTTAAAAGCTTACATTCTTCCCTTGCCATGGTGTCGATGGAGTACAACGCAGCTGTCGCCAGAGCTATAAACACGCGACTTTCAAACTCACACACAAATATTTACATGTAATCACAGGCTTGCATCTAACTACTCACCAATGAACGCCGTTTTCCTGTGTTTCAAGTAGAACAAGATTAAAAATATTTTTGAAAACACAGAGCTTTTGCGCTTTCAACTCGCTCGCAGGAACTGGTAGAGCCGATTGTGAATCGTTGACGTCATCGATCAGCTGCCAAATTTGGAAGTGGCGGCATTCTTGAATATCTTAAAGAACAAGCACTTCCGGTTGATTGTCACGAACGATAATCAGAAAACATCGTTTCCGTTTTCTTTGACCTCTTTTCTGTGATATTTGTGTGCATAGTTCGATGTGAAATATGCTTTTTTAAAAATTAGCTTGTCTGATATGAGCGAATGAGAATCAAACATGTTTTTTCTGTATTATTTGAGTATGTCACGATATATTTTTTTAAAGATTCGTCACGGGAGGTTACCCTAAAAAAATCCTGTAATTTTTCCAATATTTCTTTTGTTAAGTTTCTAATTTTGGTCACTCTGACATAATTCCTGGGTTTTATTACTTCCATAGCTGCCAATATAATCGATTAAGAGGAAAAATGTTACAAGTTATATAAAAATGGACCATTTTATTTTTATTGAGCTTTTTTGAGGGGGGAGGGGGTGAGGCAAGAGTTTTTGTTTTATTTTCTGTTTGATTGTGTATGGTTAATTGTCTGTAATTTTCTTTCCACAAGTATTATTTTTCCTCCTTGTTTATTTTTAAGCGATGACGATGACATCATCGTTTAATGTCATCGTGCGAGTGGACGGGATCTGTTGTCTGTTGCGATCGACCAAACCGAATAGGATTGCTAAAAGAAATCAAGTCAACTCAACAAGAAATCGTCGCATAGAACTCAAAGCAAAATACTCCTGGGCAGTAAGAAAGGACTAATTTAAAGTATAAACGAAAGATACAAATTATATTTGATGCATTCTACAAGATTTGGTTACTAAACAGAAATCTTTCCATTCTTTTAAAACAAAAGGTGTAAGCAATTTCAAGACAGCGTTTGACATTGCATGGTATATCGTATATCGGATGTCACGCCAAGATAACGCAACTTTTGTTGAACAATAACTCAGCCCAGAAGTTGTCAGCCACTTTTATTTACCATAAATTTTTGACAAATGTCCTGAAAATTATTAAAGACCCCCTGTGAAACGTCATCGCTTCTGCATGCATTGCGTGCCATTTTTTTTCTCAATGCACCAGCCCCCCTCCCCACCCTCAAAGAGAGGAGGCAGGAGTACAAGTCACTGGATTCAAACCCAGGTAAATAACAGTCTGAACTAAAGATATACAATGCACACTATTAAAACACAGACAGAAGACAGTGATTCCAAAATTTATACACTTTAATAATATATATTATTATTGTTATTACTTAAATATTCATTTCTCTTTCATTTCCTCATTCACCCATTCACGTTTTCTTTTCAGATGCGCTTCTTAAAACAAAAATGTAGTACATGACTGTGGCCGTACTAGGACCACAACTACATTTGATATTTTTTTACTGTAAGCTTGACTTTAACTGTACAAAAAGACTAAGGGTAATTGTCTGACTTTCACACTAGCCGTCCAAGATAGATTGCCTTTGGGAATTTTTTTTGAAGTTGCCTCCATTGAACTAGAAAGTGATCTGCAAAGTAGTACATTATTTTTCCCGAAAGTGATAGTGTCTCTACTCGACAGATACTTTCAACAAACACCATTGTGATATCTCTTAAACCAGCAACCTGAAAGGAAGGAATCATAATCAAGAGTTAAATTAAATGGCTGATTTCTCTAAATTCACCAAAATAACTTGAATTAATAACAGCTTTAGTTAATGCCTCACCTTTAATACAAAAGCTGCTAAACAAATTGGAATACATGTTCCAGGCCCATTACAAAGAAGCTAAAAGGGGAATAAAGGAATTGGTAAAAAATGATTACGATTTTGACTAGACACTGTACTAATGGCAGGTGTGGTGGCTTAATTGCAAGTGTGGGGTAACCTTGCGAGAAACTAGCATAATTTTTATCCAGGGTGGGGGGGGGGGGGGGGTGAGAAAATACACTGCTACATGTAGTGGCTCAATGCTACAGAAACCAGGGAAAGATCTGGTATGGATCACTTGGCCAGACACAGACTTCTACTGAACATTGCAAGTAAAACATACAGTGGTAGCTACATGTACAATCATAGTTTTAAAGGGATACTGTCACCAATTTTTAGGATAGCTTTGAAAAGCCAAAAGACATTCTAATCACAGGAGACCCCAAAATACTGGTTCAGTTTCGCTTAAAACTACACATTCAATTAGTTCTCTGAGACTATAATTAAGTGTGTCTGGCTGCGGATCGCCAGGATGCGAATGGCTGCAACTTGAAAACACCGGGCTGATTTTTTCAAGTTTCTCCTTTGTTTCATGAAAAAAATCGTCCATAAATGACTTTGGTTTGTTCTTCCTCTGAGAAAATCGATACAATGTAGATTTCCTTCTCTTGACTTTCTGGGAGTTTTCATCTTAACCACATTTTCACCCCAAAACGTAAAAATCCCCGTGACAGTGCCCCTTTTAAATTGAAAGCTTAACATTCTGAATTATTATTTACCAATTCTGGATTCTCCCGCAACACAACAGGAAATGAGAAAGCCAGAGCATTCAATGTTGTAAATACAGTAGAAAGCCATGACTGACGCACTTCTCTGCTACGTGGAATTCTCAGAACTTTAAACTACATGCAAAAGAAAATCAGAACACAATCATTAAATTAAATATACTCTGCATGCTATAGAAGCAGGTTATTTGTTCTTAGCTCAAGGTGAATTCGAAGTTCACATGATTTTATGTGCATGAATTTACGTTACTAGCCTCTAGAGGTGAATAAATGAAAATCGAGAAATGTACAGAGAGGTGGTATCTGTGAAAAAAGTTAAATCATGTTTAATATTTTGCAGACCAAAGCTTTCCTCACAATCTTACATCCACGACATGCTTGGACACTACCATCTCAAATGGTGAACATTTACAGGATAAAGTTGGAGGAAGCTATTTGTCATAAACCTACATATCTCTATAACTCAAACAATAATCATTGATGATTATGGAGATGAAAACGCTGATGATGATGATGATGATGATGGTGATGACAATGGCAATGACGACTACGATGATGATGATGATGAGGAGGAGGAGGACGATGATGATAACAATGGCGAATCTGATGATGTGATATCACAGAAATTGAATAGGGTTTACTATCAAAACCAGAAGAGTGGTAAAACCACCATTGTAAGTTTGAATTTGAAGCAGTTAGATTCTTAAAGACATGTTCTGAAAAAAATGTCACGTGGTTTAGGTTTGTGAGTGTCTTGCCAGTGATGATCAAGGTCGCTCCATGGCCATGCAAACATCATTTTTCCAGAATTTGTATAAACAATAATGGCACCAACGTGCCAAAACGGTCGTAAACACATTGTATTCAGCCCAAAGGAAAATCAGGTTTTTGTTTAATTTTTAAGTGTGAAGTGCTGTTTTGCAGCAGAGAGTATTCAAAAGTCACAAAGCTTTGTGTTGGCTTTCCCAATGAATAAAAAGTGTCCACATGATGAAAGATTTTACATGTAATTCACATGATCAGGATTGATGCAGTGCCAGACAAAATTTTGTGAATGCTTATTACCACTCTTGACTAGTGATTTTAATAGTACTGAAAATGATTGTCTAGACTACACCATGTATAAGACTGTTCTAAGTTGTTCAGCATACCTCTGAACTCTGCTCATCTTTCCCTTTTTTAGTCTTCTCAAAAGTATCAATTTTTTCTGCACTCATTTTGTCAGTTTCAGCTACAATATAAATCCGCGGCTGGTAATAGGAAGAAAGTGATCCCACAAGTCTTATCATTTCAGTTGTGTGACCACCTAAAAATGAAAAGAAAGCACAAGAAAATCAAGATATACCTATGTAGGGTACATGACAACTCCCATCCAACAACCAGGATTGTTTATACTTAGGCTGTGTTTGGACTTCAGGTTTGTATACTGGCACTGTTTGGGTTGTTGTCAAGAACCTTACTGTTTATACTGCTGCCACTGCCTTCTATGCGAGGGAGAGACAACAAAAATAGACAACAGAAATAGTCCTAAATCCTTCCCCCCCCCCACCCCCAGCAAACTCCCCCATCCCACCCATTCTCATCCCCATAGCTGTTTTCGCTTCTCTTAGCCAGCAGGGCCTTGGCACAAGAAACAAAGGGCTCTGGGGACATGGGATTTTTTAATTAATTCGATTTTTTTTTATTGGCCATTTGAAACAAAGAAATCTTGAGCGGAAGTAAAAGACGCCATGACTCTCCCATATAGTCCTAGAGTCTAGGACTAGAAATCCCTAGCCTGCGAGAGCAGACAGCTTTTTCGGCTCGAGTTTCACCCGCTGAGGATAAAACTTGAGCCGAAAAAGCCGTCTGCTCTCGCAGGCTAAGAAATCCCATGTCCCCAGAGCCCTTCGTTTCTCCTGCCAAGGCCCTGCTGGCTAAGAGAAACAAAAAGGGCTATGGCGACAAGAATGCATCCCACCCTCAATCATTAATATTCTTGTTCCAGCGATCCATTTGGTCTGTGCTAAGGATCAAGACCTCTGCTGGAAGTCTATGATTCACAGACTCACAGACTCAAATCTGGCAAATCTAATTGGTTGAAAATAGAGAACGAGTACTGTACTTTGCACATGCTCAAAAATCTGGTCAGGCCGATCTCGTTCCTAGAGCCTTCTTTTCTTTTGGTCAGTACCAAGAATGCAAACTCTGGCCAGGCCTGATGTTTTGAGCATGTGCACAGTGCTCATTTTCAATTGTCAGCCAATCATATTTGAGCATAAATGACCAGAAGTCTGTGAATCACAGACTTTCTCAACGGACTTGGTGAGAGTCTGCAATCTTGGTGCTGACCAAAACAAAAGCAGGCTCTTGGGACGAGATTGGGGTCCAGCCAGGGCCAAAGGGCCTCGATCCTTGGTGCAGACCAAATGGATGGGGATCACGGACTCTGGGGACGGGAATGACCCTCCACAATTTCGAATCCCAGGCAATTATTGTGAACATTTCTACCAAATATCCTTGTACGTTACTCCATAAAAAAGAACTTTTCAGAGTGCCTCAATTCGAATTCATTGTTATATATGCTAGCGCGTATTAAAGAACCCATTTCTTTGCATGATCAACCGAAGAAGAAACTCACGAAAAGATACAAAATGGCGTACCTGAGCCTGCGACTACCATAACTTTAACAGGTTTTCTTCTGTCCTCTGGAGTAAGATTTCTGTTTCTCTTTAACACATACACAGTGCGCAATACAACGACAACAAGTAAGAAAAGAATAACTGCAGAGACATAGCAAAAAATCGGGCAAAGACCCATATCTTCACGTTAAAGAAATTGAAGAAAAAAAATCGCAAAAGTTCTCGAAGAATGATCAGCGGATTCTTGTTACAACAATAAGTGAGCATAAACTTTTTAAAAGAGCCGCTGACAATATTGTGGGCTCAGTAAGTTCTGGCGTGACACTCGCGCACAATCAAAACATCAAATCAAATTGATCTTTTTGTTCTTTTGAAGGGCCTTGTTTTGTTTTTTCAAAACCTTACATTCCAACGCGCTGGACTGAATATTCATAAGTGGTTTTGTTAAAGATGAACGAATTGGGTAAGTGTTTTTGGCATTCTGAATTAATTTCTGGCGTATAAAGATTTTAATTCTTGCAATCGCCGCCGGCGTGAAGGAATTCCATTGTTGTCTGCGTTATACAATTATGTTTGTGGAATTATAAGCTTAAATGCCTTTCTTTGTTCATTTATTACATATTGAAGAGTTTTAAAGTTACGTGCATAGGTTATGATGCATAGATTAAAATATCTTTGGTCACGAAGGACAGACGAAAACTGTTTTCAAGCCGCGGGCACATGGGTGGAGGGAGGGGAGGGGAGGGGGGGGGGTGGTAACCCTCCCCACCTATGTCCCAGGGATTTACTCTGAACACAATTTGTTGATGTTGGTGAATGTTGTAGGATAAGAATGTCGAATTTTCAGCATTACTTTCCCATTTAGGGGTTTTCTAGTTTTGGGCATATGTCAGGAGTGGAGAAAATCAAGGGGCGAGAAACATGGTGGGTGGGGGGAGGGGAACGATGAAACCTGAATGTGACCACTTGAACAATAAAAAATGGACTGGGATCTAATCAAAACTTCACTGAAACAATGTCACATGACAAGGTAGTGTTGAAAATATGACATGTAACATAATAACATGTATCATTTCTCGGGTAAAACAGAAGCTGATTTAACTTCCATCAAGCTATGGGCTCTGCCTTGTCCTTATATTTAGTCACCCATAGCCCGCAAGTGATAATCGACCTGTGAAGAGGGCAGGAGTAGGCCAGGAAATATTATTAAAAAAGATGATTAATTCTGAGTTTTTTCAAAAGTCAAGAAATCCCCATTCAGCTGCCCTAGTCATTTTCAAAGATGTGTCCCTCATATACATGTAATGTGTTTTTCCTTTTCGTTTCTTTCAGGTGTTGATAAATCATTGCACCAAGAAGGAAAAGACAACACTCTTTATGTGTGTACTTCAGCAGTTAGTTTTCTATTCTGCCTTTTTCTCTTCTACTTTATAAGCCCGAAATTTTCATCTGTGGTCTCCTCTGGATACCATGACCTCCCTCGGGCCAAGAAAATTGACTGGGATACAAGGTATGACATATAATATTTATACATGTTTTGCTTTTCCATTTAATCAGCAATGTCATTCTAACATGATGTGGGTGGTCATCATCCAGATTGTGGTATTCCGTAAGGAACTAATCTATGGATGGTAGGATGTGTCAGATAGGGAGGTGATGTAAGGTGGGGAAATCACGTTTACTGTGGTACTGTACTCACAAACATTTTTGGGGTACTATTTTGAAAATATTAGACAAAAAATTATTTATCTTTAGTACTGTTACTAGTAGTAAAATCTCCACAATCGACAAGATACTCAGCTCCCTTTTCTTATCGGGGGGGGGGGGGGGGGGGGCTGATTTGAATCATTTGGAAATAGTATCTAGTATATGTTTACTCTGTCTGTACTTAGTCTCCTTTGAAAAATATATTTGTTAGAATTCATACATTTATGAACTTATCTTTTACACAGGATTGGTTCAAATCTACATGCATTGGTTGTCAGCATGATCAGTTTGTATTGTTTTTCCTTTGATGCAGAAACGACGTCCAATCCTATTAGGCAAGTTACACTGCAAATTGTGCCCACAATATTATCTTTAAAATTATATGCATTATTTTTTTTAAAAAAACTTGGTCATATATGTAATTAAATGGTTAATAATTAAAGTACTCCTGTAAATCCTTTTTATGTCGAATTAAAGAAATGATGCCGTGTTGGTGAGAGTAGGGGTTGCCATAACAATGGGATACATCTTAGCAGGTACTTAATATAATAGTTATTATTTATAAATTCTTATTAAACTTGCAGGCAGGGAAAAATGTATGGAGGGTATTCACATAACGTCACAGCAGTCATATTAATTGGTGTTCCAGATCAAAGAAATGGCGGCCATATTGTACGAAACCATCCAACTAGGAATTAAAATCTATTTTTATTCAAAAATTGTTTTAGGTTAACCAATATGGCCGCTGGTCACATGAGTGAATACGCTCTACATAATTGACATTTTAAAAAGGTATTAATATTTTCTTTGAAGGTTTCTGTGTAAAGGAAGGTAGTAGTGGTGGCAACATTGATAATGACCTTTTTGACGACTCTTTTCAGATTTCCTCATCATAGCTTTATCTTACAAGTATATTGGAGATTTATTCACCATGGTACACCATCTCATGGCAATATGGGCCTACTATTTTGTTGTGGTAAGTCTGTTTATATTGTGTCATAAAGAGCTGAATAAGAATTGCTTCAATTTTGCAGTGCTCTCTATCACCATAATTTTCAAACATACATGTTTCTACACTTGACAGGCAGGTCTGGAATATTTTTAGATTTTTGTTTTATTAACCTTTTTCATAGGTTTATGGAGTTTTAATTTATTTTGCCAATGTTCGTCAACTTGCGGAGATTTCCACACCGTTTGTTAATCAAAGGTTAGTCAAATTTATCCTTATCATTTTATAGGATTGGAAATTACATGTGGTGTTTTTTGGCCCATCTAGGCAAGTGTTTGGGTCGTTGCAAAGTGCAAAGCAGCTAGGCATGTGAGCCATTCCGGTTAGCCTACATAACACTTCAGTTAGCCTACACGGCACTCCAGTTATAGCCTAAATAGCACTTTGGTTAGCCCACAGTTAGCTTAGGTAGCTTGCGGTTAACCTTTTTAATGTGGTTAGGAATATCTGACTTGCATGCCTCGCTTGCCTCACTGCCTTGCCTCGCATGCCTCACTCCCTTTCCTTGCATGTCTCACACACCTCGCACATCTGTAAGACTCCAATTGTTTGACCATGCTTCATGTATTTGCTTCAAGTTTTGATTAGATCACTGGATTGTCCACATTCTTTTGTTGTGATTGCTCAGAGTTATTACAACTTTAGTTTTGATTTTATGACACTCAACTGGAAACTATTCTAAAAAGTCTGTATACGAGCCTAGGGGCCCATCAGGCCGGAGCTTATCCCGGTTTCCGTAGCATGAAGCGACTAGGAGTATTGCTACTCCCCCCTGGATGGGATGCTAGTCCATCGCAGGGTTACCCCCAGCAGTAAATTTGCCGGTACCCATTTATACACCTGGGTGGAGAGAGGCACTATGAGAGTAAAGTAACTTGCCTTTGAAGAGCACAACGCAGTGCCCTGGCCAGGGCTCGAACCCGGACCACCCGATCCGGAGTCCAGCGCACTAACCATTAGGCCACCGCACCTCCCAAAAAAATATACAGCAGGGGCTTAGCTAGGGGGTCCTGGGGTGCCTATGAAACCCCCCTCCCCCCTCCCCCTTGTGAGATAATGTGGGAAGTCTACATAATTGTAAGTAGAAACTTTAAGCTGGTTGCAGTCCAAAAGCCTACAATTTTATGTACTTTTAAGCCAAAAATCAAGAATAATTGTCTCTTTAAAGAGCAACGATTAGAAAACAATATGAGAACCAATCAGATTTGCAGATGTCCAATAGAACACAGCTTAGCTTCTACTAATACCTAATGTCATTAGTCCACAATGTGTGCAAAGGCTACAACCGCCTTGTACTCTGCACACGTTGCATACCTGTAGTGCTTAAGTCTCATTGCTGATCTCCATAATTCACTGAGACAGAACAACCTATTCACTTCTAGGTGGTTCTTTGATGCCATTGGTCATCCAAGGTCATCTCGTGGCTTCGTCATTAATGGCTATCTTATGGGAGCTTCATTCTTTCTTTGCCGAATTCTAATAATGCCGATATACTATTACAAGTGTTACTCTGTGTGGGGAACTGAAGAGCAGCGGAACTTGGGCAATCTTATTAACTTTTACTGGATTTTCACCTGTATTGTGCTAGATGCGATAAATTTGTATTGGTTTGCGAAAATAGTCAAAGGAGCAATGAAGCTAACTCGTAAGCTGAAAGATCGCAAAGAGTAACACAATGAAAAATAGTTTCAAAAATATTTGTACATAAAATTAATGAACATTATTCAGGCAAGGATCCATACTGTTTTCCACCTTTTTAATGAAATTGGGCAGAATTTTTATATTAAATATTTTTAGAGTTAAAGAACATTTCCAAGTTTTAAAATCAGAACCATGATATGTTACTTCCATGGAACTAGTAGCTCAATACATAGTCGAAAATGGCACTTAGCGAGTTAATGAATGTCCCTGGTTCCCTCCCAGACACTCACTTCTTTGGAGCTTCTTTATGCCACCATGTTGAACACATTTGCATCAAAGCAAATGTCATTCTGTAGTCTAGAACTACCATAAAGTAACTTAAGTTTTCATTTTTGAATCATTATTATGACTGAAGACCAACAAAAATCTTATGTGATTTTATGAAATTTATTTTTATTAGTAATATTTGTGTTTAAGGTGATTCCACTGAATTGCATTGCGCATCCTTGCTGCGCATGAGTTTTCGCGTCATTTAGCGCGTGCACAAGCGCGCGCGCACACACAACATTACGGCTTTTCTTTTAGGTTAAGCTCAGAAGAGAAATAAATGGTCATTTTCTTCTAAACGAGCACGGTGACCCCCATTTTTTAATGCATAAATTTAAAAGACATCCGGTTGACTACAATATATCGCAATTTAAAGAAAAGTTAAATACTCTACTTTGAGATATGTTTATCTCAATGCTTTAAAAAGTACGTTTTGAGGTAGTGCTGCTTACGCACGCACGCAGCAAAATTTTTTATTTCTTTCATAATTTTAATTCCAGTTTAATTAAAATGGTTTATTATGTAAGATTAAAGTCTATTTCGTTGAACTGCTTTGATATTTTAACACAAGAAATGATTTTTTCTAGAAATGATAGTTCCCTTTTCGGATTATGAGCGTTCCTAGTATGAACCTCGTGGGTCATATGTTTACTAAAATAGCCATCCAAGTTGCACAAAAACGAGCACGGTGACCCCCATTTTTTATTGCATTTTTGTAACGCTCATAACATAGTTATGAACTGGACCAAGTCTTACAAAATTCTAAATACTCCTTCTTTTTCAGTGGAATCACCTTAACACAACTGTTGAAGTTTGTCATTTGTAGTTGATATAATCTTATTGAATAGTCCAAAATGAAATTTATTTTTATTAGTAATAATATATTATTAGTAATATGTATGGTACAAATAGTTGACATTCAAATACAATTCTGTTTATAATTTGTAATTAATAAGTTTATTGATTGAAGATTAATAGTTATTGATTGATCCATCTTTTGATCAATCAATGCATCACAAATTGTTTTCCACATTTTATTTAATTTTAGTGAAAATTTAGAACTGCCCAACAATATTACTTTATTAGAAAATTAACAATATATTTTGAAACAAAGAATTTGCACGAAAAGCTGCATATGAGATTTTGTCAAAACTAAACATCCACAAAAATGTTATTGTATCAAAGATAATTTATAAAAGATCTTTATTTACTGGAACTTTGAATAAATGTTGAGGTTTTTGACATGGTACTTTGGGATCATATATGTGAACAACTCTGACCTTTTTCTGTGCGTCTCTTTGCGATAGAGCGCTTTCACAACGATGCAAAACAAACGAGTTGCCAAACGCACGAAATGAACAGTGAATGACTTTAACTTCATTTTAACTCGTTCAACGCGCGCATCAATGTTAGCACAGATCACCCACACTCCGTTCAATTGTTAATTCTATTCTACTGATTAAGGCACAGCAGTTCCGCAACATCTGAATTCTTGTAACATTCTCAGCTTCCCACCCCCCGCCAAAAAAAAAAGATGTCAGCGGCGCTACACTGGTGAGGCAGCTCGTTATGACGTCAGAAGCTATTTATGTCATTACGCTTTGTGACGTCATTTGCATTTGTCGTCCCGTTTCAACGATGGAGGTAAAATCGTTCGACGAGAGAAGAAATGCTAAACTTGACTGCAAGATGTCAAAAAACAAGGTTCATCCAGTTAGTATAACGATGCATGAGAGCTCGAACGCGAACGAAGAACGCGAAAAGTGGGATCAGAAACTTGAATTTCTTATGTCCTGTATTGGGTATGCTGTGGGTCTTGGAAACATATGGAGGTTTCCATACCTGTGTTACAAAAACGGAGGAGGTAACCTTACCTATTGTAATTAAATAATACAACGTTCGTTAGTTTTAAAAGTCGCATACTCTGGTGTGAATTGAAAGAAAAGTAGTTTAAAACCAATCGCCGGTAAGTGCGCAAAAATATCCAAACTCTGGCAAGAACGAACAATAAAACAGTCGAAGGATGAAAAATATCCATTCCGATAGTGAACGCAGGAAAACAAGTGGAAAGTTCGCAGATAAAAACATATTTAAGCTAGTGTATTCCATAGTAAGCGCGAAAAAAAAAAACGTCAGCGGTAGGAAACGCGGAAAAGTAGCTAGAAAGCGCGAAACAGGAGACAACCATTCGGTGACAGCTGCAAAACAAAAAAAAAACATTCAAGCCTTGGCAAGCGCGGGAAAGCATCAATTTTTGTAAGCAAGGTAGAGCGGGAAAGCACCCAATCCGCGGCAAGTGCGAAAAAAACATCCAAGCGTTTGCAAATGCGGATGAGAAAACAAATCCAAGCGGGAGCAAGCGCGAGAAAAAAACTAAACAAAAACAGCACGCGCGCTCTAGGGTTAATTTTGCTCGCTCAAGTAACGAGTTTATAACGAGCAGATTACACGATATGCAATTAACAGTTAACGGTTAATTCTTAGAAGTTACTGATGTGTGGAGATGGTTCACTCTTTGACGAGTGTTATGCGCTGTTTCAGTATTTCTGGGTTAAAATGTGCTCCGTTAACGAAATAATTCTTACTGACAAGTTGCGCGTTTGGTAACACAAGTATGGAAATCTCCACATGGATTTGGTGCTTTCCGTATTTGTGTTACGAAAATAGCAACCTCAGTCCAAGAGCTTTTCCCTTCTTGCAAAAATGGTCGGCGTATCTGTTGTGGTTCAATTTTATCCTTGGTTCAAATTTTATTTTCCTTTGTTTTAAACTCATTATCATACATTACCATACCCAAAAACAAAGGAAAATAAAATTTGAACCAAGGATAAAATTGAACCACAACATATCCTTACCTATTGTAATGAAATAATACCGCTTTTGTTACTTTTAAAAGTCACATACGTTCTCTACTTTAATTTTAAAGAAAAGTAGTTTAAAATTTGACAGATTTTTTCGCATTGTTGAATTTGGCTTGCTCAATTGTGCAATAGTAAAGAAATTTGGAAAAAACTCTTTTAAGTGTCAAAAAACTGAAAATTAACAAACGTTTCGGGCTTGGCCCTTCTTCAGTGTTGTAGTCTATGCCAATGTTAAAACGCGAGTTGCGCCATACAAAAGCCAACGGCTCGCGTGCGCACGACGAGCGCGCATGAAATCACAACAGTTATAAATTGTTGAGATAAATTAAAATAATGTTGAGATAAAAACATACGGCGCGTGTTATTAATGCGCGCAGGATCAGTCAAATAAAACTGAAATTAATGTTCAGTCCACTCGGTTTGAGAGAACCGACTTCGAAAATCAGTCGCATTTCCTGCTGGTTCCGGCTACTGTTGCCGCCGCTGCACTGCTTCAGGCCACAAACAGTGATGTCGTCGAGTGAGTGCGGGAAGCCAAGAGAATGGTTGCGGATGCTTCGCAAGTGCTCACTGAAGCGTTCCCGGAGGCGTCTCCCAGTTTCACCGATGTATAGAACGGATCGGAACAACGACGACAAACGATGCAGTAGACCACATTTTCAGATTGACAGGTGAAGCGATCACGGATGGTATAGACGCTCTTTGGGCCCTGTACATTAGCTCGGGGTGTGGTGTACTTGCACGTCAGGCAGCGAGGACGTCCGCAGGGATGCGTTCCGGCATGATGGGGCATCTGTGTGCGAGTTGCCAGAGGAGTACACAAGAACATCCCTCAGGTTTTTGTCCCGTCGATACGACACAAGGGGGAACTCGGGGAAAATCCTGCGTGTCGTAGGATCAGTGGACAAGATGTCGAAGTTGTCCAGCAGGATGCGCTTTGTCCCGGTGTTGAAGGGGTTGTAAGTTAACACGAGCGGCACTCTATTCCCAGCGTTGTCGTTCCGGTGTGGTGGTGGTGCTAGTGCGTCGTCTCGGGGGACAGTTGATACTCTGCGTAGGTCGTTGGTGAGTGAGGTCTCAGGGTAACCACGCGCCAGGAAGAAGGTCTTCATTAATTTCCGAGGTTCTTGCTACAAAATCATCATTATCAGAACAGATCCGGCGGAGTCGAAGAAACTGGCTGTATGGATTGCCTTTAAATTACAATGATCCGGATGCAGTGACGTATGATGGAGGTAGTTGTGCGTATCTGTCTCCTTGTAGTGCACGGACGTTTGTAATGTGTTGTTTTTAATTGCCAGCTTGATGTCGAGAAAAGGTAGTTCCAGTTCACTGATGTTAAATGTGAACTGCAGGGCTGGGTGATAGTTGGAGATGTAATTGATAAATTCCTCTAGATCAAGGTGACTGCACTGTGCAGCTCTGACTACATCCTCAATGTAGCGTTTGTGAAGTTGGGGTACAAAGCCGGTGACTGCATTTGATTCAATTGTGCAATTACCGCGAAACGGCATCACCAATGATCAAATAAGGCTAAAAGCAAAAACATTCAACCGAGGGAAAACGCGGGAAATTTCCAACTGACGGCAAATACGAAAATAATCGAGCAGTTGTACGGCAAAACAATATCCAAGTGATTGTGAGCGTGGGAAAACATGTACGGTAACTGCGCAAAAACATCCCAGCTCTGACAAGCACGAAAAATAAAACAATTGAAAGGACGGCAACATTTCATTCAGATAGCAAGCGTAGAGAATTTAGAATAACTGACGGCAAGTTTCGAGATACAAATATATGCATGTAAGTTTATTCCTTGGTTAGCGGGGAAAACACGGCAAACGGCTAAAACTATGTTACGGCTCTTGCTAACGTTTTGGTGTTATTTCCCCGCTATCGAAAGCGCGAAAAAACATCCAAGCAATAGCAAGCGCTGATGAAAAAACAAATCCAAGCGGAAGCGAGCACAAGAAAGAAAACAGGTCGCGCGCTAGGGTTAATATCGCTAGCTCAAATAAAGGCCCGGTAATACGAACAGCACTTTTGTTCAACTTGTCTCGCAACATTGTTGCATTACAAGTTGAACGAGTTGTTGCCCGTATTACTACCGCGTGCTCAACTTGTCTCGCAACAAATTTCAGTGTTGTAAGTTGCACCAAAATGTTGCATGTTGCGAGACAAGTTGAACAAAAGTGTTGCTCGTATTACTGGGCCTTAAAGGGGCACTGTCACGGACATTTTTTGACTTTTTTAGTAAAACTGCACCAAAATTACGACTAAGTACTTTCAACCATGCAGGAAATGCTCCTAGAACGTAAAGGGAAGGATATCTAGCAAATTGTTTAAAGAAGAGGGTGACCTTTAATAGTTTTCATCAATTTTTCCAAACCACAAGGACAGAACTTGAAAAAGTCAGGCTGACTTTTTCAAGTTGAGATCAAAAGCTCCCGATGGTATCACGGTGATATCACTCTATATTTAGCTTCAGTACACTGGTATAGTAATTTTAAGAAAACTTGACCACTGTTGATAGGTTTCCAGTGGTGTAAACATGTTTTTGGGCTGTTGAATTTTTGAAGTTATGCTCGTGACAGTGCCCCCTTAACGAGTTTTTTTACGCGTAAATTACACAATCTGTAGTAGCAGTTAACGGTTAATTTTTCGCGGTTACTGATGTGTGGTTAGGGTTAACGCTGACTAGTGTCATGTGTTGTTAGATACGAAATATTATTACAGACATGATTTGCTTAGGCCGAGTTGGCTAAAATCAGACGATATTCCGCAAGATTGAGCAGGATAATTGTTTTATTATTCAACAAATTGTTAACGAAAAAAGTTTTGTCGCGAGAAAAACTGTGGTTGTGCAGCGCCTTGCAAGATTTCGGACGAATCTTGGCAACCTACGTATATCGCAGGATATCTGTTATGTGCGGATGACGGATAACAATGGCTTTCTGACCATATATGGGCATCGCGCGAGCTTGTTGAATAATAAATACGAAATATTATTACAGACATGATTTGCGCGCTTGCTTGCGAAGTAAATTTGTCCAAATGACGACTTATGAAATACGCCATCTAAAGTTAGCATGGCGGTTAGCACCAGGGGCGGATCTAGGGGAGGGTGCATGGGGTCCGCACCCCTTCCCCAATCTCTCCCCCACCCCTCCCCCGAGATGACCTGAAGCTTTCTAATTCAACTGGTATTCTATAAAATTATGTGCATCCCCTCCTAAGAAAATTCCAGAATCCGCCCCCGAGCAGCTCTATCTGTAATCATAAGGTTTGAGTTTTCACTATCACGCCACAAAAAAGTAAATCCAAAACTACTGAGTGAAAAAGCTCAAGAATATTATAGGTTGTAGAAAATTACCAGATATTCTGTTTGTCCAAGTCTCGGGTTTGTACAGTATTCCGTACTCGAGTTATCCGTCAAAATGTTCCACACAAATTTACAGAGCACAGTATCGTGGAAACGCCATGTTGGTGCTCATGAAGCTGGGCACCAACATGGCGGCCGGAAATCAATGAAAACATCTGGAATTCACCTCTGGTATAAAAGACAGTTATATCACTCTCATGAACAAGTAAGCATTCACATAAACACTTCTCACAAAACCTCAACTGTTCAGATTGTTAAAAATCGAAGGATAAGGCATTATTTTGAAGCATACGTGACAGCCTTCTGGCGGCCATCTTGATGTCGTGTGGCGTGAAATTCCGAAATTCAAAATGGTCTATCTTAAAGACGGCGATTACTATCGAGCTAAAAACCTTCAACAAGATATATATTAAGGATGTCTAATAGCCAGTGAAGGATAAAAACTCAGGGGTCTTGCGATTCTGGATTTTAGAATTTTGATGACGTCACGTGAAAACCAAGAATTCGGGTGCGAAAACTTTTCGGGACCTTCCAGAAACGGGCCCCTGGTCCCTCGGGAAACCGGATAATTTTGTTTTCTTCGAGTCTCAATGTTTCCCTTAGTGAAAAAAGTGAACACAACGAAAACGTTAAGGAGATCCACGTGCAACGGCGGTTGTCGATCATCATTCGCGGGTAACTGTTCACTGTTACCCGCTGACGTCACAGATTTTACACTGTCGCCTGCTTAGAGACTCGGGGACTCACCGTTATATCCTTTGATGCATGATCATGCTATTCAGCGGATGTGTCTACAAAGCAAACTACCCTATCTACGTACTGGATAGCGACTTATCCGGGATAGCGTTATATCCACCCTTTCAACACCAAGCCCTGGATAAGGTTGTTCAAAGCACGATTAAGGTAGTCCAGGATAAGTGTTGCGCGCTTGCGATCGAAGCGTGCTATGAAGGTGAAGATCAGCCAGGACTTATTTTACACAGTTTATTTCTTGCACTATAACACTTGCTTGGGCGTTTGACGAGTCGTCGTCACGGTAGATGAAAGCTTATGTGTGTATTTATATATAGTCAACTGAAAAACAATCGATACATACAAGTAAATATTAGAGTTCATACTTCTTACATGATGTATACTGAAACGACAAAACTTACAATTTGTGTTCCTTGTGTGTTTAAAGTCCTTAGTTCTTGACTTGAACTCCGTGTCGTGTTGGTTAACGGTTTTTTTAAAAAGATAACGTCCTTTTTGAATATATTACTAGCACCTCGTTTTCGAGCGGCGCGAAAAAGGTGACAATTAATAAATGCGCGTGAATCTGCGCGAAATGCAAATCAATAAGCGTGAATTTAGATTTTAGTTTTTTAACTTTTCAATGAGGTTTTCTGTTTATATTTTCTGTCCTTCAGTTTTGACGTCGACTAATCTCAAACTAACATAAGCAATGAAAAACTTTTATACAAGAGAAATTAAACCCTCGACCAACTTCGATTCTAATCCTGGGTTAATGTTAATCGGCTTTTAAACAACCCGGCTCTATTAGATATTCCTGGTGTATTTTAGTGACTGGTGCTTTACCTATGTACCATTGACGTTTGTCTAGTCTACCTATTTTCTCTATGTTACAATATTTAATAACATTACCCTTGCTTTAATTGTTATCACACGGCTAGGGTAAATATTGAATCTTATTTTCTGTTCTCTATTTCGTTTTCAGTAAATGTGCAGAGACAAGAGTTGAAATTCATCCTGTTGTTTGGGATGAAAATATTCCTGTATCAACTGTTTAGGTGTTGAGGAGTTTGATGAATTTGGTTATTGGCATTTGGAACACCGTCTTGGACAATTTTTTTTTTTTTTATTTTATTTAACACAATAACATCAAAACAACATTATATATTTATAGTTACAAAACAGACAAAATAAAGAGCCCAATTAATTTACAGATAGTTTTCAATTCTCGTTTGCTCACTTAGATTACTTTGTGACTGACCCGCACCCGTAGTTCTGCTTCTTCGCATGGAGCAAGCTGTTAGGCCGATAGAAACGCTGAATATGTTCTCAATCAGTAACTTCCTACTTGTCATTTCATCAGTCGCCCCTTTTCAACTATGAAAGTCGGATCATTTGAAGATGCAACTTTTAAGTTAGTTGAGTACACAGGAGCCAAATGTCTCACTATGGAAAACGGTTGTCCGGATAGAGCGATTTTTAGTTGAGTGTCGAAAGTAATACCTATTTGCTTCAGTTTTGCATTACTGCGCTTATTGATTCGTTTAAAATAACCCGCGCCCACTATGTAACCAATCAGAAGTTAAACCAAAACGAACCGTAGCTCGCTCATGCACGCACGTTTTCCCGCGTTTTTGTGTCGGCTACATGTATTTGCTTTGAGTTTTGATTGGTTCACTGGATTGTCGGTGTCCTTTGTGATTATAATTAGCCACAACAATTACTTCGATTTTAGTTCAACGACACTTAATCGAAAATCGCTCTAAAAATCTCGAAGCTAAAGGCCTGGCAAAATGAGGAAACATGTTCCCAGAAACACTCATAGCGTGCGCATGTTTTCCCAATGTTTCCCAGTTTTGCCACATGGGAAACATTGTTTCCAGCATCAATTTTGTTTCCAAGAAGCAAAATTTGCTTCTGCTATACGGCAGAAACATTTCGTGTTTCCGCGCGGCATGGAAGCATGGCAAAACGAGGAAACAATTACGGAAACTTGTTTCTGGAAACATGTTTCCTCGTTTTGCCAGGCCTTAAAGTATCGATCGGTGATTTTTTGTTCGAATTCAGCGCGCGCACTGGGGTTAAAATTGTTCGCGCGCAGATGACGAGTTTTTTCACACGAAAATTGCGCGAGCTGTAGCTAGCAGGTAGCGGTTTGTTTTTAGCTGCGTTAGTCATTGATATGTGGTTAGAGTTAGCTATTTGTCGAGTGTTCCAGGCTGTTCCGGTGTTCCTGAGTTTATTGCGTGTTTGCAAAATAAAATTTGATTGGATTCAAGAAATAATGTTTTACATTTAGGCGCGCGCTTGGTCGCGTATTTGAATTCGCTCGAATAACGATTTTTTTCCTTTCACGCGTGAATTACGCCATCTGTTGTTTTTAGCTGAAGCAGTTGGTAAACAGCAAACCAGGTCGAATCATTCAATTATAATTTAAGATGTAAAACTGAAATGATTGAAAGTTAAAATATCCAAGATGTTGAACACAGTCCATCCCGTTGCTGTAATTGAGCGCGAGACCTCGGCCGAAAGCGAGGAGCCAGAGGAGCACAAAGAAAAATGGACCAAAAAAGCGGACTTCATCATGTCTTGTGTTGGTTATGCCGTCGGTTTAGGAAACATTTGGAGATTTCCTTATCTTTGCTACAAGAACGGAGGAGGTAACGTTAACCATACCTATTGTAAAGACTAGGGCGTTTGATACTTTTAGAAAGCGCACACTTTGTTGTGATTCTCATTTCTCAATGTTTCACGCACTATTTTGGAAATTCTTTATGCTCAACGAATTTCACTAAAATACTCAAAAAGCTTCTCTGTTATGCCCCATTGTGATTAACATGAAGATATACAAAATGACTGAGTAAACTAAAGTAAACATGTTTATGTTTTTTAAACGGTATCTAACTGTAAAAAGGTAGTAGGCACATAGCAACGACGCAGGGAAGACTTAAGAAGCAAGCGCTAGAGCGATTAACACAAACCAATGACTTTTAAACAGGCCCATCTTTCTCACTTTTTCTATTTTCTATCTTTTCTCAACAGCGTCTTTCCTAATCCCTTATTTTCTGACTCTGATAACGTGTGGCATTCCACTTTTCTATCTTGAGCTGGCTCTTGGACAATACCTGAGCCTCGGTCCCGTCAAAGCTTGGGCAGTGGTTTGCCCCGTGCTCAAAGGTATGTCATATAATGCAGCGCCAACTTAGCAAATGTGATGTAATGTTGGTTCTGGGCCAGTTGAGCAGTGTTATGAATTATTGAAACTTGCTGCTTGATAAAATTTAAAAGATAAAGGGCTAATGAACAACTCATTATGCTGTACACGGTGGCTCTACCTTTTAGGCCTTTACTAGAACCAATCAACCAAAAACTATTGAGCAGTGCAAGGTGGTTCTAACTTTTAAGACTGAAGATAAACCCTGGTGTGTGACATTCAAATGAAAGCTACTGAGCAGCTTTTTCATGTGGTACTGTTTATTACGCTGTAGAGGGTGGTTCTAACTTTAAGGTCTGTAGATAAACCCTAGTGTGTGACCATTCATGTGGCACTGCTGTACAAGGTGGTTCTAAATTGGGTGTGGATGAGACCCTTGTATGTGACCATTTAGGTGAAAGCTATCGAACAGTACTTTCACGTGGTACCGATTATTTGGCCGTTTAAAATGTTTACGTTTGAAAATAATATCCCGGCTAAGGTGTGACTATTAATAAAAGCTATTAATAAAATCGTGCTATAATCTTTTTGCAGGTCTCGGAGTAGTTACAGTCATAACTTCATTTTTTATTTCTGTTTATTACAACGTGGTCATAGCGTGGAGTCTCAACTATCTTTATCACTCGTTTGCTCCTGAAGTTCCTTGGAAATCTTGCGGTAACTCTTGGAACACTGCAACTTGCAGGTACATTAAAAACTACCCATCGAAGAGTTGAATAAAACCACTTCTTGTGATAAACTTTTATCTGTTGTCTCCATTTTCTTTCCTTATTAGTGAGGCGTGGGGAAATTTCACGTCCAACTGCACTTCCATCGGTCAGCCGCTGAACTGCACGATAAAGCTGACTTCTCCTAGCGAGGAATTTTGGGAGTGAGTATTGCTTGATGCCATTATTTGTTTGTTTATTCATTTATTTTCATGTAAGCTAATACCCCATTGTCACCATGCAAGCTTAAAAAAGTTTAAAGGCTGTTTAGTTAAACACGGTTTAAAATTGTTTTCTTCACAGAAGTTGTTAACTGATGTTTGTCGACTTCAATTTAGCACAATGAAATCACAAATTTGTGCTTACTGGAACCCTATGCAAAATTTAGTCTTTCAGTCTTTTGTTGCTAATTTTCATAAACATGCTTTGTTGGTGTGAATGGAGTATAAGGCTGTTTTAGAGCTAAAACCGAAGTAATCATAGACCCACCTGGCATTATCAGTCATTACCGGCAAGAAATCAACGTCGACTGCACTACGTCGAAGAAAACATTCTTTAAATTCTGGGGAGGGGGTAACTCTCCGAAAATTTGAGTGGGGCTGTGCGGCGCTCTTCCTGAAGATCTCACCCTATTTCAGACTTATCCCTACCCAGGAACTTTTTTAGTTTGCGTAGAGAATTGGCAAGAGTTTTAAATGTCACTTGCTTACAAGACTGCACAATTCGTATCCTATTTCAGCGCAAAATTTATGTCAAAATCTATACCTTATTTAGAATCAAAACGATTAAAAAACCTCCCCATTTGACAACTGCATATACCTCTATTACTTATAAGAGAGTACCGCGCAGGGTAAACTAAAACCATGACAGCAGAAACATCACCACCGTCTTTTCCATAGACTACTTACTTGCTTTGAATTAATATTGTTGTTGCTAGGCGCTATATTCTCCTCTTATCAAGTGGCATTGATGAACCAGGTGACATCCGATTGCCGTTGGCAGCCAGTCTACTAATCGCTTGGACTGCTGTTTTCTGTTGTCTTTACAAGGGAATCAAGTCTTTTGGCAAGGTAAACGCATGTGCCTTCCCTCCATTTATAGATAAACCCAATCTCGAGCTCTCAGCCAGATTCTTCGTTCCCCTTAACCAGCGGTCGTGAAGCGAGCGACTCTAAAAAGTTCAAGATGTCCGAAAATGCCAGACTTCCGATTGAATTGCGCATGCCGAACTGCCATAAAATAACTCAACGAGCTCTTTTCTGTTTTACTTCTTGTTATTTTTATCATGTTTGATATCAATCAAAATCGATCCTGTAACGGATTGAGAGACTCTCGTTTCGTCAAGTTTGCACGGTAAGGAACGAAAACGCGAGGTAGGAGACTGAGATAACCCAAACATTCGGATTGGAATAGAAATCTGTATATCGTGCTATAAAAAGCTTATCGTCCCTCCTCTTTTTTTTTCACAGATTGCTTATTTCACCGCCATATTCCCGTATATTGTACTGTTTGCTCTGCTTGTCCGGGGGGCCACTCTACCTGGCGCAGTCGATGGAGTCATATTTTACCTCAAACCTGACTTCAACAAACTTTTGGAACCACAGGTAGAATGAATTATATTCAATTTGCTCCCACAAAGGCTAACATTCGAAACGTCTTTCGGTACGTACGGCGGTTAATTTACAATTACCTCAGCTGATCATAGCGAAGTGTTGCCCGTCGACGCAGCACATTTTCTTTACAAAGAAAGAGTATTTCTGGTAATTTTTTAATCAAAAACCGACCACAAATTAAGAAAAATAATTAACTTTGTCATAAATTCATTGACCTATGACTTGGTACAATAGGCCAGTTTCGTATTCTCGGTATGGAACTGGAACTAGCATGCAATGGAGGCTAATGCGGGGGAATATCATTAAAAACAGCTTCATCTCATTTGCATTAGAAAAGATTTACCCGCATTAGCCTCAATTGCAAGCCATTTCCAGTTCGATACCGAGAATACGAAAACGGCCTATTTCTCATATTCCTTTTAGGTTTGGATCGATGCTGCCTCGCAGATCTTTTTCTCCCTTAGTGTCGGCCTTGGAGGACTTGTCACTTTTGCTAGCTACAACAAATTTCACAACAACTGTGAAAAGTAAGTATTGTGCATATTTTTATCGCGCGCTTACGAGAAGTGCTTTTCCCACTCAAAATACACCCGGGAATCGACCTGAAATTTAATGCTGATGACGTCACTCGTCGGGGAATTGAAATTTCACGCTTAAAACTCTTACACTTACCCTTGTTTTCGCGTGTTCAGCTGAAAAGGAGATCGTTACTGGGATATTTCACTCGATTTCACGCCCGATACTTGTTAACTTTTTTTTCTCAGGGACGCTGTTGTTGTAGCGACAATCAACTGCATGACGAGCTTGTTCGGGGGATTTGCTATTTTTAGTGTGATTGGGTTCATGGCTCACACACTTAATAAGGAAGTCTCTGAAGTGGTTTCTTCTGGTAAGCATTGTAACTGAACAATCGTTGTGCGTTTCACTTGAAATAGGTGAGAAGAATAAAACTCTTCTATCTTCATTAGACACATAAATGACAGGCATGAGTTTTCGCTGCTGCTTTCAAAACTTCAACTTGTGAAATCAGGCTCCAGCCTAGGAAAAGTACCCCTTTTTGACGAAACTTCTCCGTATAGACTAGGATATGGAGAAATAAAAACCTTGTAATTGTTATTGCTTAAACCTGGATTAGTGTCAATGGATTTGCGAGCAATTGTGTCTTGGAAATCAAAAGTTTTAACTTAAAACCTGATCTATTAAAAGATGTTTTAAATAAAATGTCTACTTCGAAATGTTTTTCTTTCTTCAAACGCTTTCCTTTGATAACTTGTAGGACCTGGACTCGGATTTGTGGCCTACCCAGAAGGACTTGCACAAATGCCTGCTGCTTCATTTTGGGCGGTCATGTTCTTCTTTATGCTGTTTACTATTGGGCTTGGCAGTCAGGTAAGACTGATTGATTGATTACTCGATTGTTTGATTGATTGCCTGACTGGTTGACTTACTGACTGACTGACTGACTGACCGACCGACCGACTGACTGACTGACTGACTGACTGACTGACTGACTGACTGACTGACTGACTGACTGACTGATTGACGGGCTGGCTGATCAATCGATCGATCGTTCGATTGATTGATTGATTGATTGATTGATTGATTGATTGATTGATTGATTGGTAATTTGATCTAGCTGTTAACGATTTTATATTTATTGCACCTTTTATCTAAATCTAGTTTGTGTTCACCGAGACAGTCATGGCAGCGTTAATGGACAGCTTTGGCAAGCTCCGATCTTACAAGGGATTCTGTCTGCTTTTCCTGTGTATCATTCAGTATCTTCTTGGACTGTCTTGCGTCACCCAGGTAGGCAGACACCCAGGGAATACTTGCTCGTTACTTTATCCGAAAGCGCCTCTTGTAAGGGCGGGCTCATTGTCTTGTCATCTTATAAAAGAATTGTCTCCTTGATCTACCCATTACAACGTACATCAAGTTTATTTTGCAGCCAAAAGGAATCCCCATCTTTCTTTCTCTATGCACGCACAAAATGCTTTCCACATTGTCGATCGTAACAGTATGGAGGACGCGTGGCGTACACGAGCCTAAAATAAATGGTCTCACTCGCCACGAAGTTCTCTGTAGCTAAGTAACATCAGACTGGACTGTGGAAGGCTATGGCTTCGAATCCATATCCGGGATTCATCTTCTCAGTTCTTCTCAAGTTATCCCACTCTCGCGTCAACAACAAAAAAAATACATCTTTCCCAAAATGAGATCAATTGACAGACTGTGGCATTTGGTTACTGTCAGAGCTAAGCTAAGAGGAAAAAGGATTATTCATCTAATTAAACGTGTATGTTATTTCCTTCTTAAAAACAGAAACAGCGCTAGCGTCATATTTGCAAACGAAATCCATGTCCACCATGTAAACATGTATAACTTTTGAATACTGGCATTGCTTAAAGCAAATGGCCGTTCATATCCCTTCAATTTTAGCAGCTGGCCTCGCAGTTGTAACTTACGGAACTACAATACTCTAATTTCATTTGTGTTTTTATTTTCAACAGGGTGGCATCTACGTGCTAAATATATTTGACAGCCAAAGTGGCGGTTTGTCTTTAGTCTTTGTGGTTATTTTTGAGGCTGTTGCCGTCAGTTGGGGATATGGTAAGAAGAAACATGCATTAGACGAAAGCATTGAATAAAACCTTGTTACATTGAGGTAATAATTTGGATTCTATAGCTATAGGTCGTTTCAAACTTTAATCATGACGTCATAATGTTCCTTTAAGGCCGCCATCTTGACTATTTAGAATGGGTGGTTATAAAAAATGTGCACGCCGTAGATTTAATACAAGAACCATGTTAGAAAGTATTTTTCTACAATGGAAATGTATTCTCAATACAAGAAAGAAGGACGGATAAGAGATAATCGATATGTTTTTAAAAAGGCTTGTTTACATGTCGACGTGGTCTAATCTGTAACCTTTTTTCAGGCCTAAATAAGTTCTGTGAAAATATCAACTCGATGATTGGAAAGAAACCAAATATGTATTTTATCATCTGCTGGAAGTATATAACACCTTTAGCTGGAACGGTAAGTCTATAAATCTTGCATGCGGAAGGTATATAACTTTCTTATAAAGAAATCGAAAGGTCGCTATGGGAAAATATAATCACGATGTTAGTTTTCCTTACTAGTAAGGGGTTAGAGTTTGACGTCATAAGGTGTAGTATAAAGAAACAGAATTTGGAAGTCATATATACATCCCCCATGCATGAGGGAGTTTTGGCAATTATGGCAAAAGCCACGAATATTGTTTGCTATCATTGTGCGCGAGAAAATCAAAAACCAAGCCACATCTAATCGTAATAATATACACATCTCCAATTTACGTCATAATTATAGAATTTTTTCTTAGTCTTCTCTCAAACGAGGGAAGAATGGATGCGCATGAAAGAAAGCTCTGTATTTCGTGGCTAGACAATCACCAACCTTATATATTATGTGATGAGAACAGAAACTGGACCCTCTAGTCAAAATGAGTGTCTTGATTAAATTTCCAGTTCATTTACCCCAATACAAAAATTGTCGTTGAATGGAAAGAGTCCTCGAAACAAAGTTGACTGAACAGCCCCAAGGGACACGTTTTCAAACCAATCAGCATCCGTGTTGTACTTAGTATTTTCCATATTTTCATAGTTAACTATGATATTTTTTAACAGCTCATTTTCCTGGGAAGTGTTACTCAATGGAAGAGACTCAACTTCGACGGATATACTTACCCGGACTGGGCACAAGCTGTTGCATGGCTATTGGCTCTTTTATCATTTCTGGCGATTCCGATTCGAGCGATTCATGCAATAGTCCATCCAAAGGGACCATTTAAAGAGGTAATAGTCTAGTAACTGTTTTAAAAATCTCTACGGGTCTGAAGCACCGCAATGCGCATTTGTCATTACGGTAAACTTGTCAATCATGAGAAAGAGAATTCTGGTTCCCTGAGTGGTCCGAATATTTTGCAAGACCGCTTAGATGGACCACTCACGAATTATTAAAACTGCCTTCACCGTGCTTTGTTCTGTTATAAAAGACGCAAGGAAGTGACGAGAGCACCAAAAAACTGTAGGATGAAACGCGAGCCGCAGGCGAGTATTTGTCCCTACTTCTTGAGTGCGCTCGTCATTTCCTTGAGTGCTTCATCACAGAACAAAGCACGGTCAGCGCTTTTTTATTAATTTGTTTTTTGATAAAGTTTCACTTGCATTTGAAGATAAATTTTATTCTTAGGTTGCGTGCGGAATGTTCGTGTTTGCGTCAACACAGTGTTTTGTTTAACAAAATTATCTTCAAAGCCGCGCCTGAATTTCGTCAATAAAACAAGCACTAGTTGAGGTCTTCTTGTTAATTTTGTAGTGAAGCTGTACTATTTTAATCGCCAAAATGTGAGATTTGTAATGATCAATAAGAGCGCCTGTTAGATTGTTTTCTTTTAAATAGAAGGCATTCTTTAAAAAGTCTTGACAACATTGAAAACTGCGGTGTCAGCTCTAGAAAAATGGCATGTACGTACTTAACTTCTTCATAAGACTAGGATGAACTAAGGTTGATTTCGCCGGACCGACGAACCTAATGCGTGTACGTTAGCGCTAAATTTGCAAGCGCCATCCGTGTGGTATCTTCTTAAATAATTAGCCTAAGTTTTGTAGCAATTTCAAGCGAAAAGTTGGTCTAGATTTGTCGTCGTTTATTCATTCTTTTCTGCGAAAAGCTAAAGATGATTTTAAGTTATGGACGAGAGAACAGTTTTTACTGTAAAAAACGTCACCTTCAATTGTCCCATGCGATATGAAATCTGAATGGAAAAGTGATTTCAACTCTTTATTTTGTAGCGATTAAGAAAAGCTGTCCGTCCAGATGTTTCATATCTAAATGCAGTTGTTGAGCGTCATGATCTCGCACAGAAAAGGTGAGTTGCTGCCATTAAGCTAGAAGTAAAGCCTATAGGACTGGCACCAAGTCTAAGAGAGGTTACCAGGCCAGGCGCGGTGGCCAAGGATGGCTTGACCTAGAATTGGTGCCAGTTCTACAAGTCTCTAGGAAACGAAAAAGAAAAATGAAATTATTATACTCCTGCCGTGCGTTTCTCAAACATCCCAAAGCCATTTCTGGCCCGAGAGCTGTTTTCTTATAACTTCAACGTCTAGCTATAATGGCGGTTTAATTACAGGCCAAAAATTAGCCCTTGGCGCTTATCGCTGTTAGGTTTCATTGCTCACTTTTAAAAGCAACTAGGTTTCGGGAGGTTTACGAAATGCACACCTGAAGAGACATAAAGAAACTTTTTAAGTAACTGATATTCTTCCCAGTTTTTTTTGACGTTTTCCTAGCTAGAATCCATGATAGGCGGAATATCACCAATCTATTTTTTAAAGAACATCTAGGGCCGGGCAAATTCTGAATCTTATTTTCTTTCCCATTTCGTTATCAGCTATACAGAGGCAAGAGTTGAAGTCGTTCCCGTGGAACTAGGATGCAAAAGATCCTGAATCAACTGGCTAGGCAGTTAGGTGCTGCCTCAAAAGGACTTAAATATTTTGTTATTGATGTTTGTAAAAATCATTTCCCGTCTTGGCACCCGGCAGTTAATCCTGAATAATCTCGATCTAGATCGTAAAACCTGTAATAACTCGTTTGTACAATCATATTGTCACTTGTGTTACATCGGCGATAACAACAAACATTTATTATTAGTGATTATTACAAATGTTTCCGGATATTAAATTTAATAAATCATATTTAAGAAAATGTTTTTGCAGAATGAGATGTCAGTTACCAGATAATATTGATGGTTTTCATTAGTGTCATGAGGAAAGCAGATGATAGAGCCGAGAGAAATATACGTTTTGTCAAAATTGCAGCAAATTGCGCTTTCCATTTGTCAGAACTTGCCGGCCGGTCTGGTGGTATTGAATATGAAATGGACATTTTCCACGAGATTCCCCCCCCCCCTCCCCTCCAAATCCACCACAACAATGTATAATATTTAATGGGCCATTTCCGAGTTACTCTTTACCTCGGATCTGTTTCAAAACGAGTCTACGTGCGAAACCATTCATATGGAAATGTGTATCACCTTCATGTCCATTTTCATGCAAATCAAAGTCATTTTCATTTGAATGGTTTTGCACGAAGACTCGTTTTGAAACTGAGGCACAAGGCAACTCGGATATGGCCTATTATTGACTGATGTGACAGGACAAATCTGACTAACAACGGGACTCTCTTCTTTTATTAAAAACTAGCAATGGTATATTGCAATTGCTGAGTTTTGATTGGTTAACAGGCAATGGTATATGAGCTCATATACCATTGACCACAAAAATCGTAGCCGATACGCGTCAACGAAAACAGCGGGAAGCTAAAATTTTGCAATTCTTTTGAGCGTTTTTAATAAAACAATTATTCCACTCGCGCTTGTTGGATATGAGATCGTTATAGCCAACTCGGCGCTACGCGCCTCGTTGGCTATCTACCATCTCATATCCAACGCGCGCTCGTGGAATAATTGTTAAGTATACACCGGTCTGGCCGGCCACTTCAGTCTGACAAATGGAAAGCGCCCAAAGTATGCTGCCGCCATGTCTGAGTCTCTCTTTGTGGCACAACCTTGAGTACCAATCGATGAAATCGATGATCGGAAATGCAATCAATAAAACGATATCAATCGATAAAATTAGTTAATTGATATCGATTGGTATCGACCAATCGATGATCAATCGATAGTCACAAAAAAAATTCATCGATTGATATCGATTGGCAATTACTTTCATGACAAACGTTCCAAGTGAAATTCAGCTGCGAAGCGGCGAGTTTTCGCCGATTCATGCGTGAAAAAACTTCTGTAACTTCTTGTCCACGCCATGAATCAACAGCAATTTCCAGTTTGCATATCATATGCATTATTCTATGAATTGACCCGAGTTACGGTCTTGATTTATTAAACCCTGGAGGCATTTATTCGACTGTTTCTTCAAAATTAACTACAACATAAATAAAGCTGTTTGGTGCCTTGGTGCTTTGGTGCTCTTTTCACTAACGTGACCAGCGGCCATATTGGTTTACTCAAACAAAAGACGACTTTTGCATAAAACTAGAGTTTAATTCCCAGAGGAATGGTTTTGTACACCAACATGACCGCCGTTTCTTTGTTTTGGAACACCAATATGCCGTGAAGTCCGGCATATGAAAACGCTCTATAGTACTTAAAGGAGCAATGTCACGATGCTTCTAGTCATTTTTCCGATTACTTTGAAATTGAAGGAAACCTCAAAATAATAGTTTTCTAACATAGAGAAACACCAACGGAATAATAAAAACGCGAAAATAACGAAGGATGGTTTCAACTGACGAATATTAAGACCGATTACGACCAACAAACTTGAAAAAAATTACCAATTTTTTTCAAGATGCGTTGTCCATGACGTACGAGCAGTCCCTATTTATTTTCGCAGTCCGTCGGGCGTCCCCAATTTTCGCGCGGCCTTTTTTTTTACTTCACGCTCGACAGACTGCGAAAATAAATAGGGACTGCTCGTAGTCTATGACGTAGCTCCTTTAACCCATTGACACCCGAAGCGCCCTTTTGGGCTCGTAAAGGATCCGGCATTTGTTCCGCTTGTGACGTCATCGCCTTTTACCCAGAAAGGCGACATCCATGCTCAAATTGTGAAGCAGAACGAGGCCTTTCCAACGATACCTAAACTAGCGTGATTACATTGATGGGGCTTGAAAACGCTTCCAAATTTTAGTGAAAAACTCAGAGGAAAATTTCCCCTTTCCACCCTTTGCTTGTCCATGGTAAGTAGTTCTTGCCTCGTTTATGCTTTCTCGAAAGAAGCCTGGTAGAAGGCCAAAAACTGCAGCAAAAAGAAAGGAGGAAGAGAAAAAGGAAAAGCGAAAAAATAAATAAATAAAAAACGAAAAGCCTAAAGTGGTAGGACGGTCAATCTCAATCTCGTCCCCAGAGCCCGCTTTTCTTTTGGTCAGCACCAAGAACACGGTGAAAAGAAAAGCGGGCTCTGGGGGCGAGATTGGGTCAATCTCAAAATTTTGATTTGTGCGCATGCACGAGCAAAAAAGTTGTTAAGCACGAGTTTTGTGAAAAGCAAGGACGCATTTTGCGTTTCAAGGACCGTTTTGAGTGATTTTGAGCTATTTTAGCTTATAATAGACCTTAAAACGCCAAAAACGTCTAAAAAATGCGTTTTTTGGAAAAACTCCAGGTGTCAATGGGTTAAGAAGAAAAGAAAAGAACTGAGCATACCTTACTGCAAGTGATTAAAAGCTTTTTTAATTAACGGCTCGAGATCAAAGAACTCAGTGATTCCATCAATGACATTGAACCCTTGTGACAAATACCGCCCATTACTGCTTCATAAAAAAAAAATTCAGTTCTGTTAGTTCAGTGAAGTCACGCAAGTATATTGCACATTTACCCAATACACTCACATGATGAACACGGTAACACAGTACTCCGCAGTTTCTAACTTGAAAACTCGTGGTGTCTTTGTGAGCCGATTCAAAGTTTTCTTGACTCTTTTTGTGATTTTATCGCTGGTAATTGTTTTAGTCGTGCTAGCGGTGTTGTTAGCTAACGAGAACGGGGGAAATGAATGCAGTGGAACCAAAGATGCCGCCCGAATTTCTGGTAAGTGAATGTATTTATTTATTTAATTAGTTATTATTTTCGTGCCGGACTCTACAATCTGACAAGTAAATAAGGCCCGGTTCAGACGCCGATCTTTTCATGAGCCGAACCTAATTCCTTGAATTAAGTACATGAAAAGATCGGCGTCTGAATCAAATTAGAACGGCTATTTCAATTTGGAACGGCTCACCCGTTCTTCCCGCCTGGCTTGGCCGAGAATTTCGCCTGTGGAACGCCTTTCGAACGGCTTTGATTCAGACGCCGTACTTTTCATGTGCCGATCCTAATTCATAAATTATTTTAATGTATTTTGCCTGGTTTTATTGGAACTGTATTAGGAACGGCCAAAAAGTACGGCGTCTGAATCAAGAGGCGTACTTTTGTCAATTTGGGTCGGTCGAAATTCGAATTGAGTTCGGCTCATGAAAAGTACGGCGTCTGAACCGGGCCTAACAGGTTTACTTTACACGAAACGATTCGAGTAATAAATCATGCGGCAAAGTTGTACTGGCTTAGTTCAGACGTCGTGCTTCTGCCGTTCCGGACTTAATTGTAATAGGTTCGACTGTAGCACGGCACAAACACGACTCTGATCCAGACGTCGTGCCAAATTCAGGACTTACTGAAGTCACGTAGCAATTTAGTTAGCGTTGATCAAACAAAAATGGCGCCGTAACTACCCCCGTCAAAATACATTTAATATAATTTAGGAATTTTGTTTGGCACGGCAGAAGCGCGACGATCGAATTACTGCCGTGCCAGAGTCGTGTTGCACGGCAGAGCTTGTCGAACTTAATTGCTTTGCCGAACTTAATTTTAAGTTTGATTCAGACGCCGTACTTGTGCCGTGCTTTTGTCGAACTTAATTCCTGCCGGCATGGCAGAAGCACGACGTCTGAACTGGGTAGTACTTTCGAAGGCAAGTCTACGACTTGCTAATAGTTTCGTGTAAAATAAGTATGAATATACATCTTGCTTACGGGTTGTTGCGCACAGCACGAAAAATATCATATGATATATTTTGAAACATATCCTTTATAAAAGCCTGCCATTATCGTCACGTAACTTCAGAAAATGTTATATCAGCGATGAAAGTTGTATAGGATTTCTGCATGATGCGAACTGTGAGCGGTGGAAAAGTTGCATGCAACCCGAGTTGCCTTACTGTTACTGGCAAAATCGAAGTTTCGTTTACCCGACGAAGCTGACTCGGGCCATCTTCATTGTCGCCAAAAACTGAGAATGGGGATCGAGCCCGGGTCTCACAAAAACAGTTGAGTAAAAAACAAAATGAAAAGAAAAGAATCTCAAAAATGACTGCGATTGGCATTGGTAAGGAGATTTCAGCTCATAATGGATGTGCAAGCAGTTCACGATACGGTCGATTGCCTGTCACGCAAAAAGGTTGCCCTACCAAGTGGGCCGAAATGAATAAAGTACAGCTCGGCATGTATTAAAAAATGCAGTTGGAAAGATCTGCACTGGAACGCGATATTCTTCGTTTACTAGTCAGAAATATTCCTGGAATTTAATTGTCCAGTGGAATAGAAGAGTGTAAACTACAATCCGTGACAGAAGTGTTGGGTAGCTGTAATTAGTGCGAATTTGCACTATTGGCAGCTAAATTTATAACTTCACCCCCTCTCCCCCTTCTCAATGTTGTTGATCGCTCGAATGTTATTATCCCAAGCTGCAACATTGACTGGGAGGAAAGGGGGGTCTTAGAGTCTTTTAATTCACTAACCTTCCCGGGAGAAATCTGTCGTGAACACATTTTAATTCGATCTGATTAGGTGCCCCAAGGACTTTTGACAAGGATTGTAGCCTAAAGATCGTTTTCACTGTCACGCAATTGAAGAACCATTCATTGAATGAGGTCAACAAAATAGGATATTATAGGAAATAAGTAAATAAGTCATTCCTCCAAGTTTTAGGTCTGTGCGCCATCCCAAACTTTAGATATTCGTCGAAATGTTTTGCACAAATTTACAGAGCCCAGTATGGATCCGCCATATTGGTGCACCACAGATGTGCTCCAATATGGCGGCCGGAAAATACTGTAAACATCTGGAACTTACTTTGGTCATCAAGGCCACTGATTATCGGTACTGGACAAACAGACATTTACATAAACACATTTCCTGCTACTTTAACTTCTCAAATGGCAAAAAGTCATAAGATAAATGCATATTTTTTGACAAACACTATCGTAACTTTATGTCACGCACCGCCATAACTCTGAAATTCAAAGTGCGCTGGTTTCAAAACGAAGGACGCTACTGAGCTGAAAAGTTGCAAACAGATATAATTTTAGTACCTCTTATGCCTGATGTGGATGCAAACTTTGGTGGTTCTTTAGTTTTGGACTTCAGTACCTGATGACGTCACGTGAAAACGATCTATAGCAGCGTGACCTTTGAAACCAAACTCTGTGTCACTTATACACTTATCAGCTATTTATACAAACAACTGAGAGACCCGGGGTCATTGTATTGGGAGAGGGGGGGGGGGGGGGGGGATTCAACAACAAAGTTTATACGAGGAGGCTCCGCCCTGGGGTACACATTTAACCCCTACCCTTAGATATACCATTTTGGACAGAAAAGGTAGCCCCTGTCACATACCTACAACCGTAGAAATACTGCATCCCTTAGGTATAGGTAAACGTTTCACTTGCATACAGTAAGACACTACCTCTCTGGAACCTCTATTTTCATTCGCCCGTTGTAAACACTACGTCTATTGTTATTCAGGGCTAGGGTCATTGTTATGACCTGTTGTCTATTGTTTTAAGAACCAATGAAGTAACTCGTTCCGAGAGGTAGTGGGCGACCCCTTGCATAGCCCCGTAAAACACTTATTAGAAAATTCAGCCGACATTTGCGTCTATTCTATATATTTGGAAAGTTAATTACCGTAATGATTCGATTTAGCACCCGGGGTGCTAATTTACTTTTGGCACCTCAAAGGAGGGCGCTTATTCGAGACAGGGCGCTTATTCGGGACAGGGCACTTATTTAATTTTTTGAGAAACAACCAAATGTTCAAAACAAAACTTTAATAAATATTAAAATAACTAACAAATATAACAGAAAACTGTAGCAGTAACAAATTGTTGAAAGTTCATTTACTTTTAAAAGAATTCTTCATTTTAGCAGTAAATATATACATGTATGATACGGTGAATGTTCATGAGTTTATCTATTCAACTCCGATGACTTCAGTGTCATAGGGGCGGTTATAAGAATGGGGGCGTTTATTAGAATGAGGGCGCTTATTGGAATAGGGGCGCTTATTGACGAAAACACATTCGAAGGGGAGCGCTTATTCGGAAGGGGGCGCTTATTGGAAGGAGGGCCCTAAATGACAGTTTCAGTCCTTCAACTCGTAAAACCACTACCCCAGTCCGAAAAAAGCACCCTTTTCGAGCGGACCCTCCCCGCATGTAGTCAACTATAGGGGGTTTTCCCCCAGGGTTTCTATCTCTCGGTCAACTGACACCACAGTTTCCGCGGTCCCTAAGTTTCGTTTTAGAGATAGCAGAAATTTTAACTTAGCACCACTCTGTTTCTATATATGTACTGAAGAAGAGTCTTCCTTGACCCCAATGTCATGTGACGTGGTGGTGGTTGGAGGAGGAATATCAGGAATGTACATGGCGGAGACACTCATGAGAATGAAGAAAGAAGACAACGTGTGTTTGTTTGAAAAGGAATCCAGATTTGGAGGAAGGAACTACGACTACAGGTTTAGCCAAGCGCCCAACATCAGCATAAGTAAGAAATTGTTGAAATAATTGTCCTTCTCAAATATTAAGTTTTTTTTTGAAAACTGAGAAACGTTTGCAGTATTTCTGGAGAAGAACGCTACAGAAGAATACCTGATTTCCTGTTAGCAAATATGCAATAAATGGCAACATTAAACTGTGTTTTTTAAGGTCAATGAAAATGCACCCGAAGGTGTTCCGAAGGTGAGGTGTTAAGTAGAACTCGATTTTAAAAACACCCTACGAATTGTCAAGAAACAACTGATTATCTATTGAAATGAATGAAATGATCCTCGCAATGTGTAAGTAATTTGAGCAATTGAATTTTTCAGCCTGAAAAATAAAATTTCAGGTTACAACGGGATTTGCCCCATGACCTCTGCTGTATCGGTGCGTTGCTCAACCAACTGAGCAATGAAGCCTTGATACGTTGAGGGCAGGGCAATTAATTCAGAAGATGGAGTGGATAACGTACTTGTTTTCCTTTGATACTTGCTCTTGCAGGTTTAGGAGCTTGGCGAGTGGACAAAGCACACAAAGCTGTACTGTAAGATGACTTCATTTTCCATTAAGGTGGCTGGTAATGGTTTCCAGCACTTTCCAGCTCTTACACTTTGACTGGATAGTACAATAAATTTTTATCAGTTGATGCTACAATAATGGTATCAAATAAATGCCCAATGATTGCCGAGTACGTTTTGGTTACTTTCTTGACCTCACTGGTTTCCATAGCAACACTATAACCTGTTAAAAACACCCTTAATTTTAGCTTTAAGTGCTTATAACTCAAAAACGAGCTCGATGACCCCCAATTTTTATTATTGAACATTGATTAGCATGTTAAGATACAACTTTCTGCAAAGTTAAAAAAATTTCTACGAAGCAGTTTCAGAGCCACCTTAAATTTTTAAAAATTTAAGGTGGCTCTGAAACCGCTTCGTAGAAATTTTTTTAACTTTACAAAAAGTTGTATCTTTACATGCTAATTATAACTCAACAATAAAAAATGGGGGTCATCGAGCTCGTTTTTGAGTTATAAGCACTTAAAGCTAAAATTAAGGGTGTTTTTAACAGGTTATCCTGTTACTATGGTAACCAGTGACGTCAAGAAAATGACCAGAACATATTCACCAATCATTGGGCATTTATTTGATACCATTATTGTAGCATCAACTGATAAAGATTTCTAGTACAGACCCGTCAAAAGTGTAAGAGCTGAAAAATGCTTGAAAATGCTGGAAACCGATACCAGCCACCTTAAACAAATCAAATGGTCCAAGCTTAATTAATTAGTTGGCTTGATATTCTCATTTTTAATAAAAACTTAAAGCTCTAGTAACGACTATTTTGTATAGAACAAGTTTAAATAGTTGTTACGTTATTTTCAGTTACTTTTCGCGTGCACTTACATATTTGGAAGGTGACTATATTTAATTAATAAGTTTCGCAATTCCGGTAAAAAGTGAACAAACGTGTATTTCGAAGTCAATGTTGAAATGGATCCCACGTCAAAGAACAAGAAAACACTGGAAAGATACACAAGGCAAAGGCCTGGTTAAATCAGGCTAGTAAGAGCTGTGCTTATTAAAAGAGGTTTCGGCTGCGGATTTACAAGCTGTACAAATCAGAAGAAGAGTGCAAGTCGAAAACAAGAAAGGAAAGATATACACTTTCAAGCTTTCAAGGACAAATAGCGATAGCTTTATTCAGAACGATTGCCGTGAGCAAGCCCGTGACTCACAATTTATAGCATACCCGTTTTTTTTTTTTTTGCGAGTAGTGCATTTCACACTTCTGATTCACGCAAAAATTAGCAAGAATAAGGGATCTAACAGAGATTTTTTCTGTTTACAGGGACCTTGTGCGACGATTCAATATCCCGATGTTTGAATTAGGTTATATTAAACCAGCATATTTCGAAACAAGGGGATTCTATGCGTCTAGCTCCCAGTCTCTCAAGGAACAAGCTTTCCCGGCCTTGATGTCAGGCCCCTTTGCAAACATGACCGACGGTGAAATGTCAGCATATGCCTGGAAGAATATGTCGAATGAGAAAGCACTTGAATTTCCTTCTGTAGAAGATTTTATGTGCCAGCGCATGGGATTTGAAGGCTGTGAATTTCTCCGATCTTTGTTCGGAGGCAAAGTGGCTTACGGCATGGAGCAAAGTACATTGTTTACATACGAACACAGCCAGGCTAAAAAGCACTATTTTTCGTATGAATACCTAAGACCAGTTGGCGGCTTATCAGACATCACCACTGCGCTAGAAAATTCCGCGAAGCGTTTAGGAGTAAAGATGTATTTAAACGAGAAAGTAAAGGCACTCAACAGAGAAGAAAACACGTTTAATATATATACAGAGAAGTTTTCCGTGTCGGCCAAAAAGCTCATTATTGCCGTTCCAACTTTTCCATTTGAAGAGATCGATGGAGACGTGGCCATGGAGATTAAAAGTAATTCCTTGTTTAAAGCTATACTCGCACGACCTTCCTTTAAAGCCGCGGCAATTTACAGTTATCCTTGGTGGGCGAACGCGACTTCCTCTCACAACATAACACTGAAACCATTTGAAATGTTCACAACAGGATCAACTTGTTTGGTCGATATGATGCCTTACAGGTAAGCTTTCGTTTGAATACCGAGAAGTTACCTGGCAACGACTTCTAAAAGTAGCGATTTATAGTTCACGGTATGTTTCAAATCTCGAAAGTAGCAGCCCCCGATAGTACAACCTGAGCTTTAAGTACCGGCATTTGCAGGTATTTGCGAGGTGAGGTGATGTGAGGTGAGGTGAGGTGAGGTGAGGTGAGGTGAGGTGAGGTGAGGTGAGGTGAGGTGAGGTGAGGTGAGGTGAGGTGAGGTGAGGTGAGGTGAGGTGAGGTGAGGTGAGGTGAGGTGAGGTGAGGTGAGGTGAGGTGAGGTGAGGTGAGGTAAGGCAAGGTGAGGTGAGCTTTCCTTCAGTTATTTACTATTAAGGAATTATAATTTGCACTAACTATCTAGCTAACTAGTTTATCACTTAAATAAAGTTCAAGTAATACGCACTGCTTTACAAGGATGCGGTGTAAAACTTCAAGCAAAAACTGTGGTGGCGTAATTTAGTTTTGAAATTGTTTAGTGATGCCGGTCTGTCGCAGATCGGATGGCAAGCTGTTCCACAACTCTGCTCCTCTAGACAGGCCGGGTTGTGGAAGCGTTAGCTTGTTTATATCATCCCTTTATCGATAAGTCGTCATGTCGTCGCGCGACACAAAACTAGTACGCTGTGATGGAGCAAGAACCTATCCGGGGTGTCGAAACACTATAAGTAGATCCCAGCTTCATGTTACTGAAACCGGAGATTAGCGCACGGTGGCCTGATGGTTATTGCGCTAGACTCCGTATCGAATCGTCCCGGTTCGAGCCCAAGCCGGGGTCACTGTGTTGTGTTCTTAATTAAGCAAGACACCCTCATAGTGCCGGCTTCTCTCCACCCAGGTGTATAAATGGGTACTGGCGAAATAATGCTGGGGGGTAACCCTACGATGGACTAGCATCCCATCCAGAGGGAAATAGAAATACTCCTAGTCGCTTAATGCTACAGAAACCGGGATAAGCTCCGGAGTTATGGGCTACTTGGCTCGACGCAAACTTGACCTTATGATAGTATGGCCTTTGCGTTTGATTAATTCGTGATTTTCATCTGACCTCATCAAATTCTAAAGTCTAAACCGTTAATCTTACAAAGCTATTTTTTTACGTATTCTCAGCTGGACAAAAGAACATTGGTATAGATTCAATGTTTCCTGACTTTAAGGAGATAAAGAACTTTGAAATTCATGATGATCCGAAATGAACGTGTTTCTTAACTGTTACAAAACGGAAAATTAAGTGAAAGTTAATAATATTAATGAGCGAATATACTTTTCTCATTGTTACAATTCTATGGCCGCCATATTTGTGCCACAAAGAGGGACACAAACATGGCGGTTGCATACTAAATACTGTAATAACTCGGTTGCGGAAAACGCTACAGAGCTATTAATTTTGGCAAAATATTTATTTCTGCCAGCTCTATAATCTGATAGTTTCCGATGTTTTTTCCTGCAAACAATCAGTTTCTGTTACTTATGAAAACCACAAGATACATGCGTGGACCTTAAAGTTCTTAGTTTCAACTATACATCTGGTTTATGTTTTCCCGGCTGTTAGGGGCAGAGGAACTCAAGGAGAGGCCGTCATCCAGTTAGCTTACTCTTTGTACGGGTGTGCAGCCCAGTGGGGCAAACGTTCCAAGCTTCCCAAAGCAGTATTTGAGTCGGAACTAAAGAAAGCCGTTCAGGAAGTATTTCCAGGAATGGCTGTACCGGAGCCTTTAGACGTGGTATTCAAATATTGGGACAACACATGCTGGTAGGTAAAAACAGTAAATATTCTTTTAAGGGAAATGCTTCCTTCCATAAGCACGTATCATAAAAGTTTGTCTAAGGGTAACGGGAAGAGCACGGCTACCAGCGACACGAACGCGTCTAGGACGCGCGCGTTTTGGATGCGTCTATTCTTTCCAGTCTTCATGGTAACAACCAAATACAAGTTTTCAGGGAGGGTTGATGTGATGCAGTGATTCCAATCCCAGGTTACCAGACCCAGTGAAATAAAGGAAGAAAACTCTCCATGAACGAGACGCAAGATCACTTTGTTAGTTGACATTTGGTTTTTGTCCTTTTTTTTAAAAAAAAATAGGCTTGTCTGTTACGTTCTTGGAAAAGGTGAAAGCGTTCCTATCTAAAGCTGCCCATACAGAGGACCCGACCCGTCGAAATACCATTCATGGAGGTTGGGGGCTTGTGAAGGGGGGGATATAGTAGTAACGAGGGGCTTATTTCAAATCATTTATCAGCACTTTAGGGTACATATAAAATAAATAAAGTGGACTTTTTAATGTCTAAGTGCTGTTTGGTAACTCATTGCCACAAAATAGCAACAAGTAAATATGGTTTATGAATACATTGTAAAGCGTTGAATTGTTTTGCTTCTTCGTTCATAAATTGTCATGATTTGCCATCTAGGCAAGTAGGGGAGGTGGGAGGGGGTGTTTAATAGTAAGAGACTGCATTAAGTTTCAACAAAATTGTTAACCTCAACGATACCTCAACAGGCATCAGACAAAGGCAGGGTCCAATGTCAGTCGTTACGATCTAGAGGAATGGGCAAAACGTCCATTTCCTGGTGAAGAAATCTTTATGGTTGGTGAAGCGTTTTCGATCATAGATGCATGGAATGAGGGAGCTCTCAGGACGACATACAACGCTTTAAAAGAAGGCTGGGGAATTCTGCAACCAGAAAGTTAACATTGGAAGCAATGAAAAGCTTCACTTTCTAAAAGACTCGTCGAGGCTAATTTCTCTTTTACGGACGATGCCATATCTGCTCAAGTTTAGGCCTGGAGTAGTTTGAAATTGTTATTTTGCTGGAATTTGTTTCCAACAGTGCGCATTCTCATTTGCTACTTCAAGTTCATATGATGTCTAAGTTTAAAACTGTTTCCCGCCAAAAGTGTCTGAACGGGCAACATTGCAAATCTATGACGTCAGAGGGTAACAGTGCACTGTTACCGTCAATTAGCCATGTTCTAAACGAGCAGGGGACTGGGTACGAACATATTTTTTTCTTCGGTATAAACATTCAATATCGATTGAATTGAAAAATGAGGCACGTCATCTGAAAGAGCATCCAAAAATTAGTAAATTCACCAAATCTGACGGTTATTGGTTTAAACCCAAAGGCATGGTACACTTAGTATGGATTGGAGGGACAGGCGTCCTCCAATCCATACTAAGCTCTCTTATTTTAAAAGGCTAAGTGTACCATGCCTTTGCGTTTAAACCAATAACCATCAAATTTGGTCAATTTACTAATTTTTGGATGCTCTTTCAGATGACGTGCTCCATTTTCAATTCAATGGATACTGAATATTCGTACCAAGAAAAAATATGTTCGTACCCAGTCCCCTGCTCGTTTAGAACATGGCCAATTAGGGAGTTTAAGCAAACTACGACGGCAACGGCAACGAGAACGTCACCAAACAAAAGGTTTAATGCCAGAACAATAGCTCTGCACGTGCGTTTAAAGGTCAAATGAACCAAAATTTTGATTTTTCTTTATTTTTGCCCAATCTGTTAATTAAGAGCCAAATAAACATATTTTGAAGTTTCAAAGTAATTGGACTTTGCATCGCCGAGATATTGCAAGTTTAAAAGTGCTTATTTTTGGCCTTCATAATCGTGGAGCAGTCGGAAAAATTGTCGGGAAATTGTCGGAAACACAACTAAGACGTCACTGTTGATGACCTGTAAGATTGCGGGAAATTCAAAGTTCTGAAGTTCACCAAGTCGGTGACTTCGTTTAAAGCGGAAAATCATGGTGTTTTGAGTAGCAATAAACTGAAATAATACAAAGTCTAGAGTAATTACTTTTAAGTTTTCTGAAGATTCAAAATTTAGAGAACGTTGGGTTGTAAAAATGAAAAGAGAATTGTTTGAACCAAAACAAGCACTCACGCATTTATGCGGCTCATTTCACTGAAAACTGTTTTAAACAAAATCTATCAGTAAGGAGGTTTCTGGGTTCTGCCTTCAAGTCTCTAAGACTCGGCTAAAAGAGGATGCAGTCCCAACGACTTTTTGATCAGAAAATTAAATACGGCGAAGAGTGCCCGCCGAAGAACAAATTTAATACGGCGAAGAATGCCCGCCGAAGAACAGAGAGACTACGTACAACTCATATTCGTTCATATTTTGCTTAATGTAGCAAGTTGGAAGTAAGGAATTTTAATACCTATAGCTTGCTAGTATTTTTATTTTGATTATTAACTTGGCTTGTAACTTGGCAAGTATTACATTGCGAACTTCAATATCAACTTCAGTATCGATTGAATATCCTCACCGAATAATGCAGCTTCCACGTGCACGCTTTTTGAGACGTGTTTTTGACGCTTGTTAATAAGTACAAGCTAAATAAAATTTACATCTCTGTGGCCAAAATATGGACTATAAACAGGTAATAGAACCAAACCTCACAGTGTCCGCGGAAACAGTCGGTAAACGCTCTGTATTTATTATTCACCACTGAATTTTCCTTCACCTGAAAACGACACGAATTTATTCATTCAACAAAGTTTTACCCTGTGTGATGGTTTGCGGTTTCGGATTTGCATTGAGAAATATCTTTTCATTCAAGTTAAATGTTTGTGTAGAAATTTATTCTTGTGTCTTGTGTGACTCTCGAGTACGAAAAAGAAAATAGTGAATACAATCTTAGCTTTTGGCCACATCCACATTCGCGCTCATACCGATCCGGGTTTGCAAGCCGCACACGTCCTGATTATATATAATTGCGTGCAAATCCAAAAAAACCTGCATTTCAGTTGAGGTATATAGCAAAATTCTTTGTTCCATACCAAGCTGAGCGGACTGATGATTTTTATTAGCCATCCAGTGTTTGAAATCCTCCTATATCGCTTAATGCTCACAATTTTACTCAGTACTTTAATAATTATTAATCTTTTAAACTGGATTCCAGTGTATAGTTAAAAGTATAACTACCATGTTTTAAAAGAACTTTTCAGAATTACTTGAATTACTCAGACTGACTCAAACTCTCAAACTTTACATTATTCGCTCTTCAAATGACGATCGCCCCCTCGATCGCAAAGCCGTCAAAAACAAAACTATTACGTCACAAAATTCAAAGCTCGATCCATTCTTTCCATTCCAGTGCGCGGTCATTTTGGAAACGTTTTCGTGAAGCCTTCGGAAATCTTCGTAGTTTTTGCTATAGTTCACGCTTTAAGGCTCAGAAAGCAAAATTTCTTCCTAAGTTAATTTAATAATGGGTTCTTTTAGCGTTTGGTTGCTTTAAAATCGCAAAAGAAAGAATGTCGAAAATTTGGTTCATTTGACCTTTAAAGTCTTGGTACATTTCAAAGCCGTCCTCTGCAAAACAACAACGTGAAATGACCCAATTCTGCGTATTCTGGACAACGTGAACCACGACGGCTAAATTTTGATTTTTCTACTTGGATTTGAATGCTCTCTTTAGATATTCAGCTTGAGCTAGTTCTAAACCGATAGATACACTGAATACATCTGGATAATCAGCGCGAGATTCTCGAGTAAAATATAAATTCATTTTTCATCAGGCGTTGTCCTCGACGTCGCCGTCGTCATTGCTTAAACTCCCTAATGTTGACCGACGACCGCCGCCGTTCTTCTTAGTCTTCGTTGTGCTATATAACAAAGCACTTAGCTGATGTAAGATATTTTTAAATTAGTTTTTTTTTACATATTTTCCCATTAAACTTTGTAGTTAGTGGTCAGTAGCGTAAATGAGCATTTTGTTAAATTTCCAGGGAACGCCGTGCATCGTTAGTATTAAGGCAAATAAAGTAATTAAGGAGAAAAATTATTTACTCATTTTGGTTAACACGTATGCGTGATGTAATTTTGAAGGACTCAGCAAAAGGTAGATTTTCACCTGTGACATATGTGAGGTCCGGAGTCAAACAGACAAGTATATCGTACAAAATAAACATAGCGTTAGGGAAAAATCAATCACAGAAAAGGCAAACAATATTAAAAGAAATAAATCTAACTAAAAAATGTTAAAATTCGTGACGGTAAAGCTCTTTGTAGTCCTATGCTTAATTATTTTTCGTGCACTGCTATAGAAATACAAGTGTAACAAGCAATTTCCAAGATGGCTTTAACCGAGGGTTGCCTCAAGGCCGTAACTCAAATGTTTGTATTTGAAGGCCAGTTCCCACCGTAGATAAGTTTAGGAAGTTCTTGCTGACCTTGGTTTGTACCTCCACGAAGATTCCTGTTATAGTCTATTAGGGCGCTTAAAGTGCACATGAACCAAAATTTCATCGTCCTTTTTTCCGGCAGAATCGGTCGGCCATACCGGTAGACAGCTGTTTCGGGAAACGTTTGTTGGAGAAAAGCAAACGCGACAATCCCGAAAGGTAATCTGGGATATGATCAATACATTTCCTGACACCGTACTGTTTAAGGTGGGGGTACAGGTGAATTTGAGTGAAATTTTAAGAGTTTTAAAGAAGGGATACAAGAAAGAAAATTATTTTTGGAACACCACCAGACAGTTGACCCCAACGCAAGAGCACCCCAGGTTGTCAGGGGACTGTTTGGGTGTCCATCTACTAATTTTTAACTTCAAATTCTAATTTTAAAATTACATTAAATCTTTTATATTTCTTATTTCTCCAAATTTTACTAATCCTTTGAGAAAAACTATCTCTTTCCAAAAATCCCCAAAAATCACCAAAAAATAGCTTTGTGGGATGAACAGAGGGTTTTGAGAGTGTTTGAAACGGGAGCGAGATATTCGCATTAAACCCAAGCGAGTTACGCGGTGGAAAAACGGGCTTCAGGCGAACCCCCGCCTTAACCTACTTTTTTTTTGCTTTCTTTTAGCACTCGCAAACATACGACGATGGCGTCTCCTGCCATTTGTTCAGATTTCTCTGAAATGCTGAAGTTAAGGAACAGTGAACTTGAAACTAACCACAATACATTTCGGGATTCTCGCGTGCACTTTTCTCCAAAACCTTTCTCGAAATAGCTGTTTTTGAGAGCAGTTTTTCGTCGTTAGTCAGATTTTTCCTGTCAAATTATTCACTGCATAAATATTACACACTGTTGTGGTGGATTTGTGCGAAAATCTCGTAAAAAAAACTGAACTTTGCGAAAGGATGCGAATTCAAGAGCCAACAAGGGAATTCAGAGTCTTGGGATTGTCGTTTTAAGCCTTTTCGAGTTTTCTAACTGAATATTCATTAAGTGGTAGAAACTTTTAGCGAACAAAACCTTATTACCCGAAATTGTGAGCTGTTGTTGCCTTTCCGAAAATCGTAGCGTGCGTTTTCCCGTACTCAAAACAACATTTTTACCCCTCTGAAAACAATTGATGTTATATTAAATGCCCCATATTACGAAGGCTCGAGGTGAAATTTCACGAAATAAAAAATCCTAGGGGATAACAGGTCTTCCGAACAGATAATATTATTTACCGAAATAATCCGTTGGCTGACCCTGCGAAAATTTGATACTTTACGAAACAGAACTTTGCAAAATGATACTTTGTCAAACGGAGCTTTGCTAACTGAAATGGTATTTTGCGGAATGGAACTTTGCGAAATAATATTTTGCGAACTGATATTTTGTAAGCGAAATGATACTTTGCGTAACAATACTTCATTTAAATAAAATGAAACTTTGCGAATTGAATTGGTACTTGGTGCATTGATATTTCTGTGGGAAAATATACTTTCCGAAATGGTACTTCTGGCCGGAAAACATGGTTGTGATTTGACTTAACGCAGCACTTTGCAAGATAATACTCTGTGCATTAGCGGCATACGGAAACAGAACTTTGAGAAATGGCCTCTGAAGAATGGATGTATACGAAATTGTACTTTGTGAAAAAGCACTTCTACTAGTTTGCGAAATAACACTTGACACACGGATAATTTACATGAGAAATACATGGTACTTTGCGAATTAAACTCAGTAAAAATAAAATCCTCAGGCCTGTATGGGAATATAGTAACTGCGGCAAAAATGATGCGAAATACTAGAAACTTTGTGCCGAAGTTTGTAACATACGAACTTTGTGAAACGATTCTTCTGCAGGGAATCATGTTCTCACTTGGCGAATTTGATTCTGTATGTGTGAAATGACAGCGGGTGGAATAGAAATAACTTTATTTAAATCCTTGCATTATGGTACTTAGCGAAATGGCCCTTGGCGAATCGACACATTGGGAAACAATACATTGCGCATCACTGGCTTGCGAAATGTAGCTGTGTATACGAAATGGAACTTTGAGAGAATTAGGCACTCGACGAAATGGAACGACACACAATCGGGAGGCCGACGCGACGGCTATTTCCGCGTGAGGAATAGGAGGCGGCAGCATGCATCGAGTCGAATAAATTAATTACCTTTTCATTCAAAACCGACAATAAAAACCCATTTCAGAGAAGGTGAACTTCAAACACAGTCAGCCATTTCCAAACGCGAAACATGGTTAACTTCTCCAGTTCAAGTTTTCCAGCAAACATCACCAACACGTTTCCAAATACAAGCAGGGACGCAGAGACACCAAAGATTCCGCTGGAGGTCAGTATGATAACAGTCATTATATTTAACGCTATCACCTGTCCATTCACAGTACTGCTCAACGTGATGGTGATCCTCGCCGTCAAACGAAGACCAAGACTACAGAGCAACACCAACATCTTGCTGGCCTGTCTAGCGGTAACCGATGCTCTTGTTGGTCTCGCTGTGCAAACGTCCTTTATCCAATGGAAAACGCTGCAGATCTCTGGCGGTGAAGGCAGTTACGCCGAAACTACTCACAGGTCTTGTTTACGGGCTGTATCTGTTTGCTCTTGCCTTCATCTGATGTTAGTTACCTGGGAGAGGTTGATGGCGATCAAATTTACAATGCGTTATCCTTACATTGTTACAAAGCGAAACATTACGATTGCCGTGATCTCATTTTGGATCTTTTGTATCACTGGCGAGGTATTTAGATTGACAAAAAGCGCAGCGAGATTTCTCAGCTTGTTAGTCGCTTTGGTTCTGTTTTCGTGCTGTTTTCCTACGCGGCATTGTATCGTGAAACGCTTCGTCACCACAAGATGATCAAAACTCAACAGCTCCCGCAACATGAAGTGCAAAGGTTTCTTAAAGAAAGCAAAGCGCTCAAGACGACTGTGTTTGTTATGGGTGCTGTTGTAATATGCTTTCTGCCCTCGGCCTTTACCATTTTGTCACTACACGTGGCAAAGTTAAATATGGGTGTGTCAGGTATTCCTTGTCCATGGGTTCGCACGTTTGCCATGCTGAACTCACTCCTCAATCCATTAATTTACTGTTGGCGACAGAAAGAAATGAGACAATTTGTCTTTCGATTTTCATCTCCAGCTGTACAACCCCAAGTTTAAACACACAAAAAAATACAAAACTTTTATATTCATACAACAACTGCGCTAGTTTAACGACCTTGTTGTATTTCAATAATTAGTGAGTAGTATAGCGAGAGACAAAATGGTGTCATACTCGGGTAAGGATTGTAAACACACAAATAAAAGTTGTAAGTAGAAAGTGAAAAATAAAGTCCAAGAAAATGAGACAATTTGTCTTTCGATTTTCATCCCCAGCTGTACAACCCCAAGTTTAAACACGCAAAAAAAATACAACACTTTTATGTTCATACAACAACTGCGCTAGCTAGATAAACGACCTTGTTAACCGCGCGGCCATGGGCCGAGCGCGGTTCTTGCTCTGCACGGGATTTATTATTATTTTTCGTCGTTTTTTTTTGTCCGTGACCAGACCCAAACCTCAACTCGGCCAATTCGCGATCGGAACTTTGAATCACGCAACCTGGGATGTTTATTCGCCAAAAGCTGTTGAAACGTTAATGTATGGATATTCTTTTCTCTATTGTATATGAAATATATTTTCTTCGGGTTTTATGGAAGCGTTGGAATCGAAGCGAATATTGAATACACTAAAAAAGGTATTACGTCATTATGGAATGCGCTGATGTTGCAGTTTTCACTTTCACTACGTGACAAATAAGATTGTGTTTTCTTTGGAAGTTTGTTTCGCCAGAAGCAACGGTCATTGATTTATTTGCAATTTTGCGAGTATTTCTTGTGAGTTTAGGCAATTGGAGTGAATTATTTGGCTGTGTCATTAGAGCGAGTTCAGATATTTGAAGGAAAATGAAATATTTGCTAAGGTAAACAATTGAGCATGCCCATGCTTGCAGGGGTTACGTCATTAGTAGGGAAAAACCACCTAGCTAAAGATAGCTGAAAATAACGTAAACCACTGATTTTGTGACTCGCGTGACTACTTTACTTGTTCGCCAAAAGCTGTTGAAATATGAATGTACGGAAAATGTTGCGGATATTGTTTTCTTTATTGTGTAGAAAGTATCTTTTCTTTTGGTTTTATCGAAGCGTTCGATTCAAAGCGAATGTTGAATACACTGAAAAAGGTATTACGTCAGCCATGGAATGCGCTGATGTTGCAGGTTTCACTTTCGTTACGTGACAAATAACATTGTGTTTCATTTGCATGTTTATGTCGGCAGAAGCGACGGTCATTAATTTAATTTGTTTCCTCTTCTGCGAGTATTTCTTGTCGGTTTAGGCAATCGAAGTGAATTCTTTGGCTATTTCCTTGAAGTGAGTTCAAATATTTGAATAGGAAATAAAATATTTGCTTAAGTAAACAATTGAGCGTGCCCGAACGTGCAGGGGTTACGTCATAAGAAGGGAAAAACCCCCAAGCTAACTGAAGCTATCCAGGGACAACGTAACCCTCGGATTGTGTGACTAACGTGACTACTTTGCTAGTCCTTTACTCATAATGCAAACAGATTAAATTTAACCGTAGCTTTTGCGAAAGAAAGCTGTTAATTAGCCAAAAATATAAGCGCGGTTTTAAGTTGCTATAGCAACTTCTTGTTGTATTTCAATAACTAGCGAGCATTACAGCGAGAGACAAGATGATGTCATACTCGGGTAGGGATTGTAAACACACAAACGTTGTAAATAGAAAGTGAAAAATAAAGTTCAAGAAAAGGTTTATGTTGTTTATCGTCACTTGCATTCGAAGGCGTGTGCAAATTGCAAGCGAACGTCAGACCTGGGAATAAGATTTGGTAATTGGGTGGGCGATTCAGTCAGTGTGCGAGTGAAATAGAAAAAAAAGTAAAAAACATTCGAGGCACACAGAAGTGTTTTTTTCTCTCAATTCATTTACAAAATATTTATAAACGGCAGTAGTACAGCCTTTATTTAAATAAGGGAACCCCATCAGCTGTACAATTTAGACTGTTATCAATAGAGGCCCCCATAAAAATAAAAAAAAATACACATTCAAGACACATTCAAGTGGAGTTTTTGTTCTTCATTCATTTGCAAAATATTTACAAAGCGTTTATCTTCTTTAAATAGGTCTCAGCTCGATTAAAATTTGTTGAAAAAATTGCACATTCCCATTTGCTGGCTCTGCGAAAAGAGCGAGAAGTCTGGAAACTAGACTGGACTTTGCACTAGTTTGAAACTAGTTTGATTTATCTTGACAGTCGTTACCAACTCCCGGCTCATCGTCCGTTATTTCACTGAGGTCAGTAACATCGACTGCCTTTGCCCTTTCTTGCTTTATAAGTAGTTTCAGCAATCGCTTTTTATCAGCGGTGATACGAAAACCCAGATCCTCAATTTCCTTCTTGATGTCTTCATTGCTGTAAGAGTGCGACTCCCTTGCGTCGGATTCAGAATGAACTGTTGACTGAGATGACTTGCGGAAACGTGAATCACAAGAAGCTCCTGCGTGATTCCGTGGTGAGCGTGACAAGCGCGATCGTGAAAGTTTTGATCGTGAGCGAGACCGTGAATTTCGTGACTGTGAGTTTCGTGACCGTGACCTTCGTGAACGCGAGTTTCGCGAGCACGAGGGCGCATCGTAACTCATCGACGACTCTGAAGTTGAGCGAGAACGTGAATACACTTTTGTTCTTTTGTCGAATTCCTGCGGGCAGGTCTTTGAAGCTGATTTTATATTTGAGCGAGAATGTGATCGACTACGAGAACGGGATCTTCTCTTTTTTCGATAGCTTTTTTCCTTCTTCAAGCTTTTACGTCTTGAACAAACCAAGTCCGAATTTGAAAGATCACGTTCATCAATTTCCAAACGTCTTTCTCTTTTTGAGCGATATTTTTCTTTTATGTGCGAGCGTGAACGTGAACGTGAACGTGAACGCGATCGATGATAGTCTTGTCTCGGTCGTTCCTCCGTTGTACGTGAACGATCTCGTGAGGAACGCGATTCAGTACAACCAGAGCGAGATCTACATTTTTCACCTTGTACGATCCTCTTTCCTTTAGGAACAGATCTTGATCGAGAGCGCGATTGTGACGCAGGCCTGTTCGTCTTTCGTTGACTCATTCTTAGATCGATGCGCGAAGCTCTTGACGAAACCGGAGATGCGTTGCTATCACTGCTGACTACAATGACCTCCACTGGAGGAGAACGAGATACAGACGAATGAATTGAAATACTTTTTGACCCATCTGCTTGCTCTAAGTCATTGTCCAAACATTGCTCACTTGTGTTTGGTTTCGTTTTATGCCTCTCAGAATCTTTCTGCTTGTGCTTTCGTTTGTTCTTATGTTTATGCTTGTGTGAATGCCGATGGCAATGGTGACTATGCTTATTTTTTCTCCGTGATTCCTCGAGCGTTGTAGCTTCACTTGTGGACCTGCTTCTGTTCCTTGGTCCTTTCGAATGCGAAGGTGCATTGGCTGGTTCGTCACTATCCGAACACTCGACGTTCGTCGATACAGTGTGTGGACTATCCAATGATACTGTTACAATTTCTGCTGACGTCAGCAGTCCATTCAGCCCGGACGTGCCTGGGGACGAGCTAGGAGACCAACCTGTATTCTCCCATACTAATACTGGAGAATCTCTGCCCCAGTCTGTTTGCAACACTTCCAACATTGGTTCTCCAGAGGGGCCTGGGACAGGTGTTTGCCAGCCTGAAAAATCAAGACATGAAGTTTGAATATTGCTAGATATAAATGGCGTTTCACTATCAGATTGTCTTATTGGTTCATAATAGTTAACATCAAAGGTCCTAACCTGAAGTTTGACTGTGAAACACAGTCGGCGTTTCTCTCACTTGCTCACGAGACTCGTTGTCCCAGTTGTACAGTGCACGCTCGTCATAAGCAGTCACATCAAATGGCGAGCGAGCAAAGCTTATAAACTCGTGGATAAAATGCTCCGTTTGATTAAACAAGAACGGCTGAAGTTGGCTGTAAAATACATCAGAATTGAGCTCAACTCTGGTGAAAAAATACAAACAAGTGTGTTACCCCATATATTATATTGGAAGTAACTTTTTTAAGCTTAACGTTTCTTTTAATTAAAGTGTAGATCATTAAAAAAGTCACTTTTCTCGCCTGAATAACTTAAAAACCGGCTAAAGCCTGTCCATTGTCGTTGTGGGGTGTGAAAAATGTATACTGCAGACCTTGCACTCTCACAAATGGTCTGGTTCAACTCAGCCGTAAAAGACGTTCTGGTTAGTCTGAATAACACTGTGGCTAGCTTGTTTAATAATGGTAACAGTAACACAGTAATCCAGATCGAGCAGTCCGGGTTGGAGCCCTGGCCTGAGCACTGCATTGTGTTTTTGAGCAAGACACTTTACTCTCATAGTGCCTCTCTCCACCCAGGTGTACAAATGGGTACCGGCGAATTCAATGCTGGGGGTAACGCTGCGATGGACTAGCATCCCATCCAGGGGGGGGGGGGGGGGGGGGGGGGAGTAGAAATACTCCTTGTCGCTTTATGCTACGGAAACCGGGATAAGCTCTGGCCTGGTGGGCCACTAGGCTCGTATGTAGACTTTAAACTATACATGTACTTTAAAACGTTTACTGGTTTGCAGTCAGCACTAATTATTTTGTCACAAACTGGTTGTTGAGTTCTTGGGCAAGTTAAGTTCTGGGACTTACGTTAGTTTTGCACAGTTTTTTTTTACTAAAGAATCTCATAGACAAACATATATATTTTACTGAGCAAGAATTTAAAAAAAGAGTAATACATACTTGGTGATGAGAGACAATATGATCTGAAGGACGAAATCAACATGACTCTCTACATCATTCAGCAACACCCTTAAATCTCTGATAAGCCACGGAATCAGTCGATGAGTGCAAGCAGGGTTGACACGATAAAATTCTGGGGCTAAGAAACAGAGGAACTTAGTTAGAATATTTGTCCTCAGTTTGTAACAATTTTATTAGTTGGCAAGCTAAGGGGGTAAGCCCTTAATGAAATATTACCCCCCCCCCCCCCCAAAAAAAAAAAAAAAAAAAACTTGAAGTTAACCGTCTAATATTATTGTGTGGGGTGTACAGTGGGTATGCAAATAGTTTGTGTGCTGGATCCTAGATTCAACACTCCAGGAGATATGCCCTACCAGCATCACAACATGACTTCAAATAAAAAGGCAGTCATTGGACAATGCTCAACCAAAATTTGCCCACACATATCCAACTGGATATTTCAACTGGGTCAGACATGATGTCTTCCCATTTATTTTTAAGACATTAAATAGAGACTATATCATTTTGAAAACGAATTTGAATCCACCTTGAACAAATTTGGCTTCCATATACGCTTCTTTTCTAGAATGTGCTTTTGTGCTGCGAGAATTACAAATCCTATATAATGAGCAAATTCACTGGAATTGCCTTAAGCGGGGGTCCTTCTTAACTACAGATACATAGCAGTTGCTAAGGGATTGCTGAAGACGAATTTTGGTGGCAAGCCATTTTGCAGTGTTTCGTATTGCTAAATGGCGAATCTTTTAGAGGGGAACACTTCCTTTGAAAAAATTGACACTGCTCGCGCGTACCTAGTGCCAGTCCCAAACCGCGCGTTAGAATTTAAAATCCCTAAAACTTGGAGGAAAGAAGGTAGAGTTCTATACTTTTTTAAGAATCAGAAATAACTGAGCCTTCTTTACAATCCTACGTAAGGATTTACCATTTACACATAAAAAAGTAACGCTACTGAAGACAGTCTGGAAATACGGGTGTCTTTTACATCATAACTTTTATAATAATGCGAATTTCATAAAACCCATACGATGCATTAAGCACGTGGACGTTCTTTATTTATTGGCACTGATTTTGATTTTCAGATCTATATGCCCTTTCAGTTTTAGGGTTTTTTCTATTCTGGTCACGTGGCTTGTCAAATATGGCCGTGTTTTGAAACTTTTGAAGGACTCTTCAATTGAACAAAGTTGTGCAAAAACCATATCCATAGGAAGTCTGGTTTCCAAAATACGATGGTTAGATACCTTCCATAGCAACAAATTGGTGGTTAAGAAGGACCCCCCTTAACACAATCTACAATATTGCACTGAAATCAACAAAGGACAGATTTGGGTAATGATAATTTCAGTTCTCTGTACAGGAATGAAACATTTGTGTTGCGCTTAAAGGAAATAAAGTTCAACATAATGTGAAGTCCCAGCAATTTTTTATTTTGTCTGACCAAAATGGTTACTTAGCTGGACATACGTCCCTTCAAGGCAAAATGATAATTTGCAATCCTGTACTATGCTATGCTCTTGAGCAAGATACATACAGCACTTGGCTTTTCAAGTGCCTCTTTTCATGATCCAAGGGTGCGGCGTAAATGGGTACAGGATCATTTTGTTGGGGCGGTCATCCAAAATGTTATTCTAGCTGCTCCATGTCAGAGAGATTGCAGTTACAGTGTGGGCTACAGACTTGTTACCCACTGTATGTAGGCTTATTAAAGTTCTGCTTTACTTTCTCACTTTGTACAGAAACAGTAGAATCCTAATTAATTTTCTTGCACCTCCTGGGGAAACGAAAATGATTTGAGAAAGCAGGAGTTTGAGAAATTGGGGGTAAAATCCCGGGGGGGGGGGATCCCCTATAAAAATGATGGGGGTGCTTGTCCAAAATTTTGAAGAGAACCCCTAAAAGGGGCCAGAATCTTGATTAGTGGGCATGGCCCCTTGAAATAATTTTCATCCCTAAGAGGTACTGCTCCGATATTTTAATGCAAGAAATGATTTTTTTTCTAGAAATGATAGTTCCCTTTTCGGATTACTGCGATTCCTAATATAAACCTCGTGGGTCATATATTTACCATAATAGCCTTCAAGGTTGCACAAAAACGAGCAAGGTGACCCCCATTTTTTATTGCATTTTTGCAATGTTCATAACATAGTTATGAACTGGACCAAGTCTTAGAAAATTTTGATTACTCAGACCTTCTTTTTCAGTGGAATCACCTTAATAGCAATAAAGTTGATTCATCTTCTACTTGTGAAGTTATACTTTGGCTCAATACCCTAAACGGTACTGTGATAACTCTGACAGTGGCCATTTTTTTTTAACACTCCAAGCGGTACAGATCTACAAATTTTGACCCCTAAAAGGTACAATGAGCACCCCTGTCATATTTATAGGAAAGACCCCACCAGGGTAAAATCACAGAGAAGTACTATCCAAGGGAAGGGAAAGTTGGTAAAAGAAAAATTGGGATTCTACTGTGCACATTAATGTAACTTACAGATTTCCCTTTGCCGAAAACGACCTTCCTGAGTAACTCCTCGCACCCACAAGTTATTACTGTAGATGGTCCTGTGTTAAATATCACATAAAAGTAAATTAAAAATTTGAATAATTCTTGCACTATCTGCAAGGTATGTATTCTCCCCTTAAAAAAATGCCCATGTACATTAACTTGGCAGAAATACAGAGGCAATCAGAAGGGAAAGTTACATTGGACTGAGATCACTATAAAGTGTGCGCACCTTCTTCTTTCGCGAGCTATTGCTTTTCTGTCTCTTTGTGCTGCATTGTGAGCGTGGCGTCGTCTTGCTCGCTGACCCCAAGGGTCAGTTTCATTTGCCTGTTGCTGCTGCCTCTGTTGTTGTCTATTCCCATCTGTTAATGTCGTTCTATAGCGGAAACGCCTTCCATCGCTTTGTGACTGTTGTGTTATTGGAGCATCAGGCTTTGAAAGGTAATGCTGTGAGCAAGTGAAAGCAATCAAAACAAATCAAACACCAACAAACAAACATACACTTAAATAATCTCCAGCATTTTAAGAGCCAATGTTACCAACGGTCAGACAAAAGACGGCAAGTGTCGAAAAATGGATTTCGCTTATATTCTTACCATAGGTAGGTCTTTGTGAGAAACAAATACCAGCATACTTAGTTTGGCTGAATATCAATTTGTTTTCGAGAAAATCGATAATCCTTGAAAACCGCCATATTGCCATTTTCGGAGCTCAAAATTTATGCCGAGTTTCGTAGCTTCGCGTGAAAAAATAAAGCACTCTGGAAGGAAAATGCCAGCCAAATGTTGTAGAATGACATCAAATAAGTACGTGGAAAGCAATTTTAGTCCTTCGTGTCCTTTTACAAAATATAATTAAATTTATTTGACACACTTTTAATAGGGTTCAAAATTGGTCAAACTTATCGTCTAATTTAAGTATGTGCGAAGTGAAATAATTGGTCAAAAATTCGGTATTTGCAAGTCAAAGGACTGTTCTTTACGACTTTAGAAGGATTAGCTGGGGAAATGATTTCGTGCGATGCTTTCGAATTTTGAAGTTGCCTAAAATTCGTCAATTAGTAATCGTGGAGATACCGCCGTTTATGTAAACATTTCACGCAAAGGTTGAATTCTTCCCGACGCGAACTTAACTGTGTCTAATAAAAACGTAGACATGCTTACCTTGATGTTGCTGAAGCATTTTAAGCGTTGTATTCTTCATTCACGATAAAACCCAAGCCCGCGGTGAAGTTAGTTAAACGATTTTCTTGACGCCATGTGTCATTAATTTCCTCGTCTTGAAGTGACATCTCTTTTTCATTCGTTGTTGAAAACACTCCAGTCTCAAGTGATCAACGTAACAGCCATGCATAGTATTTTTGCTTTAAATCAGCTTCGAACTGAGAAGCAGAGGAAGATAAACCGGTTAAGGAGAGAAACCGTCATTTCAAAAACCGCCATTTGTCCCGTGGCGGCTAATTTATTCACAAGGACAATTTCACCTGAAATTGACAACCACTGCCGTGACAAAGTAAGAAGCAAGCACCGTACCTTTTTGGTATCTGGTTAAGGTATTTTGTTGTTATTATTTTAATCTGAGCTTAAAATTGCACACAGTTGGACTGACCAGAAAAAGAAATTTAAGTCAGTTCAAATAGACCACCGTTTGCAAAATGGTTGCGTATAAACGCCTTTTACTTCCGTGCCGGAAGTGCTTCGCTTTTCCTTATTCAATTCATATCGTTATTTTCCAAGATCTTCCTTTTTAGATTAAAGCAACAAAGAGATAAAAAAGCTTTATTGCTGCCCTTTGATCACTCTACAGTCAATATTTAAGAATCATCCCGTGGAGTCCAGCCTGAATAAGTTTCAATAGGTGGATGCAGTGGGAGGGTGCCAAACATCAACACCCTGGTCATTAGCCTTGTAATTCAGTGATGCACCATAGATGCGAAACACTTTAAATAACGAATACGTGTAGTCTGTGAGTTGGGAGTTGACATATTTCACGTTAGACGGATTGTCACTGACTCTTTTTACATTGTTTCGTAGACGTTTCGGCTATAAATACTTAAGCCTAATAAATGCGAGTTCGTTGTTATGCGCTATTTGAATGTATCTCGAGGGTTGCGCGGGTGACCATAAGCGCCAATGGGGATACGAAATTGGTTCAAGTCCTCAGAAGGGCAATGTGTTAAGTCATAACAGCGATATTTTTCACTTCAACAACAACTGTGGCAAACATGATTGCAAAACGACAGGGCGATAACCTTGTATGCAACAAGGTTAGAGCATGGTGCTGGTGTTGCTCGGGAAGTCGCTGGGAACGTTTCCAGTAAAATATTTAAGATCCTGCCTGATATGCGAGACTTTTGCAACTCACTGGAAATGGGTGTGTTCAATCTTTCAGGGAAGCGAAAGCAACCATTAATTCAGCTAGAAGACACCGACAAGAGAATTTTGTAGTCAGATGTAGTCAGTGCAAAGGAAAGAAATGAGGTAAATTCAGGCCCTTAGGGTGGATTCTGTTGAGGGGGGTTCTTTTATGTTTTGGGAGGTATTTTAGCACCGGAGGCGCTTGCACGAGTTCCGAAGGAACGAGCCTCTGGGGGGTCTTCGTGCTTGCCCTCCCAGAAAATTTTGCAAATTTGGGTTCTCTCAAGTGCCATTTCCTGCATTTTGACATCGGTTCTGAGGTGGGGTGCATTTTCATCTACATTTATTAAGTTGATAAAATCTTGTAAGACATCACATCAACTATAAATAAATGCCAAAATAAATACAAAATATGTACATATGCATAAATTACATAAAAGTGATATGTCGAAATAGCAGGATAATTAAATAATAATTCTTAATTATTAATATTTGCCTTCAATATTAGCTCTTTGGAAAGTAATTTTCATTCTAAAAAAATTCTGTAATGTTCAGACAGTTTTTAAAACACAAATATTAAAATAACATGCAGGGTGCGTGGATGAGTGGACAAGGCTGATCGAAAGAATGATGAATTATGATGAATTATTTGAAAACGATTAACCAATCCAAAAGATTAGAACTTCATACTACAGTTACAATCTGGTTGCAGCTTCCTCCCATAATGCTGGCAAGGAAGGTAGTCGTCCGTGTAATCGACCGGTCACAGTCTTTTGATTGTTTTGTGTAAATTTTTTTATCTTTTCAACCCAACCCCACCGTACGGGATTGGAATCAGATTCCCAAGCAGTCCTTTATACCCGGCAATTTTTAGGAGTATAATATTTGGCTGGTGATTGACCTTAGTGAAATCAGTGCAAGAATTAGCACAAAGACATCTATCTATCTACAGCCTAGAACAAATCAACGAGCTATGAAATGTGAAATGAAACTTGTACTAATGCATTCTTTTTATGTAATTGTTGTCTAAACGTTATATGAACGCAATACTATTTCGCAAGTAAGGAGGCGAGGCAGCTACCTCACACCGCAGCTCAGGCGGGGACACCTTCTCCACCGCTAACCACCCCCCCCCCCCCCCCTTCCTGATCTTATTCAGGCTGGTTTCTACAGGATGATCCTTGAGCATTGACGGACGGCCGAACTTCCGGCCCGGAAGTAAAAGGCGTTTATACGCAACCATTTAGCAACTTTTGCAAACGGTGGTTTACTTGAACGATTGAAATTTCTTTATCTGCTCAGTCCAGCTGTATAACAACAGCAAAATACCTTAACCAGATACCAAAAAGGTACGGTGCTTGCTTCTTACTTTGTCACGGCAGTGGTTGTCAATTTCAGGTGAAATTGTCCTTGTGAATAAATTAGCTGCCTCGGGGCAAATGGCGGTTTTTGAAATGACGGTTTGCCACTGAACTGGTTTAACTGCCTCTGCTTCTCAGTTCGAAGCTGATTTAAAGCAAAAATACTATGCATGGCTGTTACGTTGATCACTTGAGACTGGAGTGTTTAATTTTCAAGAACGAATGAAAAAGAGATGTCACTTCAAGACAAGGAAATTAATGACACATGGCGTCGAGAAAATCGGTTAACTAACTTCACCGCGGGCTTGGGTTTTATCGTGAAGAACGAATACAACGCTTAAAATGCTTCAGCAACATCAAGGTAAGCATGTCTACGTTTTTATTAGACACAGTTAAGTTCGCGTCGGGAAGAATTCAACCTTTGCGTGAAATGTTTACATAAACGGCGGATCTCCACGATTACTTTAATTCACGAATTTTAGGCAACTTCAAAATTCGAAAGCATCGCACGAAATCATTTCCCCAGCTAATCCTTCTAAAGTCTTAAAGAACAGTCCTTTGACTTGCAAATACCGAATTTTTGACCAATTATTTCGCTTCGCACATACTTAAATTAGACGATAAGTTTGACCAATTTTGAACACTATTAAAAGTGTGTCAAATAAATTTAATTATATTTTGTAAATAAAAGGACACGAAGGACTAAAATTGCTTTCCACGTACTTATTTGATGTCATTCTACAACATTTGGCTGGTATTTTCCTTCCAGAGTGCTTTATTTTTTCACGCGAAGCTACGAAACTCGGCATAAATTTTGAGCTCCGAAAATGGCAATATGGCGGTTTTCAAGGATTATCGATTTTCTCGAAAACAAATCGATATTCAGCCAAACTAAGTATACTGGTATTTGTTTCTCACAAAGACCTACCTGTGGTAAGAATATAAGCGAAATCCATTTTTCGGCACTTGCCAAGAATTTTCGATATTGTTTGATTCTTGTGAACATGTGCTCTTAATTGTTACAGTTGTCAGTCAAGGCTTGTTGCCAGTTTTTCTTTGTGTTTTCGTGTTAGTATCTTTTTGTGCATTGATGCGTCTAGTCTGGGTATGATGTGATGCATGCACAGACTATGAGAAAATTTGAATTTCAGTGTCATTTTGTTAGCAGAAAGGAAACATCATTTTTGGGTTTTATTGTTCAAAGTCCTTAATGGACACCTCTTTTTTAAAAAAAAATTCTATTGTAAGTGTTGCTAAAATAGCATTGACCATTATTTTAAAAAAGGGACAATAGCGAGGTGTGCAGTGTCTAAAAATTGATTGCATATTTTTGGACCCTACCCCCACCCTCACCCTGCATGACTCAGACAACATTAGCATGTTCTGAGAGAAATTGAGGAAATGTAGGTGAAGTTTTCCTTTTCCATTCTGGTTTGTTTGTCTGAGTCTTGATATCACTTGCGTGATTTGCTTTTGTGCATAGCCTCTTGATTCAAATACCAGTAATCAATTTTTAAACTGAATGGAAATCAAAGCTGTACATACCTGTTGGTAATTGTCGATAGATTTAACACTGTGAATAATGGAAGAGAAACTTGATTTACACAGAGGACATGTCCTCACTATCTCTGACCATTGTAATATGCAAAAGTAACAAAAAGCATCTAAAAGAGCAGTTAGGGTAAAATGCTATCATCATCATCATCATCATCATCATCATCATCATCATTATCAACATTGTTATTATTATTATTATTATTATTATTATTATTATTATTATTATTATTGTATGTATAGCCAGAAGGCTGTCATGTATGTTTAAAACAATGCCTCATCCTGTGATTTTTAACAATCTGAACAGTTGAGGTTTTGTGAGAAGTGTTTATGTGAATGTTTACTTGATCATGAGGATGAACTGACTGCTTTTTATAGCAGAAGTGAATTCCAAATGTCTTCATTAATTTCAACATAGGCCAATTTTATTTTCCTTTGTACGTGCAAGTCAAAACTATAAAAAACAACAATGCGTTATATGAACGATTTTGTTAATTTAACAAAATTTGATTAGCAAAATCACTCATCTCTCATCTTATAAAAATATAAGATAACTTAATAACAATAAAAAGGATACGAAAACACTTATCCACGAAGGCCTTGTTGTCATATTCACTGAGACAAACAGGGCATGTTGTATCTTTTGGGCTTGTTCTCCCTGTCGAGTTTTCACCAGGGCCATGTTCTGGTGTTTCCTCAACTTTTTCTTCCTTGAAGTCAATGATTTGCACTTCATCATCGCTGCTAAGCTCCACTATGTCCAAGTCACGAGTTATGTTTCTTGTGGGCGATTTTGATCGCGTCGCCTGTGCCAAATCGCTGTCGTAGTCGACGATATGAGATCTTGACGTTTTCAGAGTGGAGTCGTTCGAGTTGTTATTGGTTCCCTGTAGTGGAGCGTTAACTTCGCCCTCCATTACTAAACCAGAAACTCTTATTCGCAAGCTATCACGATCTGTAAAGGAAAGTATACGGTGTAAAAGGTTATAACATTCTATTAAAAACTGTGAAAAAAGTTTGTGCGTTCACTACCTTGTGTGGCTTGGCTTGTGATGTCGACGTCGACGATCGATGTCTCTGTTTTTGTGCTGACTAATGCTGGTCAGCGGAGTTTTGTTAAATCAGCTTGCCGTCATTTAAGCTCATACCATCGGTCCCATCAGTAGCGGTGTGTAGCTAGTTGTCCTTTCGCTTGGAGTCGCTAGTCACAAAAATCCCACAACCATGAACAGGATTCGAAGTTCTTTGCCATGGGTCTCGAAAAACGTCGTTCGAATCGTCCGCTTACAAGGTATGATCACTGCGGAATCTCGACCCGGAGGTCAAGGTTTCAACTTCCAGAAAGTTGAAAAACACATCGAAGACGCTTTTGACGTCAAAAAAATCAAACCCAAAGCTGTATGCCTAGAGATTAACAGCAGAGGCGGCTCTGCTGTCCAATCAAACTTAATTTATCAACGAATACGAGCTCTATCGAAAGGGAACAATGTTCCTGTGCTATCTTTCGCTGAGGACACGGCAGCTTCCGGGGGATACTGGCTCGCCCTGGCAGGGGATGAAATATTTGTGGATCCGAACAGTGTAATAGGCAGCATTGGTGCCCTGTTTGGTACGTTTGGTATGGAGGAAACCATAAAGAAATTAGGTAGGTACATCAATCGGGGGGAAGGGGGGGGGGGTCCCTTTATAGGACTATATGGGGATGCCCCACCCAAAACAGGTACCCTTTGTGGATAGGGATTTCATGAGCTGAAAAAAAAGAAAAAGGGTAAGGATAACTGGCATATTTTAAGCATTGAAATGAGCCTTTCAAAATATCCCAAACAACTGCACCTATAAATGGCTTATTCATCCAAGAACAGTATTTTAATGTGCCACTTAAGTTAAACCTTTGAAATGGGTGTGGTCTTTCTACTTTAAAAAACGTTTGGATGCAGAGGACCATGCAACAAAGAATAAAACTACTAGACTTGTCTGTTGCCGGATCTCTTGTAAAAGAAATACTTGTACCAGACGTCACGTTAAGTGTAGATAAAACCAAATTGATTGCAAGGCTGGTACTACGGCAAAAGGGCAAAATTTATTGGCCAATAAATTTTGCCCTTTTGCCGTAGTACCAGCCTTGCAATCAATTTGGTTCTTTCTACTTTGGTATGTGAAGGGGGGGGGGGGGGGGGGTACCATTTGCGATGGAAGGTATACCAAAGGGTTACTTTTTCTTTCAAAAATGTTGTATAAAAGCTAAGGGTAAGAGTTTGAACCTCTGTCAAGTAGCCCTCCAAGTCTTCTCCCCCTGGGAATCAATTCTACTACTTCCCAACTCCCCTCCACACTCACAGCCCTTCCAAGAGCAGACCTCTCCAATGCAAGATTCCCTTAAGCATGTTTGTTCTTGATTAAATGAAATATTTGTTTAACCACCCCTTCCCCTTCCTCTCCTTCCATGGGTGTGGCATGGATATTGTGTAGTTCCAGAAAATATCCATACCCCTCCCACAGAAGGTTTTTTGGTTTAACCCCCCCCCCCCCCCCACCGCGCCCCTTTGGAAATTCCAGTTAAGCCCTGTACTTTTCTTATAAAATTTTGGCTTTTGAGACCCCTAACCCCTCAGAATTTCCATTGACCTTCCATGGGGGTGGGTATGGATATTTTCCAGTGGCAGAATCAAGCCGTCAGCTAAGGGTGGGGCCTGATTTTGAAGGCTAGACTACGAATGTTGAATTATGTGTAGATAATTCTGGCAGTCCACAGAAAATGCTATATTTCCGAAAAATAGTGGGGAGTGGGACAGCCCCCCCCCCCCCCCCCCCCATGTCCCTTCCCTGGATTCGCCACTGTTTTCTGGAACTGCGCTTTATCTGGACAATACAATATCGATTCAGGTGGATTTTCCAGGTATTGAAACGGAAATTTATAGCAGTGCAACATACTCTCTCTGATATTAAATTTTTTTTCAGGCAACCCTATTCAAAATTTCTAATAAAATAATAAAACTACACATCTACTTATTATACTGATAACACTACTGTAAAATATTTTTCGTTTCTTAGGTCTGGAATGGCGTGTCCTCACCGCGGGTGAAAATAAGGTCCGTAATGACCCCTTCAAACCTGTCAAGCAACAGGATGTGGATTTTCAACAGAACATTCTCGACCAAATCCATAGCAACTTCATAAACGTGGTGAAAGAACGAAGACCGACACTTGATGTAAAACACAAGACAGTGTTTACGGGTGATTATTTTCTTGGTGGGGATGCTGTCTCTATTGGCTTAGCTGATGGTATTTGTTCTGATATGAAAGCTCTCTGTCGCAAAAGATTTGGTGAAGATGTTAAATTTGAGCGATGTGGGCCCCCAAAGGGATTTCTGCCAGGGCTGAAGAATTTTCAAAGTGGAGTGAGGGTCGAGGTTTCAATAAATGATGCACTCGAAGAGTTGGCTGTTAAGCAGCATGGCTTTTAGATGATTATTTTATCACTTAAGGGTTCTTATTAATGTTATCAGTTCATTGCATAGAAAACCTGACCTGTCTCATTATGGCGCATTCAAGTAAAACTTGATTTTAAACTAACTTGTACAAGTTGATGGTTATAATGCTAGCCTTTGACAGTGATGAGATTACTATAATATTTAACATATATTTACTATGCCTTGAAGGTATCCTCTTACAACATTCAATTTTCATTGTTACTTTTTGTAGAAATGTGTTATTAAACAAAAAAATAATAAACATTGAACAGTCTTCAACACCTATTTAACATCACAATTATTTTTATATTATTCCCCTGTCCCCCTCCCCTGCTCTATAAGGCCAACCGGCCCCCTCCCTTGAAAGGTCTTGCTGAAGATATAAAACAATTCAACAAAATAAATGCAAAAGTAACACAAGCTCAACATTGAATGTTGCATTATTTGGGGGTTGAAAAAAGGGCCATCTAGCAACTTTTCACGCTAACTTGCCAAAATAATGAGCAAAGGCCCACGCAAACCATTTGCTGACTAAATTATACTGGAAAGAACACCACATAATAATAATAATAATAATTAATAATAATAATAATAATAATAATAATAATAATAATAATAATAATAATAATGGAATTTGCAGTGGCTCTTCATCCACAGTTTCCTGATTGAATTGGAATTTAGAAATGTTGTTTTTTGTTGAGGGAGGAAAACCGGAGAAAAACCCTCGGAGTGGGGACAAGAATCAACAACAAACTCAACCCACATGATGCTGGACCATCTGGGGATCGAGGCCGGGCAACTCTGGTGGGAGACAAGCACTCTCACCACTGCGCCATCCCTGCTCTCCCATGCAAGACAAGCAGGCAACTTCCCCAGGCACAAACTTTGAGAGCCACTTGCCTGAGGGCAATCTGGAATTTAATTTTTTTTTACACTGATTCATATCTAATAGGTAGATAACGTAAAGCCTGCATACGAGCCTAGTGGCCCATCAGGCCCGAGCTTATCCCTTATCCCTAGCATGAAGCGACTAGGAGTATTTCTACTCCCCGCTGGATGGGATGCTAGTTCAGCTGTTTTTAGTTTTCACAAAAAAAGATTGCTCTAGTAATCAACTACCGCTCAGAACTGGTCATCAAAGGGCAGCTAAGTCGTGATATTCTCCTAGCTTATAAGGGCTAAGATAGCACAGTAAAGAGAATTTATATGTTCTACCAACTGAAGGATAACAAGCATTGATGGCTTATTTTTTAGGATAAACCCCTTTTAGTAAAACTGTGACGCTATAAAAATAATTTTACATATATAGTTATTATAATTAATGGTCTGATTTAGCACATTAACCAATAAACATCCCACACCCTCAAATAACCCCTGCACATACAAAATTATACACTGAATGGGAAATTATATAATTAAATCTACTTATTTAAAATCACATATAAATTTTAAAAAAGTTATACTTCTGAATTATTACAGTACAGTAACTGTTTCTTTTTATGGTTGTGAAACTTGACATGAAAAGTTGTAGCTACTTGGGGGTACTAACATGTAGGATTTTGTTTGAAAAAATCTTAATAAAAGTGTGAGCATGCATGTGAGTGGAGGTATTGCTGTTTACACTATTTAAAATATTTAACAAACATCAAATATAGAAATGTAAAAATATAAAATGATGATTTTGAATTTAATAGACACCCGGGGGGGGGGGGGGGGGGGGGTACTCCCCCCTATTTAAGGACCGAGAACCTCAAAAAACATACCCTATCCCGCAGCACATACCTATATAGCCCATATATGGGAGTACCCCCACCCCCCCCCCCGGAATAGACATGTTTTGGCAGAAACTTAAATGATATGCCTCTCTCAGTGCAATTGTTGCTTTATATATGAAACTTATTGTGACTTTCCTGTTATCCAGACTTCATTGAAACACTGATATATTATATAATAATTATATCAAGTTCCAGGCTAATTTTAATTTGTAACTAAGCAACTTTGCTGGCAGTAGCACTGTGCATAATAAATCACTATTTGATCCCACAAACATGGTTAATAAAAAAATAAATAATATTATTATTGTTTTTACTCCCATCACATGTCTGCGGAACATAAATTATTGATTGTGCAATGTTAGAAGCGTGCTTGTAAATAATCTGTTTGTAATAGCTGTAAAAATTATAAATAATAATAATAATAATAAAATTAAAGTGTTGCATTTTAAAATGTAAAAAAATGGGTTTAGTTTGGGAATAAAAACTGTTGTTTTACGTAGGATTCAAGGGGGAGTGTGTGGTGGAACAAATTAACTACATATTAATAATTTTATTAGTTGAATAAAATGTAGTTGAATCTTGTAGCTCAACGACAGCAAGCAATTATTAGGTTGATCATTCATATAGTACAATTGTCTGGGTGACAGTACAGTAGTTCTGAACTGTCACTGTGTAAATAATATTTATTATTGCTGGTGACTGATGTTTTGACAACCTGAGTGGAAGGCCAGCATCTTCAGAGTCAAGTGACAAGTTGCTATCAGTCGTTGATGTGATAAGTTTGGTCTGTTGAAACTGATTGGTCAGTTTAGCTGTGAGGTTATCTTGTTACAAACAAAACTAAAGGTGAAAACAAATATTTACAATGTTGATACATGTAAGTTTCGAGACATGAAACCATAAATTAAAGAACATCTTAAAATATAAACTATGTAATGTGGCTAAATGTAATTTAGGCAAAGTTAACCTTGAAGCAATGCTCTCCAGCAACCTTTGGATGCAGGAAGCTCACTTGCAACCTTGGCAGTTCGCTGGGGCACTTTGTGACGCCTATACGCAGTAGGCCGCTACTGCTGGCCGCATAAAGCTCGGGGTGCCCCTTGGACCTTCGCAGGGGCTCCTAATGACCTTTACAAGCAGTGTGCTGCTCCCTATCATTTGCAAGCTCATTTCGCTAGCACACTTGCTCGTAAGCTTCGCAATTTCCGCCTGGCCCACCCTCCCTCGGGTAAGTCGAAGAGCTTCATGGTAGGTTGGTAAGTATTCCACTGGGTCCTTAAGTGTGATGGTGCCCAGGTGGGTGGTGGCCGCTTCAGGGTTACCATGGATACCTCCTTCCCTGCTGTGCATCGCCCGGCTCCACCAACCTTGAGGCACTAGCGCCCAAGCTCATCTATTGTTGATGAGTTTAACACTATTTTTCATGTTAAAACAAGGTTCAAGACAGCAAAAGATGCAACTCCTCTGCACAAGTGACAGAGCACTGGGTAGGCTTGATTACAAGCTGCTGTTTCAGAAATGAGCCCACGCTCCTCCCTGAAAACACCTCTCAGGGAGCAAAGACTGAACTCGGGAGGACAGCGGAAATCCAGCTTAAGCACTGGGTGGGGAACATCACTTTGTCCAACTGACTTTGGGTATGTCATAATGTTCTGTGAGGCTGTCAAGATAATCATTGAATTTCTAGGGAAAAAAAAAGAAGAGAAAAACACAAGAAGATCAAAATTACAGTACATGTAATTACAAGTTGGAAAGTCACAATAAATTAAAGGGTTGGGGGACACAACTAACCAATGTCGAAATTCAGAGTGTTTGAATAATTTTTTTAAATTGTCAGATCAGATGTGCTTAATTGAACTGGAACTATATATAGCTTGCAACTGAGGCTAATGTTGGAAATCTTTTCACATGCAAATCACATGAAGCTCTTTTTAATGATATTCCCCCGCATTAGCCTCCATTGCACGCTAGTTCCAGTCCAATACTATACTAAGGATACAAATTTGGTCTATTAGAAAACATTTCTCTGAATTTTTTCCCGCTGCTATTCTTTTTGTTTTCATGAAAAAAGGTACCAGGACTCGAAATTGCGACTGACACGGTCACCAATGCGACTAATTTCACCCTTGGCGACTAAAAATTCTGGTTTAGTCGCTATTTTGGCGACTACATTTCTTTGTGTTGACGATGAATAACAGTCATTTTTTCAGACATTGTACTGTGTCCATCCAGAAAGTTATATCGGAAGACCTTTTTAATTTGCTTCTAAAACATTCAAAATGAGAAAATAAATCAATCCATCCTTTTCCTTTGCTGTAAAAGATTCTGTCACATCAGAGAACTTGCAAATAGCTGACCTGTTTGAAATCGCCCTATAATGCTTTTGCAAACCTTGAGCACGTCATGTATGCCTATGGTTTGTGTCTCTTGTAATGTATGGCTATCCACCATGTTGACTCCTTCGAGGTTCGTAACGCTACATTAGCTACAAAGTTAGTGGCTACAAAATCTTATATACACTGTACATGTAATGTGTTTGTTTTGTCTTTCTTTTTGAATATTTATGTATTCTAATTCGGTCCTTTTCTGGATTAATTTCCTAGAAATGATTTTAAACACTTTTGAACCAGACCCCATTTGATTTTGCAATCTGGCGACTAAAAATTTGTGTTTGGCGACTATTTTTTACCACTTAGTTGCCAATGGCAACTTGAAGATTTTTTTTAATTTCGAGCCCTTGGTTGAGTTTACTTAAGCAACTTTCTCTGTAACAGACGGTATTTGTATTCTCGGTTTTGGACTGGAATAATAATAATAACTAGTGTCCACTGGAGGCTAATGCAGAGAATCTTTTCAAATGCAAATCACATGTAAGTATGTTCAAGCTTCGTGATGAAGCTCTTTTGAATCATATTGCCCCTGCATTAGCCTCCATTGCACATGGTATGTGATTTTGGCTGGCAGCCAGCTACTTTTGACAATGCTTGGCAGGTCGCAATTTTTATGCTAGAAGCAGCTATGCTTCATTTTAGATGTTTAACCACCCACTAGATCATGGGTTGCATGTATCTACCTAGACGCCCCAAATGAATACAGTTTAAAATATTATGCATATCATTAGCGCCCCAGCTCTTAATTTCAAGGCACAGTGCTTATTCTAAGGAAATGTCCATTTTCTTTTTAAAGTGCACCTAACCCCAAATATTTTTTTTAGCCCCCCAAAAACTCCTTGTGCTCCTGATTACAACAGTGAAAAAATTATCATCATACGACTTGTCTTCGATTTTTTGTGAATTTTCAAACTTCGCAAAATTCGCGCCACTTTGGTTCACCGCCGAGGCCCAAGGGAAACTGGGCCCTAGTAAGGTTGTGACGTCGGCTGGGGAATCTAATACTCCGAGTCTGAGTTGTCTGATGACATCTTTTGAAGGCCTTAAATTATTTCGGTGGCTGATTTTCGAACTAAGAAGTTTTGAAGCGAGAAATTTCACGAACTGCAGATTTGTCGCACCATCAGCACGAAAGCTGAGAATTTGGTTCCCCCGCTGACGTCACAACAACATTGGGTTCCAGATCTCCTCATGCGTGGTCGTGAACCAGAAAATCCAAACTTCAAACCTCCATAAATTCGCGGAGATTTAATGGATTCGCATAATTTTTTTTTAATCGTCATCAAATTATGCATTCTTTTTGAAAATAAGTAGAAAAAATTAGGGGTTAGGTGCACTTTAATGTTACATCCCAAAGACTAAGAGGATTAATTGAAAATGCTCTTGACTGAGAAAAATACTTCACTCTTTTTGATTATAATATAGTATCTTGTTGAATTATTGATAGAACTCAAAATATAAAATAAATAAAAATAAAATATACAGTCATGTGCTTCCTGTCAGTACCTCTACTCTTTGCTTGTGAGTTTTTTCTGCCTTCTTTAAAATCCTCTCGGCCGCCTGAATAAACAAATAATTCTGTTATTTTAAAAGTAGAAAAGGCAGTGTGGCCAGACTTTTGGCACAGACTAGGTAATTGCATGATCTGTAATTGCCAAAGGTGACAGGTGCTGCAGGGGTGTATGGGGCATGCACTCTCCCCTGTTCCCGTCTGCCCTTGAAAAATTTTGACATCTAGAAGCTCTCAGTAGTTTCATATTAAAGGTACTCCTTCAAAAAAACCAATCTCATTTCCCAAATAAACATATTTAAATGCATTTTGTTTTCAATAGTGGGTTAAAATCTAGATGTGGCAAGTGCTTTGTCTTGAAACTTACTTTTGTATATCCATGTGGCCAGTCTGGAAAACATGTATGTTACGCCGAAGATCTTCGGCGTGGAGCTCGATAATTTACGCCAACTTCTGGCGTATTTAATAGGGATTTGGCGTAAAACTTCGGCGTATCAAATACGAACTTTCCAGTATGGCCATGTGGGATAAACTTTAGGTGCAAATTAGACGATACAATTTCGCCTAGCAGTATCACATGTGACAAGCTTATACCAGGACTACAACAGGAATCATGTCATGTAAATCAACTTAGCATGGCATCCTTATGACAGACAAGCAGACGTGTCAATGGTCCTGAGTCATGTCATAGGTCTGTCTTAAGCTTGTCGCATGTGAGAAAGTCATACCATGTAAATCGCCCTTTAGAAAGGTTTGACTCGGAAAGTGAAAGCATTTAAAGTCCCTTTTGCCCTTGAGCTACTGGTAAATATACATGTAAAGCAGTTTCAGGTGTTAATATTAACACACTTTCTTTTCCACCGGAGTTGTATAAGAATAAGATTATTTTAATTTATAAGACATTTAATTTTTGTGCATACTTTTTTTTCTTGGATTTTATCATAAGCAATTTGAGCTGGTGTTCGGGTATCCTCTGCTGAAACTTCTTCATTGCTTTCCTCACTTGCAACCTTAGACGCACTGCGGGAAACATCTTCAAGCACTTTCCTTGCCTTGTTTTTCTTCTTTTTCCTGAAAATTTTGAGAATTTTAATACGCTGTGTCTAGATGTCCGGCGGCCGGACAAGTTTTTCAGAATACTCTATGTCCTGCAGTAGGAAATAAGCAAACCGGAGAGAAACCTAACCGCAGGTAAACTGGATTAAACTTGACTGCTGGACACTGAAAACCTGTCCGCCTGCCGGACATAGCAGGACATAGAGACACTTCGATGTTGTGAAAAATATATCTCACATGAGCAAAGTGGCAAATTCTTCAGTCGCTAACACTTCTTCAGTAACTGGATACATTCAACAAAGAGTCTTACTTTTTTACGCCTCCGTCTGCTATTCCTTTTAGCTTCAGGGAGCCGCGACCCACTCCTTCGTATGCATCCGCCATATTGGTATTGGAGATCGGTATTGGATATTGTTCTGTTCTCGTTGGAGCCCGCTTTTCTTTTGGTCAGCACCAAGCTCGCCGAACGTGGGTAGGTACGTCATGTATGTGACACATATTGCCCAGTGGTTCACTACACAGCTACTACACATACTACAAACTCTACAGCTACTAAATACACATACTACAGATACTACTACTAATATTGCCGCTAATGTGTCCTAATGCCATTCATAAAACCGGGAAAATGTGTGAACCCATGAACTCCGAGACAATATGTGTCACATACATAACGTACCTACCAGAGGTAGTTTGCATCGTAAAGTCGTCAACGATCGTCAACAAATCGTCTGAAATCGAAAGAGCAAAATGGTATTGTACTGTAGCAAAATTTAGCCTGACTACTACCGTTTCCTTGGATATATCTACTTTGAAATCTTAAATAATCTTAAGCAGTGGTATTTGTATAATCTTTTTAGGGGGAAAGAAAGGCCGTTAACAAATATTACCCACCTGATTGGACCCCGGAACAGGTCTGTATAATCCGTATCAAGACTTTAATACATCCATTCAGCAGTCTTTGTAGCGGAATTGTAACTGTTGATTACTCGTATTTTCTCAGGGATCTCTTGACAGATATCATGGACAGCATCCGTTACGTGAAAGAGCAAGGAAACTTGGCCAAGGAATTCTTATCATCAGGTATATAATCATGTTGGGTTAAGTAGTATTTGCGTTTTGTTTTTTAGCATTAAATTGTGCAAACCAGTTTGATTTTATTTTGGCACTGTAGCAGATTATGATAATGACTACAAGACTAAGAAAAATAAAAATCAAACTGGTTTGAAATATTGTCAACTAAGAAAAATTATTCTTGTATATAGTTAGGTATTAACTATTTTAATTTTTTTGCTCATATTTTATTTGACAGTGGGTCCACATCAGCTTAATTAGTTGCCTTTTTTAACCTGTATTTTTTATAAAAAAACACAACAAATACATATATATTAGACACATCTCTGAAACTTTTACCTTGTGTTGTATCCAAAAATTAAACGTTTTTGCTCTCCAGGATTTTCTGTAAGGTTAAAAATAGATTTTCTGAACTAACATTTCGACCAAAAACTAACAAATCATTGCTGGATATTATTTGAGAAAGTTCTGTTATTTAACAATTAGATTATGAGCTCGAGATTTCTATGAGGTGATAGTTGATGAGGCCGCAGGCCGAATCAACTATCACCTCATAGAAATTGAGAGCGAATACTCTAATTGTTTTAGTAGAATTCTGACTGAAATAAACGCAAATAATGGTTTCTAATTATTTTCCTACGCATTATCGAACTTAACGTTTTAACAAAATCGCACGCATTGAATTGTCCTTGGTAAATTTGCAGTTGTTTATGCGCGTGCACCCGTTTTTCAATAATTTCAAGCTTTTAAAGTCAAGAAACCGCTAATGTCCTTCTTTTAGTCTTCTCGGGAATTTTATTATCCATTTACATTTAAACTTCCTTCCAAAACTTCGGAAAAACGATAAAAACGTCGCATTTTGTGGACGACCTTCGGCAACTGCACACTAATGGCTGATAGTGTTCAATAGCTCAGCCAATCACATTGCAGCATTTGCATTAGTGTACTGGTAGAATTCTACTAATAATAATTATTCACCGAAGTGGAGGTGGTAAAGCGGCAAGGTAAATATCCTCCACTTTCACTGACACCGAGGTGAATAATTGTTTTTAGTTTATACCACACAAGCTGAATAACAAGCGGACCAAAAGATTACTTTTGGTACCCAAAGCAACGTGCGGGAAGCCATTTTTTCTCTTCGGCTGCTCAGAGGTGAATTATAGTACTTTGCTAATCACCTCTAAGATAACCAATCAGTGCCCGCAGAAAGCACGATTCACTTGTGTGGTGTATATACTAATGATATTTATTAACCAATTTAGGCATTCAATCTGTGTTTGTGGCAGATATTTCTCTGTATCGTCAGCTGCCAGCACATTTTGACTGGGCTGAAGGTGGCTGATAGAGTATGTTCAACTACAATCTGGACCATCTTTCACTTGGAATGTTCATTTCTTGTTCATTTTGTACAACACTGATTGTTGTTACTGGAATTGTTTACCAGGTTTGAGATGCCCTACAATATATGGTGCGGTGGTTGCGGAATTCATATTGGAATGGGTATGTCTGTAACACTGAATAATAATACTGTTAATACTGTTACTGACACAGTGTATCACTAACCTCTTGCAAAATAGAGTTCAGTTGTTACTGAAAGGCATAGTTACTGTTATAATACAGTGTACTAATCACGGATTTAAAGGGGTAGTCTCATCAAGATTTAGCCCTACTTGAAAGTCTAATGAAGATGATGGTATGAATTGGAAATCCGCTAATAGTTGCCTAACCTTGCTAAAACGCACCGTACTACTCAGGAAAGTTGTTTAAAACCTGGAGTGGCTACGGACGGGTAGGAAAGAAGTGGTCTAAAACTTGAAAATGTTGGGCCGACGTTTTCAAGTTTGACAATGTTATTTGGAGGAAAATCACTAAAAAACCATTGATTATGGTTTATGCACATCTTAGAGAGTGTGTTTATGACCTTTTGGCATTTAAAGGTTATTTTGTTGATCAGTGAGTGCCGCTTTATAAATTCAGCATAGTTTACACAAAAACTTAGAAGAATTCTCGTGATACTGCCCCTTTAAGGCTGGTGCTTATCCAAGCTAATTTTCGGCTTTTACTTGGGGTAGAAGAGCACAGAACGCGTCATCAGAATGGAATGAGTCAAAAGCAAAATTAGTCATAATTTAGGCAGAGCAGAGATAATGTATGTAAAATAAGTAAATAATTTGGTAACGGACCTCACTCATTCCCTATCTGGAAGCGCGGAAATGTGGAAATCTGGCAATGAATACTTAATGCTTAATATGAAACAACCGTCTATCTCTGGAAGCGCGGAAATCTGGAAATCTGGCAATGAATACTTAATGCTTAATATGAAACAACCGTCTATCTCTGGAAGCGTGGAAATGTGGAAATGTGGAAATCTGGCAATGAACACTTAATACTTAATATCAAACAACCGTCTATCTCTGGAAGCGTGGAAATGTGGAAATGTGGAAATCTGGCAATGAACCCTTAATACTTAATATGAAACAACCGTCTATCTCTGGAAGCGTGGAAATGTGGAAATGTGGAAATCTGGCAATGAACACTTAATACTTAATATGAAACAACCGTCTATCTCTGGAAGCGTGGAAATGTGGAAATGTAGAAATCTGGCAATGAACACTTAATACTTAATATGAAACAACCGTCTATCTCTGGAAGCGTGGAAATGTGGAAATGTGGAAATCTGGCAATGAACCCTTAATACTTAATATCAAACAACCGTCTATCTCTGGAAGCGTGGAAATGTGGAAATGTGGAAATCTGGCAATGAACACTTAATACTTAATATGAAACAACCGTCTATCTCTGGAAGCGTGGAAATGTGGAAATGTGGAAATCTGGCAATGAACACTTAATACTTAATATCAAACAAGCGTCTATCTCTGGAAGCGTGGAAATGTGGAAATCTGGCAATGAACACTTAATATGAAACAAGCGTCTATCTCTGGAAGCGTGGAAATGTGGAAATGTGGAAATCTGTCAATGAACACTTAATACTTAATATCAAACAACCGTCTATCTCTGGAAGCGTGGAAATGTGGAAATGTGGAAATCTGGCAATGAATACTTAATATGAAACTACTGTCTATCTCTGGAAGCGTGGAAATCTGGAATAATAATTTCAGGGGGTGGAATATGTAGGTGTGTAATCCAGTGGGTTTTGATTCGTGACTTCTGATAGTCGAGATTAGATTCCACTCTTCCCCCTTCTGAAAAGGTTAAAGCTAAAAACACCTCTTAACAAATTGTCTATATACAATAATGCATGCTTTTTCTTTTCTGAAAAAGCATGCATTATTGTATATAGACAATTTGTTAAGAGGTGTTTTTAGCTTTAACCTTTTGAGATCAAAATAATAACACATAGCGATGAACAATGATGGTCTGAATAAAGGGCAAATACTTTATGCTCAAAATGGTTATAAATTCAAATATGTGCACTGGAGAAGATGTCATGCATTCAAAACATGCTCTAGGTAGCTGTTCTAGAAAATTTCTTCAGTGACACGGGACAGTATGTTCTTGATCAGAAGTCACGAATCAAAACCCACTGGATTACACACCTACATATTCCACCCCCTGAAATTATTATTCCACATTTCCACGCTTCCAGAGATAGACAGTTGTTTGATATTAAGTATTCATTGCCAGATTTCCAGATTTCCACATTTCCACGCTTCCAGAGATAGACGGTTGTTTCATATTAAGTATTAAGTGTTCATTGCCAGATTTCCACATTTCCACGCTTCCAGAGATAGGCGGTTGTTTCATATTAAGTATTAAGTGTTCATTGCCAGATTTCCACATTTCCACATTTCCACATTTCCACGCTTCTAGAGATAGACGGTTGTTTCATATTAAGTATTAAGTGTTCATTGCCAGATTTCCACATTTCCACATTTCCACGCTTCCAGAGATAGACAGTTGTTTCATATTAAGTATTAAGTGTTCATATCCAGATTTCCACATTTCCACATTTCCACGCTTCCAGAGATAGACAGTTGTTTCATACTAAGTATTAAGTATTCATTGCCAGATTTCCACATTTCCACGCTTCCAGAGATAGACGGTTGTTTCATATTAAGTATTAAGTGTTCATATCCAGATTTCCAGATTTCCACATTTCCACGCTTCCAGAGATAGACAGTTGTTTCATACTAAGTATTAAGTATTCATTGCCAGATTTCCACATTTCCACGCTTCCAGAGATAGACGGTTGTTTCATATTAAGTATTAAGTGTTCATTGCCAGATTTCCACATTTCCACGCTTCCAGAGATAGACGCTTGTTTCATATTAAGTATTAAGTGTTCATTGCCAGATTTCCACATTTCCACATTTCCACGCTTCCAGAGATAGACGGTTGTTTATTAAGTATTCATTGCCAGATTTCCACATTTCCACATTTCCACGCTTCCAGAGATAGACGCTTGTTTCATATTAAGTATTAAGTGTTCATTGCCAGATTTCCACATTTCCACATTTCCACGCTTCCAGAGATAGGCGGTGTTTCATATTAAGTATTAAGTATTCATTGCCAGATTTCCACATTTCCACATTTCCACGCTTCCAGAGATAGACGGTTGTTTCATATTAAGTATTAAGTATTCATTGCCAGATTTCCACATTTCCACATTTCCACGCTTCCAGAGATAGGCGGTTGTTTCATATTAAGTATTAAGTGTTCATTGCCAGATTTCCACATTTCCACATTTCCACGCTTCCATAGATAGACGGTTGTTTCATATTAAGTATTAAGTATTCATTGCCAGATTTCCACATTTCCACATTTCCACGCTTCCATAGATAGACGGTTGTTTCATATTAAGTATTAAGTATTCATTGCCAGATTTCCAGATTTCCACATTTCCACGCTTCCAGAGATAGACAGTTGTTTCATACTAAGTATTAAGTATTCATTGCCAGATTTCCACATTTCCACGCTTCCAGAGATAGACGGTTGTTTCATATTAAGTATTAAGTGTTCATTGCCAGATTTCCACATTTCCACGCTTCCAGAGATAGACGCTTGTTTCATATTAAGTATTAAGTGTTCATTGCCAGATTTCCACATTTCCACATTTCCACGCTTCCAGAGATAGACGGTTGTTTATTAAGTATTCATTGCCAGATTTCCACATTTCCACATTTCCACGCTTCCAGAGATAGACGCTTGTTTCATATTAAGTATTAAGTGTTCATTGCCAGATTTCCACATTTCCACATTTCCACGCTTCCAGAGATAGGCGGTGTTTCATATTAAGTATTAAGTATTCATTGCCAGATTTCCACATTTCCACATTTCCACGCTTCCAGAGATAGACGGTTGTTTCATATTAAGTATTAAGTATTCATTGCCAGATTTCCACATTTCCACATTTCCACGCTTCCAGAGATAGGCGGTTGTTTCATATTAAGTATTAAGTGTTCATTGCCAGATTTCCACATTTCCACATTTCCACGCTTCCATAGATAGACGGTTGTTTCATATTAAGTATTAAGTATTCATTGCCAGATTTCCACATTTCCACATTTCCACGCTTCCATAGATAGACGGTTGTTTCATATTAAGTATTAAGTATTCATTGCCAGATTTCCACATTTCCACATTTCCACGCTTCCAGAGATAGACGGTTGTTTCATATTGAGTTTTAAGTGTTCATTGCCAGATTTCCACATTTCCGCGCTTCCAGATAGGGAATGAGTGAGGTCCGTTACCAAATTATTTACTTATTTTACATACATTATCTCTGCTCTGCCTAAATTATGACTAATTTTGCTTTTGACTCATTCCATTCTGATGACGCGTTCTGTGCTCTTCTACCCCAAGTAAAAGCCTAATTTTCGGTATTTATTTGGTCCTCATGTAAGCCCAGTGGCCCATTAGGCCGAGGCTTATCCCAGTTTTCATCACATGAAGTGAATAGGAGTGTTTCTACTCCCCACTGGATGGGAAGCTTAAGTCCATCGCAGAGTTACTCCCAAAATTAACTTGGCTGGTATTCATTTATACACCTGGGTGGAGAGAGGCTTTATGAGAGTAAAATGTCTTGCCCAAGAACACAACACAATGACCCCAGCCAGGGCTCGAACCTGGACCACTTGATCTAGAGCCCAGGACACTGACCATTAGGCCACGGTGCCTCCCGTAGTCTTCGCCTGTCCTTCATATTAATTTTGCTTTTTTTTCTCTCTCTTTTTTTTACACTACATTTAGGTGTCCGCTACAATGCAGAAAAAAAGAGAGTTGGTAATTACTACACTACACCTATTTACAGATTTCGGATGAAGTGTCACCTCTGCGACAATCATTTTGAAATTGAAACTGACCCCAAAGTAAGTAAGAAATCTACAATGCATAAATTTTATATACAATTCCATACAATGAAAATTGACAATGTGTTTTTCGTCAGCCATAACATTGGGTCTTGTATTTTTTTCAAACAATCTGCTGAATATTTGCAAACCATTCTTTTGTTGCATTTGCCTCAGAATTGTGATTATGTCATTGTAAGTGGTGCAAGAAGGAAGGAGGAGCGATGGGAACAGTCAGCAACAGAAGCTATTGCATTGACAGGTACAGATTTATACTGTGGCCAGTAAAATGAAGTCGTATACTGGAAAAGCTATGTCAGTCGCCTCCACAAAGGGGAGGAGGCTTATTTCTTCTTAGCACTTTTGTTAGAAAATTGAAATTCCAGATGAGGGGTGTAGAGAGGGGCGTCTAAAAGAGAGGGGAACTAATATTTATGGTAAGCCCATGGCCAGTAACCAGGATTTTACCAGCATGTACTGAGTAAGTGGCCACAAATGTCTGTCTTGAAAGAGCATCGTATCTGTCTCAGGAGGGTGATGACCATGATAATACTAATAACATACATGTGCACATATCAAAATTATCTCATCAGTCACCTCTGATCAGATCAGAGGTCAGCATGTATGCAGCACTGGCTGTGGCTATCAGCCATTCGGTTTACCCACCCAACCCATGGTAACTAGAAAGATATCAGGCCATGACACTCGGACTTCTTTGTCCTACTCTTGTTGAACAGTAGTCATGGGTTCATAAATGCCCCTTTAAGTTGGCAAAGTACATTATAAAGGTCAAGGAGGAAAGGTGAGTCTAGTGTGCAAGCTTTTCAACTCTGGCCTAGTAATAAAGCTCAACCCAGAGTGGAGATGAAGTTATTTACATATGCACAGCAAGGGCCCAAAGTCCTGGTGTCAAAGTAGTTTCACTGGATTCAACATCTCCTCACCTCAGGTAGCCTGAGTTTGGTAAAATTTTAAGTGTGGCTAGGTTGATTTTTCAGCTTGCGGGTAGCTAAATTTGTTGGCTAGAAAAATAAAATCACCATTAAACAGCCTGAATGATGTCATTTTCTTTTTTACTTCAATAGACAAGGAAGATGCCAAGAAGATGGCCGTCAATGCAATGTTCAAATTGGAACATGGCGTTGAAGATGAACAGCAATCAAAGCAGGTTTTACCCACTCTAGACCAACTAAAGGTACAGGGATTTTTTTCCTTTAATACAAGTAATAGTAAATTAAACTTTGCTCGAATGTTCAGGACATCTTAAGATTGATTTAAACATGTACAATTTTTGTGTGTGATTGGTTGTTGTACATAGTGTTGCAGTTTTGTACATGTAGCTCTTTGCACGCCTTGCATACCTTTAATGCTTCCAAGGTTTGTGATGGCAGGGTTGGCATACTTTTCTAAAATATTGATACAGTTACTATGACTAATTCTTGTGCCTATTGCCAATGTGAAATATAACACTTGAATAAGAAAATACTCTGACTTTTGAATATTACTGTAAAATCACAGAATTCAATTACGACTGTAACAAATAACGAAGTTCACTTAGATTGGTTTTTGCGTTTGTTTGAAATGCAACATTAATAGTGAATTCCTTCATGGCAACGACAGAACTTTTTATTTCAACTCATCCTTAGTTATCACGGTTCGAGAAAGTGGAGATTAAATTAGGTTAAAATTACTAGGTCAAGGAAAACCACAAAATGGTCGAGATGGCGGGGTAATTTTTGTAGTAAAAAGAGAGATTAAGCATGACTTTTGTTTTTTCCGCGAACGGCAAAAATTTCACTTCCGTTTGCCGTTTGTACGCCGAAATGAGTTGATTTGTGTTTGACGTGAATGTGTGATTTTTTTCCCTATTTTTCGGAGGGATGTACTGCAGAATTCGATAAAAAGGTAACAAAATGAAAGGCAAGCTCGCGTTTGCCGTATAATGTCATGCTTAATCTCTCGAACGGCTAAAAAAAATGCGACAGAATCTACGGAAAACGACGTTTTGTTCCAGGTAGCGTGTTAATTTTCACGGTAAATAACTGAAAAAGAATAAGACCAAATTTAGGGGCAATGACATCAGTTTTGTTATAGGTAGCGGGGAGTTCCAGAAAGCGGTTTTATAATGTAGTTGATAACTACCCATTGTAAACTTCTTCAGGAAGTTCAGTCTGTATGGAGTGATGATTACGCAGCCAACCAGCTGCTCCGAAAGAGATTCCGAGAGGAAAAACAGGAGTTGAAAGTTCAAGCAGCAAAGGACAGTGAGTTGAAAGAGAGAGGGGCGCTGGACGTAACCCTTGTACCAGAAAGATCCGAAGACATTGAGCTGGCGAGGAAAATCAGATATCACCGACAGGGTTGGTTACAGGCTTTGATTCATATTGATACTTTTGATTCCCTAGTGTGATCAACAGCTATGTTCTCCTTATAATAGCGATACATTCTCAAGCAGCCAGTTAATGAGAATATATCAAGATAACCATCGACTAAGAGATATTGCCTGATGTGATATTAAATTCTGAGAACTAACATTATAAAAGAAAGAGTTGGTAATTGCATTCTGAAGTATGGAGAATTTATATAGCTTGGGAATAAGAAAAAACGTGACTTTCGCAAGGCTTTCGCACATGCACAATGAATACGTTTTTACACTGTTATTGGCGAAATACGTTGAACACACAGAAGGACTTCTTGTTTTAGTTTAGAATAAATAAGGTGCTTTCGCCAAACATGTCTGAGTTAGAACAATGACATTTTGTAATCTAAGCCCGCGGTAAAAGAGGCTGTTGAGCAAGTCGACGTGTAGCTGTCAGTGGCTGATCCAGGGGAGGGGCCCGCGGGGCCCGGGCCCCCACCTTATTTTTTCGGAAATAGCGCATTTTCTTTGAAGTGCCGGAATTATCTTCACAGAATTCAACCTTCATAGTCAAGCGGGCCCCCTCCTTAGCTGAAGGTCTGGATCCGCCACTGGCTGCGACTATCAACCAACATAGTAAGGTATTTTCTTTTTCTTCTTTCAGGTTTTGACGCGCACCGTCGCAAACGTCGCTCTGAAGTCAACACTAGGCCACTGTTCGATTCAAAAGGAAAACCCGACGCAAAAAGCGAGAAAGTAAAAGAACTTCTTGGAAAGAGAAAACAAATGCAGTTTAGCCATTTTACGTCACCTCCAAACACGAAGAGTGACCTGCTGAGGCTTGGTATCAAAGTTCGAAGGAACAGGTCCAAAAATAGCGAGGGCTCAGACAAGAGCCCAGAAAAGGACACTTCAGTTGAGGAGGGCCTTCTTAAAATTAGTTCCACCTTGAGTCAGACAAAAGCTACTTCTCGTGACCCAGATTCGCGTGTTGATACGGATGATACGGAAGTTCACTTTACGACCGACCCGGAAGTGACGTCAAAAACCGAGACACGAAAACAAAGCGAGGATCGTCTTGGAAACCAAACAGAGCGCACATCAAGTAGTTCTACGATTCCATTAGCCACGGAAAATCGCAAGTCTCCGAAAGCAATTTCTGATAATTTAACAGCGAATAGTAATCCGTCCATAAGTTCTTTAGTGTGCTGTGATTACGCCGACTCCAGTGACACCTCAGATGATCTTACATGAATCATATAACGACGCAATGTCTACATACTGACTGTAACTCGGAAAGGCAGTTTTATTCACCGACCGGCGTGTTTTGTCAAATGACTAAGTCTCCGGCTCCGTAACCGTTGCCCCGGCTCCAACACAGACATTGAATGTATTTAGTAATAAACCATGAATTGCCTTCAAATGGGCTATCAGTCGTTAATAAGTTGTTCATTTGTTCCGCTGATTAAAGACTCGTGACCCCTTTCTACTCCAATTCTCTGTTAGATCAGCGGCAGAACGTAAAACGTATGGTATAGATAGAAAATCCCTTCTAAATATTAACCTGTTTCAGTCGTTCGGTTAGTCGGGGAGTAGTGCGAGAAAAATAAGGCGGGGGTGGGGGGGGGGGGGGGGGTCAAGGCGAAAGATCGCGTTTTTTCGCTCTCTAACGAGCGAAAGTAACGAGGCGAGCGCGAGTGCGAACCAGTTCCCTCGAGATTTTTCCCGTGCTCAACGATCGAACCAAAACACAAGAAATCATTAAAAACTAGTCATGGTATATTGCAATTCCTGAGTTTTGATTGCCTTACATGAACGAAGATAAAATGCAAGGCTGATTAAACGGTAGGCGAGGATATTTAAAAATATACTTCCACACCTTAATCAACCTTGCATTTTATCTCGGTTTATTATTAAGTTATAGCTGATTAGATCTTCTACAGTGAGAGGAAACGGAAGTTCAATTTCCTACGCGCCTCGTTGGCTATCTACCATCTCGTATATCCAACGCGCGCTCAAGGAATAATTGTTTAATATAGGGCTGCCCTTTTTGCAGTGAACAGTTTGTGTTCCTTACGGTAATAAGCCCTTAATGCGATACGATACCGCACCTTAACCCCCCCCCCCCCCCCCCCCTCACACACACACACACACACACACGCCCCACCCTCCTCCCTTCATTCCCAGTAATCAAATTCAAAGTTCTCCTCACAATATCGATACTTATGAGAAGCAGCAAAATGATCACCAAAGGGACATTGCCTTGATCTTTTAACAAATTCTCCCAAAATATACTATAAGAAAATGTATGGAGATCAGTGAGGAGAATTTGTATCTGGATATTGGGGCTTAAAGGATTTAAGACGGCTGATCATCAAGTCTGTGAGACCGAGATTATACAGCAGCATTTAAAATTAAATTTTTCTTCCTTTTTGAACTTAAGGAATTAATTAAGTTTACACCTTCGATGCCAATTAATTTTTTAAAAAATCCGACAAATGACACGCCCGAAATCTTGCGATAAGACAGTACATAGGATGAAATCGCCACATTTGACCACGTTACTCGACAAATTACATATAATCTGTAGGCACTAGCTGCCATCTGCGTTTGGACAAAATTTATGTCGCTGATAATTTTGTCAAATTAGGTTATTTTGCCCGCAGCATATAAACCCTGATTCTTTGGCTTTCTTCATCATCTCCGCCAAGTCAATACAATTATTACTTGTCAAAATATCGACAAGGAAATTGATGTCCAGTGAATTTCCGACAGCAACAATGGGTAACGAAGATAAAAATTCTAAATTTATACCACTGGCTCAAAAGGCCGGCGTTTGATTTGCATTTTCTTTCTTTACAAGCATTTCTTTATCTCTGGAAAGAGTGTCGATAAAGGGAAAATTGATGAATCTTTAAAGTTTTTCCAGATTGTTTGGAAGAACTTTTTGTCTGAAGAAGCCCTTTGCCTGGGAAACCATTTTAGATCAGAGGCTTTTATTTAGCATACTTATTCTTGCGGATGCACTCGTTTTTCGAAACCATATTTATTCTGTTACAAATGTTCATTAGTTCTGATCAGTTAAATCGAAGGGTGCAATATTTGTTGTAAATTTTAAGACAATATTCAATACTTTATATTTCACCTCAATCCTCGACCTTTAATTGCAAGATTTAAATCGAGTGTAAATCTGAAAATGATTGTTTATTTAATACCTAAATTAAAATTCAAGGGGGGATTATTTTTAGCTGAAGCGGCGCTTCACAGAAAAGAAACTGCTTTTCTCGTTCCTTTAGATCTCTCGCTTCAATACTACCCACAACCAAACATTTTCTTTACCTCATTTCTGAACTGGCGACTTTGAAGTGAATACAGAATTGGATTCACACTCGCGCTGGCAAAAACCAAGATGGACATAATGACAAACGTTTTGTCAGTGACCTCTTGAAGAGCACCGATTAAAAGTGAACCTTCAACAATTGCCCAGGGCAGCCAGAAAATGTTGAAGGCAATAATTACGCTGAAGACAATCCTTGTAATTCGTTTGCGCGATTTTAACAACATTATTTGACTTGCCTCTTCTGGTGGCTCGCGAGAGCAGTGACACCAAAGATGTTTGATGATAGCCAACGAAGTTCGTAATATTATCGCCATTGGTATGATATAAGCAGCGATCAGATCGACAAAAGCAACAACTTTAAAACTGCTTTCATTCATAAGAAATGAAAGGCAAAGCGCCACCGAGTTTTCCTGGAAAGTATCCGGGAGTTTCGCCATAAGCAACATCATCGGCAAAGACGAACCCACAGCAACCAGCCAGATCGCTACAAGGAGGAAGCGAATATTTCGCTTAGACATTGCCTTTTTATGCCACCAAGGATGAACAATGGCCATAAACCTGTCCGTCGAAATTGCAGCTAAAGTCAGAACGGAATTCTTGGTGGTCAAATCAATGCTTGCTGTGGTAACTTTACACACGGTTCCTTCGAAGCTCCGCTGCATCAGTTTCCCGTCGCTAAAATAATGATTTCGGATTTGTCCGGCGTAAAACAACGTTCCCAAAAGTGAACAGAGCAAGTCAGACACGGCTAGATTGAGCAGAAGGTAGTTAAACGTAGTCCGCAGTTTTTTGTTTGTAATTATAAGAGAGCAAATGATAATGTTTCCAGTTAGCCCTGCGACTAGAACAAGAGGTGTAACCACTTCAAAGGCGATAGACGCTTTCGATGACATGTTGCTCTCCTGTCCTTACATTGGGTTTGGAACGCGAAAATACTACAGCATTGCATCTTGTGAAAACACAGCCGCTTGCTTTTCGTCTCTTTCTGTAAACAAGACCAAAGTAGCTACGAAAAAAACACTGCATTTAAGGGAATATTATTTTATGTGGGCAGACGATATCACGAATCGCGACTGAAATTAATTTGCATGTTATAAATGACAATGTAATTTCTAAACAGTGTCGCCAAAATTCATTAAGTCATGGATTGTTTGTAATTAAACGAGGTTTTTGAAAAAAAAAAAAAGCTTACACCATGCAAATTTTACTGTTTAAATCGGGTTTTTGTTATTTAAGTGTTAAAATAATGTAGAGTTGATTTCTATTGAAGAAATATTAAAACTGCTGTCACTTTTGCGTTTAGGATTTTTTTTCACGTGAATGAGGGCAAAGTAATTAAGTTATTCATGAAAAATGAAAATACTCGAATGTTTGTGAATATTGAGTGAGTGCGGGTAGATATATTGTGTTAATTAAAATTTTGAATATTGTGAATTGCCTTCTATCTTCCACTTCAATGAAAATTCGATTTGGATACAAATCCTCTCGTATGTTCAGTAATTTGTCAAGATTCGTGAAATTTCGCGAAATTGGCGAGAATAATGCGTGAAACGTTATCCCGCGTGATTGTTAAACGTGGGAGTATTTTCAAGTTGATTCTATCGTTTACGAAATTCTCCAATCTGACTGGTTCATAGCAGTCCCTGTCTACTAATGAGCAATAATCAGTATTGTTCTCAAATTGCATCTGTTCATTTGCAGAACTGCACAGCTGCGATCGGAAAATAACAAGCACGAAATAAATAAGCAAAATGCTTACCGTCATCGGCAAATGAAGGAAATTTTTACCCAAAAAATCCTTTAAAAAATGAATGGATGGTTTTCAAGTTCTTAATTATCCCCATTCAGTTAATTAACCATTCTTGTAAACCTTGTAATTGATTTTCAATCATAGGAGTTTTTCTGCCTATAATACGATTCTCTTTCACTGGTTTGGGGGTAATTTTGTCCATCGCAAAATGGACGACTTAAACAAAATGTGCCCGAAACATTCATTGAGAACTTCGAAATCTTTTTCCCTTCCAGACTAAATGAAACTTCGGATGTTAATATCAATTAAAATTTTGAACTGACGAAAGATAGACTTTGGTCTTTCTTCCGGCTTTCCGACTCCGCACTAGCGGTTCGATTTACTGATCCTGGTCTAGGAGAGATTCGGCATCACTCATCGGTTTCTTGCAGATTTTATTGCATTTATCGCAAGAACCCTGGAAACGAATTTGTCAACCTCGTTGCAGGGTCTTTCTTCTTCCCGCCAATCACGCGAAAGGAAGAAATTATTTCTTAGCTTTTTTTTTTCTTTCATATATTATAAGATAAAAACATGATGAGTATACAAAATTATTTTATCTTGCCCCTCAATCCAACCAGTAAAACTGATAAAATTTGACCTTAAATATTAAAAAAATCTCTTACTTTAGATTGAAATGTATAAAAATATTTATAAAGAACTGAAGGGAAAGCATTCATGATCAGTTCTTTCATGGAAGGAAAGCTGTGCTTTTATTTTCTAAGAAAACCTTTTGCGAATTTTTTCCTAGGCAGGTATGATCGATATTTTAATCTAAGTTACAACCCTCAATATTCGCTTTGGCCGAGCAACGAAAATATGTTGCACATGTTATGCTAAGCGTAGCGTGATAATATTCAATTCAAAATAATTTCAATTTGAATAACACAAGTGTTTGGAATATCTGAAGCTTCAGCAACGAACGTGACACATTGTTTTGCTTGCGGGCAATATATCTGGTACAGGTAGTATTTCGAATGATTTCTTTAACTTTTATTTTTTTCATGCGAAGCTTATGCAACGAAATGAAACGCGGAAATAGAGCGTGGTTGCTAAACAGCAAACTAATGTAAGCCAGTTAAGAGCTCGCGTGGTGTATTGTTTTTGTTCTGTCACGGAAACACAACGAATTTAACCAAAATAACATCTGATCGCGCTGTATTTGACAATGTTGAAGTTCGATGAAGCATTTCTCGTCGCCGTGATCGCCCTGATATCGTGTTCCTTGGACTCCGCCGGGCAGAGTATAGGTAAGTCAAATAGCAGCTTTATAAACCAAGATATTGTATCAAGGTGTATGAAAAGCTCAACATGATTGAAAATTGGCTCTTGATGTGGTCACGATATAAAGGCGATGATTTACAACGATCTGTCACATCAATCTATCATTATATTTCGCTGCAGATTTGCCATGAAGTTAAGTTAAGAATTTATGACTATCGTGCAAACTTAATTTATGATTTTCGCTCGTAATCCAAACAGTTTTCCGACTACTGAATGAAGTTCGGTACAGAACCTCGAGGGTTTTAAAATAGCGAACATTCTTACTTGAAAATACATTATTTTAAACCGGCGTAACCTTGTATGTTAAGCTCCCTGCTGTTTGTTTGATCACAGTGTCGAGCACACACATTCGCAAAGTTTAGATGCGTCGAGTCAACATTGACCAAGTGTCTCACAGACACATGGAAACAAAATTTTCTTTGTGAGAACATGAAATCCAGAAACGACTCGAAGCTAAGAGTTCTTTGTTCCTCATATCCCGTACGAAATGTTAGCTAACAAAATAGCCCTGAAAAGAACCAAAATCAGGCCTCACAATTCGAACTCTCATTCGTAAGTCATGATTCAAAAACCTGCCAACAAAACTTAAAGCACGGCGCAAATTCAGTGAAGAATAGAAACAGAATATGTGGCGCCATGCATTTTAAACAACATATAATATTTATTTCAGGCTAGAAAAGTTTTCTGGTCGACCACTGTTTTAAATTTGTTTTGTACTCGCTTGACCTCTTTCAGGGGAAACATAATTCAATTATTCTTGTCATGACTCACGATATTTTTAACGCTTTTTAGTACTATGAACGCTTTCAAAAACGTTTGCAGGTGATAGACTTAATTTAAATTTTCAGTCTGTTTGTGAATTTTGAATAATGATGTCGACAGACTAAAATTGCGAAGTTTAATATCACTGTAATGCTATTTTGGCTTGACGAAGTATACAAGACCATTTGCAAACTAGTCCATAATGTTTAAAATACTTTTTGGGGTTAATTTATGTAATTATTATAAGGCTTGGTAATTTTAAACGGTTCATTGCAATTTGAACTTTTTCACTCCTTAATGTCAAATCTACCCTATGCACGCAATGTTGTATTTTACATGAAGAACAATGCAACTTCCCCCGCCCCCACTCCCCCAAAAATAGAAATTAAAGTAAAATAGACCTTATTCTTCAAATCTGTTTCAATTGTTTTGAAATCAACTGACTGAGAAAAAGTAGACATTTTTACACCAATAATTAATAAGAATTATTATGATAATAAGTAACCAAAAAAATAAGCAAACATAAAATAACAAGTTACAATAAAAAGAGTTTTAAGCCGATCTGATTTTTTTGTTTCTAAATTTTCGGTAACTTCTGCTCACCTTCATCAGAGCTAGAAAATATAAGTTCGTTTTTATTGTAAATGTCTTCTACCGATCGCAATACTGGTTCCAGTATTTTCAGTGATAAAATAACAATTTAAACTAATCTAATCTGATCTGATCTGGTGCGCACCTTCGCTTGTAGTAATTTCTTTGTCTCTCAGTAATAATCTTTTAGTCTTGCAAACTGCTAATCATTAGTAAAAAATGTTTTTTTTTTTTTCAATTTTCCAGGTCTACCAGAGCCCATTGCTCTTTATCCTCTTAACGAAGAATACGGCGCCAAAGACATAAGTCAGCAGAAAAACCCCGCCGGAAAAGTGACGGGTGTTAAGTTTGCACCCGGAAACTACGGACAACCCGCGGGATCTTTCTACTTCTCCGGGTCATCATCAAGTTATGTCGAGTTCCCAAATAACGGAGGCCTGGACGCCAGACGTTCCATGACGTTTGTGGCGTGGATACGACCTGAAAATTCTGCTGGGCCTCTGTTCAATTACAAAGTGAATGATAGAGGTGTCTACGTATGGCTTGAAAGTCCGAACAAACTTGTTGCTAAATTTGAAAACCTGGCTTCTAATCTACCTTATGCCATTCAGAGCGACAAGATTCGGCTTAAAACGTGGAATTATGTGGCTGCTTCCTACGATTATTTTGCTGGGACGGCGAAACTGTGGATAAACGGGAATCAAGTGTCTCGTTTGAATCTGGGACAGTTTGAGATCGCCACTCAGGGTAATGTAAGAATGGGAGCACTGGTCGGTGATCTGAATTTCTACAAGGGCGCAATCTCATGCGTGCAGATCTATAACAAGTCCCTTTCGGAGCAGGAGATTAACGCGGTGAAGGACAGGTGTCCGATTAAAGGTAACCAGGTCACAAATATCCCTGGGGGGTTCCCTTATGAAAGGAACGGGAATACTTGTAGTCTTCCTTAGGGGTATAAAATTACGGATTTTGATCTTACTTAGGGTGTTTAAGACGCCGATATATTTAACCAACGACAACATGTCGTTAAGGGTTGCACGCGGAGAAATAAAAACGCCATTGTCCAGACCGATCAGGCAGGAAAATGGTATCTTGTACGAGTCAAAGAAAGCTTGAGCCACCTCCAGATTGGTCTCCTTTAGGGGTTTAAGACACAATTTCCGACGAGCATCGCCGCACCTTTCGTATGGAGATCCCCCCTCTCCCCTCCCCCGCCCCAGGCGGAGATTTCCGGAGGGTGCTCACCTTGTAATACCGAGAACTCGTGTTTAATGTCATTAAAGATGTGAATAATGTTCTTCGTGGTGTAAGATAGGAATGAACGTTTTATTCGTTTGTCTCACGATAGAATCGCTTTGAGATGTTGATCGCGGCAAAGTATATATAGGGGAAACAGGGAGAGCGATGCAAGACAGGATAAAAGAACACGACAGAGACATACGGCTTGCTCATACGCAAACCTCCGCGGTTTCGGAGCACGCAAACGAAACGGGGCATCTTCCTTTATGGAATCAAGTCAAGTTTATGGATCGTGACCCCCACCGATACACACGCAGGGTCAAGGAGGCTATCCAAATAAGACTTCATTCTAATAACATCAATAGAGACAGCGGAATTGGATACCTACGATCAGAAAGCATAACAGCCGTTCAACTACAAAGCAGACCTCTGAGGGAACATCATCTGTTAGTCGGAATAATAATGAGGATCGAAATGCACCAATCACAGCGCACCAACGTGCATAAATAGCGACGCGTAAACAATCGACCTCATCGCCTGATGAAGACTAGCAGTATTGCAGTCGAAACGTCTCGATCGACATCTCAAAGCGATTCTATTGTGAGACAAACGAATAAAACGTTCATTCCTAACTCATGTTTAGTTCTCCAGTTCCAACCAGTGACTAGTGACTAGCGGTGTACAGTCCGTCAGCCACGCTTCTAAAATAGCTAAGTGTTAGCCTCATTACAGTTAAATTCGAAAATATGTCATTTCACATAAAATCGGTTTAATTTTCTGGCGTGTGACGCGAAGCACAAAGGCGATTCGAGATCGAGCAGCTAGCGGCAAAGGAGTTTAGGAACACACCCCAACTGCTCGCAGTCTTACCAATTGATTTTCAACCAGGTCTCCATGCTCGTATTGTTTGTTCCCATGTCCCTAGCCCTAGCTTATAAAACGGAAGTGACGCAGCTTAAAGGGTTGTTTTGTTACAACCTTTTTCCCAAGAGTCTTTTATACTTTTTCTTGTCATGTCTAACGTAAACAAATCGAGATATTTGATGAACTCAATATCTATCTGCTAGTTCTGTGTGGTTTTTCTGCAGTGCAGTCGCACCATATCGGTTGCTATGCCGACAAATCCTCAGCACCAGCGATCCCCTCATTGGAAGGAAAAGACCTCTTATTAGATGGCGACCCGAAAACAAGAGAGGACGCTGAACAGAAATGTGCCCGCGTTGCTCTTAAACGCGGCTACGTCTTCTTCGCAATTCAAGATGGCGGACGTTGTGTTTCAAGTCTTTCCGCGCAGGACACGTACAGCAAGTACGGCCTGTCGATGGACTGCCAGGGTGGAAAAGGCGGGAAAATGGCAAGCGATGTGTACGAAGTTCTAATGTTCAGTAAGTACAGGGTTTATACCACAAACTGAATTAAAACTAACTGAATTTGGGACGGATTTGATCAACCCATTGCTATGCTGAATTAACTTGATAACGTCATGACGATATATAATTTACATTAAAAAAAGCAAGATTTGTGTCACAACAAAGTCAACTCTAGCATGGCTTCTACTGAAAGCCCTGATAACGATCACTAAGCAGAGAGCAGTAAAATGGTTCAGTGACAACAAAAGGCGGGAACGCAGAATCTTGTTGGCAATTTTCTTCTGGTTTTGTGTCTACCAAATTAAGAAAATAATGAAACGTGAAGTTTGAAATTTCTTCACAGGAGACCAGAATTGCTGGAATGGCTGGGAAGCTGTTCAAGACTCCTGCTTTAGACTCTACAATGACGAGAGGACCTGGGAAGATGGAAAAGCCTCCTGCGAAACAGAGAGAGCAACTCTAGCGAAACTGAACTCCGAAGACAAAAACTATTTTGTGTTCCTACAGCTTGTCAAACCGGCCAACCCCAGCTCCAGTCCAGTATGGATAGGGTTGTCACGTGACACGGAGAAGAACTTTCATTGGTCAGATGGAACTCCAGTGGAGTACACCAACTGGAGCCCAGGCTTACCCGATAACAGTCCTGGAAACAATAAGAACTGCACTAAGATAAATGCATACTCGGGACTTTGGGAAAACGAGGAGTTTGACGTTACCCATCCATTTGTTTGCGGGAGAGGTGAGTAAAAACAATATTTAAGTTATCTGCAATTCGGACACAGGCGAAGTCCACTCCTCTTCTAAAGATCGGAGGAGCTGGCTTGTGTGTGCCGGTGATTAATTTCGGTTTGTGTAGCATAGCGCAGCTGGGAGAATTCTTACCTCTCCCTGGATGAGATGCTAGTCCACCACAGGGCTACCCCACAGTATTCTGTCAGGTTGCCTAAATTTCGCTATCCGTTCTTATTTGTGGCTTTCCGTTATTTTGTTTTCTGCGTTTCTGTATACTTTTCTATTCTAAGACCAGTTTGGAAGGCAGAGTCACTTCATACTGTAATATAACGAGTGATGATCAAACTGGGGGAACGCTTAAGGTTCTCAAAACGGGTATCCCCGGGAGGGTGCAGGGGGTGTGTCCCCTCCCCTCTCCCCCCTCCCCCCGTCATGACCTGGGGCTTTCTGATACAACTGGTATTCTGCAAAAAAAAAAAAAGAAAACGCCATTCCTTAGTGGTGCACCCTACCCCCCCTAAGAAAAATCCTGGATCCACCCCTGTGGCCCCTTTGCCTCTTTTGGCATTGTGATCCCAGGGTGATCCTTAGATAGGGTTAATTTAAATAAATACCTTAAATTACAGTGTGGAAACGTCCAGCAATACGTGCTACTGAAAAGAAGTGATAACGACATGTTCACACAATTCATAGTTATCGTTTTACCCTTGAATAGGATGCCATATTTTGACTTGGGGTCTTAAATGAAATGGTATCAATTTTCTATTTCCCATTTTTCTAAAGACAGATATAAGGAGCCTTTGCGGCAAACGCCTATCCTAAATTTGCATGGCCCGGGAATCAGGGAATCAGGGAAGGGGCGGCCGGGTCCTGCAAGAGGGCCCCGACTTCCCGCCTCCCTTAGTGTTTGCTGCAGTTTATTTGTCTTTTACTTTTCTTTCGTAATGTCGCGAAATAATTTTCTTATTTCTCCCGCCACCTTTGGAATCCCTCTTTGTGCCTCTCTTCTCCTACCTCTTGCTCACTTCCTTCCCCCTCAACACCCGGGTTTTCCCCCACCCCGCTTTTGCCCCCTCCCCCTGCCCTAAAGAAAGTCAACCAACATCACAGTTTCTCATTCAAGTAATAAAGTTGCTGAGCGTTTAGAGATAACATCACTTGTTTTTATTATTTTTTGATTCATGAAGTTACTGAAAAGTTTCGTTACACTCTGATTCACTACAAGAAACGGCTAAATTTCATATAGTTTCAAATGACACAAAATTCTGTCCAGCGCGCTATAAAAACTGCCATGCCGTGAAAATGTTACTTGGAAATGTAAGGTGCTTTTTGAGGTGATAGGTTCGACTTCGTTTGGGAGAAATTGGGAAGTTTTTTCCGAGTATCAAGTTATCGACTCCCTTATTACGGGATGCCAAGTTTCTTCGTCATTAAGATGGCGAAATGACAGTAAAACCGGCTCTCCCTGAATCACATTTATCGAAAAAGCTTCACGCGCTGTAGGCTGAATTTCAGGTCGATGCCTTCTTATTTCAACCATCTCGATTTCTGGCGGGCTGTTTTCCGGCTTTCTCAAATGTAAAATCTCATGGAAAGCTCTTCGAAGCTTTTTATTGCGCAAACTGTAAATAGCAGGGCTAAAAATGGAGCCCAGCATTATGAAAGTTGTGGCCCAGCTCCACAAAACACACATAATGCGTGGCTCAACTGTGTGCGGTTTGAAGATGTTATTAAAAGAAGTATTATTACAGGCAAATAAGATAATATTAATGCAATCAGAATGAATGCTAGAGTGTTAGCTGCCTTGCTGTTTTTCTTTAATCTTTTAGCTTCTTCTTGAGATAGTTGTTCAGTTTGGAGGCGTCTTTTCTGCCGCTGTGAAACTATGAAAATGTATGCATAGGTGAAGCCGATAGCAGAAATATAAACGGTGCCTAAAATAGCGAGTGTTACACAGGCCGCGTTCAAGTAGTCTGAGAAAAATTTTGTTTCACTGTCTATGACAGCCAAGACAATTTCGTGGATAGTCACAACGGCTGTTATGACCCATGCGAAAAGTATACCAGCTTTTATCCTGGGCTTTGTGACCATGTTCCGGTAGCTCAATGGATGTTTGATAGAAACGTAGCGATCTATACCGATCAACAAAAGATGATTAAGCGACGCACAAACAACCTCTGCAATGGTTATGGAACTTACTTTTTCTACTGTACAAAATGGTCCGTCGCTACGGATTCGCTTCAATTCCATCGCCATGGTTACAGGGTGACCGATTAGCCCTGCCAACAAATCGGACCCCGCCAAACAAGCTAGAAGAATGTTCGCGTTGGTTCGCAGAGGTCTCCTTGTTGCCACGGCTAAGACGACCAGCACATTAAGCAGAATGTTTAGAATGAGAGCAACGGAATTGACCACAGCTACTGCAACCAGGCTTCCGAACGTATCTTCTGTTAAGTATGTCTTTCGCCAAACTGTATTTTGCATATAAGGACATTTTTCCATTTCGAGGTCAGAGAATCCCATCGACGAGGACGAAGAAGAAGAGTTCGACATGTTGCGATCGGCGATGAAAGGAAAATGTTGACGTGAATTCCAAACAGGTGCAAGATATAGTTTAGAAACCAGGACATAATTTCCTGCACTGCTCATTAACACTTTTGGAGCGGAAATAAAATCTTTTTCGCAAAATGGAAGTAGAGAGATCTACAATTTTTTTAATAAAACAATTCTTGAACTTTCCACTTGCGATGGTTGGATATGAGTTGATCGCTAACTATTTAACAATTAGATTATGAGCTCGAGATTTCTATGAGGTGATAGTTGATGAGGCCGCAGGCCGAATCAACTATCACCTCATAGAAATTGAGAGCGAATAATCTAATTGTTTTAGTAGAATTCTGACTGAAATAAACGCAAATAATGGTTTCTAATTATTTTCCTACGCATTATCGAACCTAACGTTTTAACAAAATCGCACGCATTGAATTGTCCTTGGTAAATTTGCAGTTGTTTACGCGCGTGCACCCGTTTTTCAATAAATTTCAAGCTTTTAAAGTCAAGAAACCGCTAATGTCCTTCTTTTAGTCTTCTTGAGAATTTTATTATCCATTTACATTTAAACTTCCTTCCAAAACTTCGGAAAAACGATAAAAACGTCGCATTTTGTGGACGACCTTCGGCAACTGCACACTAATGGCTGATAGTGTTCAATAGCTCAGCCAATCACATTGCAGCATTTGCATTAGTGTACTAGTAGAATTCTACTAATAATCGATATTTATCGTCTTTTTAAATCTACGGCTTGCAAAGCACCCGGTTTCAACGCATGACTAAAGTTTGTGGGCGATCTTAGGGGAAATTTTAAAACTACACAGAGAGGGTGGGCGGACATTGTATTCGCCAAATATTTTAATAGGTCTGTAGAAACCTCCAGACGATAAATGAATCTATGTATGAAATCCCAAACTAAATTTAGGTATTCGATCCGGCTTCCTTTCAGCAATGGTTAGTCCACGATTTTAAAGTTTTTGCTTGTTTTACGAAAGCCTTAGCCTACGCGAAAAAAAGCAAATTCTTACGTTGCTTGAGTGTATCAAATGTTGTAAATTATGTTTAATGAATTGCAATTAAAAATCTGTAAAAATATATCGTTTCACTTCGAAAAACATTGTCTCCCTATTCAAAACAAGGAATTATCGCGCCTTGGTCGTAAGAGCCTGCGAGCAGGCTTACGTTTAAACCAGAATTGTGATCTTACTGGAAAAATAAAATATGGTATTTAGATTATGGGGTAAATAAGCATATTCAGTGGTAATAAAGCAGAAAATTCACCTTTGCACTTTATGAATCAAGACTTTGTTTCTTTTTGTTTTCAAACGTCATTTTGCATTTTCCGAGTGAAAAATCAACTGATTTTGCACGACCATTGATTGCTTGTCTACACGCTAAAGTCGACTTAAATTAAATATATTAATTAGTTAATATTTTGATCCGTCGTTGTTAAATTTGCTAGCGTATGTTTATATCCAAGACTAGAAAAGAGTGTTTCATCACATTTCCAAATCGGAATTCTGGTAATGCGTTGTTCGATACTTATAGTTTTTGCACCTGTTCTTATTTTTCTCAACAGAACTCAAGAAACTCCTTTTTTCTTTTTTCAGAAAAACAAAGACGTAGGAAATTAATTATTTTCAGGTCTCTAAATTGCGTCATTCGAGTCTGTTAATTCCATATCTTTTATCTCACTCCTACTCAACCACGCAACATTTCAACACAACACAGTACAATATTGTTGGATCTTCTTGCGAGATTTCTAGAGAGATTTGTAGGTTTTTGTTCGCTATTTTGGGTGTTGACCGTGCACAAAACCTGACAAAATACAATAGGTGGTTATGTGTGTTCATGCAACTAACAATCAAAACATGGTGATTACGTAAGGGTTATGTATGAGCGCTAAACAAAAGATGTGCACGGTCATAGACCTTCGAAACTAAATCTTGGTCTTTCTGTTTGGTCTGTTTGCTCCTTTGATGTTTTCGGGCTTCGTAACCATTTCCCTCTCTAAAGTATGTTTTGACCATCCACGGACGCTATAGACCGTTATAATGAACTCTGTGTAGCTTTAACATTTTCGCTACAATCGCCCACATAACTTCAACCGTCTGCTGAAATTATCGCTTTACGACTAATAGATTGAACAAGACAAAAAATATCGATAAATGACAACAACAATTAACCGCGAGAGGGAAAAATAAACTTGGCTTTTTTTTGCGAAAAAAAGACTAAATTCGGTGGTGGGGTGGGGTGGGGAGGGGAGGGGAGGGGAGGGGAGATATTATCATAAACGAGAAATTAGACTGCGCCGAAGGGGGTAATTTTTGAGCAGAAATAAAAACCAACTTCAAGTGAAAGCAGGTTTTGCTGCGAAGAGTGCGAAGGTAGATAGCAAGAAATAAATAAAAGGAAAATCGTTAATAACATAAGAATATATGAATATAAGAACTGGGTTCAGAATTTGACTTGATTTGAAATTTATAGATTTTTATAATTTATAACTCGTGTTTTTTTTTCTGTGTTTTTTTTAAATTTAATTAACGGTCAAACAGAAACGCAATTAAGCTAAATCAGCTAAATCAGCAAAAATGTATTTTGTTGGGAGTGCTCTCCCAAAATTCTTAAAACCCCTCAGTTCGCTTGGATCGTAACAATAGCAACTCTACTATTTCTTGTAACCATGGTGACACTTTTACGACACTTTCAGTGATTCCCGCCACACCACATGACTTACGCGTCAAACTCATGGACAGTCATTCAGCGCTGGTCACGTGGAAAAGTTCTGAACACCCGCAGAAGCAACAAGCGACGTCATACTACCTGGAATACAAAGTGACGAGTGATGAACAGGTGTCACTCAAAGTTGTGTGGAATCATAACAGCACAAGCTTAACTAGTCTCCAGACCCACGCCGAGTACCAAGTGAGAGTCCGGGCAGTCAACGGCGCCGGAGGAGGAATATGGAGCGATTACCAAACATTTTCAACAGGAAAAACATGTAAGAATGCCGTTTAGTCTATTGCTTTTGAACGCGAGTTCTAACAAGTGCTTTTGGTAGGGTAAATTTGATTTTAATGAAAAGGGATTGTTGTTGAAAGTCAAGGGAGAAAGAGAGAAGAGAACTCATCTAAATCGGAGTACCCCTTGTAGCGTTGTTCGTTAGTAGAATACTTACAACCACATACTGGAAGCAAAAAAACTTCTCAGTTGTTTATTCAACACTCGCCTGAGTACAAAAGCGGAAAGCATTGTCTACGAACGGTAACCATGACAGCCGTCACGTCAATACTAGACCGGAAGTAAATCATAGCTGACATGAATAGAACAGAAGCACTTTGACCCTTTTGGATGACGGCAATTGCAAATGCAGAAGTGCTAAACTGGGGGCGGAGGGGGGTGGGTTTGGACTCTTTATTACTCGAAAACAGGGAGGGGAAGCACACGACGAGAGCGAAGTTGGGAGGAGGAAAGCAAAAAATCTATGCATTTGCGTTTAAATCGGGGAGGAGTGATCTCTTAACCCCACTCCTTGGTGCCTATTATTTGTTTATTGACAAAAAAGTTCCTATTTTGAATCTTATCAAAATTACATGTATCCCTATTTTGTACTCCAAATTTACCAATTCCACAAATCCCCGTTCCACATCACGAAAATCTTAAAAATCATCGCCCCTCATTCATTCCTTAGCTTATCTCTGTGTTAGTATTATTACAAGAAAATAGATTTTGGCTACTTTTGGGAACTGCTATTTTACTTTCTTGTTTCAGACCCTCCCCGAATAGATCCTTTATCGCCCATTATAGCTAAGATACCGGCAGAAACCCTAATTATAAACTGCACTGCCCGAGGCGGTCCTGAGCCCACAATAACGTGGTACAAAAATAGAAAATTCCTTCAACAAGGCCAGACATTGGTCATAAAAAATATGACGTCAAAGGGACACGAGCTGTACACGTGCAAGGCAAGTAATGGAATCGCAGCTGATGACATTGTGTCTGTCACAGTAACATCATTGGGTAAGTAAGATTTTTCTTTTTTTTCTTCTTCTATTCGTTCACTTGAGTCGTATTGAACAAACAATAGAATATGGCTATTTCGACTGGTTATAAATGGTGTGACTGATGTAAAATGATGTTATGAGCTAGGAAAATGAAGGCCTCTTTCATCCACGGGATTGGAAGAGCTTCGTAGTCCATCGCAGATTATTTACGCCCAGCATTTTATTGTGATTAACGTTGTGCACTTGGGTGGAGAGAGGCACTATGAAAGTTAAATTTCTTGTCCATGAACGCACAAAGGATCTAACCAGGTTCGAACCCGGCCCGCTCGATCCGTTGTTCAACACGTCTACCATAATGTAAGCTTACTGCAGCTCCCAATGAAATATCAAAGGGTCGCATTTAATCCTCGAAATAAACCCCAAACGTCGATATCGGCACGTAGAGAGCGATACTATTCTAGTTACTATCCTAGTATCTAAACTTAAGGATCGTTTCTCCACAGTCCCTCCAGTTTTAAAGCGAGTGTGGGGAACTGGAACAGAGGGGGAGTTGTCCATTAAGAAGGGTGAACGTTTGTCGCTGCACTGTGAAACGGAGAACACAACAGTTGCGGATATCACGTGGTACAAAGATGACGAGCCCCTAGCTGGACAGCGGATCTCCTCGAGAAACATGATCAACATTCCAGAAGTCAATGGCGACGATTTTGGTGTTTACGAATGCAAAGCCCAGAATGCATTGGGAGTATCTTCTATGAAGATGAAAGTAGTAAACGGTGAGTTGGATAAATAAAACAAAGTAAATTTTGCGGAAGACGTTCAGTGTGGAATGACATTACCTGGAGAAAAATCGCACTCTCTTGTTGATTGGATAGTATTACCGAAGTAGAACGAGATTTCACACCGTTGCAAGCGACGATTTCAATGGTGGAGATACATGGTGAAATTGAGACAAATTGAGGTTCTGTGATGACCACACCTTTCCTTAGTTTTAATATGATCACAGCCAAATATTTTAAGTGTAATTCTGCTTTACTAGTAAAGCTCTACAGGAATTTTTGTTCACCAGGAGTGAACAAGTCCACTGTAACCAAAAAGATATGTAACTAAAAGACCAGCCTCCTTGTTACTCTTAGATCTGTAAAGAATTCTATATACAACATAAACGCTTCCATTCCTTTAACAGCAAAAGCCCGTTTCTGAAGAACTCTATAGGTTCGATTTCCGCTGCTCTCTCTGTTCCACAGTGGCTGGAAGGAAGTCGAGACTAGAGGACTCAAGTTGTTAGCAAATTAGACATTACAGTCGATGTTTCTTTGTGTGGCCTTGAAGCCGCACTTTATATTGATAAGTGATCGAAGACCAGTAGTGCATACTCTGAAGCCGAGACATTGAAATGTCCCGTGACATACGTTTATGAAATGTCCCGTGACATAAGTTTATGAAATGTCCCGTGACATACGTTTATGAAATATCCCGTGAAATAAGTTTATGTTTAAGTTAAAGTTTATGTACTTCAGCTCAATTTAGTACCTCAAGGTAAAGAAGAAACAGTAATGAGCTCTTTATTGCCTTGTGGTAATTTGTAACTTTTGCCCTGTTATTTTACTAAGTGAGTTACCAATTGGGGTGTCCATTTTTCTAAATTCAATTTGATTGTGTTTGTTCCTTTAGCTCAAATCTTAACCAGCATGAAAGTCGCCGTTGGTTGCCTAGCAGCGCTGTGTATTCTTCTGCTCATTGCTTCTGGCGTCTTAGCGTGGCTATTAATCAAAGCCAGGAAGACAAAGGCTTCTAAAGACGATGAAGAACCAGAAGAAGATTCACCAGTCAAACCAGCCGGTCCCAGACCCAGCGACAGCGACTTCATGATTCCTGAAGCCCGAGCCGCTGGTTCACCTGGGATGGCGCCATTACATGGTACTAACTCTTCTTACATTCCTCTTAAATCCGGCAGTTCGAATGGTGGACCCAGCCAAACGTATAAAGCCTCGTGATTTCCCCGACTGCTTCGAGCTGTATCGTTCCCACAGCAAAGATCGATTCCATTATTAAGGCAACCAGATATTTATAGCCCGGAGAGGGAACGACTCCCATATGAAGAGACGGTGATGCTCCTCGTCTCGCGGGGTGTAAATTGAGGATTTTGGTCTCACTTTGGGTGTTCCTGACAAAGCGCCAATATTTTAGCCGTCAAGGTCTCGTTTAGGGTTGCACGCGAAGAAATATAGAAATATAAATTCAATTTTTAGTATTTTGGTATCGTTTGGGGTCATACAGCTTGAGCTACGCCCGGATTGATCTCCTGTTGGGGTTTAATCCATAATTTTAATTTCAGACCAGCATCCTCGTCTGTTTCGTATGGGATCCCCCCCCCCCCCCCCCCCCCGGATTAACAGCAAGCGCCAATAAGTTAAAATAAAATACATAGATAAATAAGGTAAGGCAGTATTTAAAAAGATTAGAACGATATTATTACCCGGGGGACCGGGAATTGTCGACCATGCGACTTCAATATGGACAACGTAGAAACAACGATATAAATAACAAGGCAATAATAGCATTGGCAAGATGACAATGATGTTAAAAGCAAGCCAGAAATAATGTTAATAACAATAAGAGGCTGCACTATTAAACAAAAGGTGGCTCTAACACAACAAGCTAAGAACACAAAATTAGGAATCTTCACATTGAAGAACGAGGACCAATTTTCGAATAAATTTAACGTGACATCTTCCAGCGTTTGGGGCTGTTTCACATGGCTTTTAAAATGTTGGATCATGCAAGTTGAGTTTAATTTGAGTCAAACAATCGTCCGACAGTTTTCAACATTAGCAACAGGGCGGTGACACGGTTCACGGAATTGTGTTGGATGATGCTGGATCAATGCATTGAGATAAAAAAATAAATGTTTTGAACCTACATATGCATTTTGAATGCATTTGATTCGGACCAACAATTTAAAGCCCAAGTGAAAAAGTGGATTTATTCTATTCTATGGATCTTATTTTCTTGTAAAGAATACTCTAGATGCAGGCGCGGTAGAAAATGGTTTGAGTTACTCTTGGAGGTAATCAACAGTGACCCTTATCTAAGGATCAACAGTTTGTAGATCAATAAATGTTACAATATTAAGGATTTTCCACTTTGTTTAGTATTCGAGTACTTTCCAACGTCGTTTTTCGCATAAAACAGTCCGAAGTTACAAGAAATTGTTCTGAAAATTATTATTCCGAAGCGAAATGTCCGAAAATAATTAAACGTGTAAAAGAGTTAGGGTTTAAACAATTTAAAAACATAAATGTATATTGTTAAAATTAAAATGTTATCTTGAATTAGAATTAAAAAAAAACGTTAACTCGTCTTAATCTTTATGCTGCCCATTTGCAATTCTTCCACTTCTAGTTGTGATCAGACTCTTGGCCGGCGTTTATAATATATAGCGTGTTGAAGGTGTTCGGTTAGTTGCACAGAGCGCAAAAATCGGGATATCAGCGCGAAGAGAGGCATGTGGAAGAAACAGTCAGAGGTTTGGTGGGGTTCTGTTTTCCAGACAATATTTAAAGATCACTTTCTGAAACGGAAGAAATGTGTTGTTGGATTGAACGAAGTGAAACTTGTGGAGAATGACTTCGGGGTGGAGTAGAGGACACTGAGCCTGTGCCTCACATAAAAGATCTGTCAAGAGGTCAAATTCAGAGCTTGTCAAGGATGTATTTTTTATTAAACAAGCACAGTGAACGAGTGGGATATTGTTTTTGCCACGAGAACATAAAATTCATATCTTTGAGCCAACGTGTAATGTTATTTTTATTATACACTTTTTTTAGACAAAAAGCTAACGAAGTGAATCGACAGCACAAGCTTTTAATATACCTACGTTAAACTCTCGCAGCTCTGTGGTGCATAGCTGGAATTTCTACATCTCGCCTTTCGTCTGTTTGTATTTTCCGGTTAACGATTTTATGTCGGCTTCAGTCATTGTAGGTATCACCAATGCCGAAAAACGAAAAACTATTTCAGTGTTCTTGACGTTTCTTTACATTTAACTGTATCTACAGTGCTAACTTTTAGACATTTTTGCAATTTGTTGTCAAAACATTAAATTTAAACTTCGTTTTTCTCTAGGTTTTATTTAAAATGCTTAGGAGTGCTAATATATGGCTAGTAATTAATAAGTGAACTCAACTTACACAAAAACGAATATCATTATACCAAATTAAAAGCACGTGCACCTTGTAAAGTGACGTCTTTTTGCTGCAATTTGTAAATAAATTATAAATGAATCTTCCCTTAAAGGATATAACTAAGGCTTTGTAGAGGGGCTGTAAATTGCTACTACAAAGATCCCATGCACTTGACAACAAAACCGAACAAAGCTGACAAAGCTGAGATTAAGCGATTTGGACAACCATTGTTTAACTTTTATAATTGACTCCTTTTGTTTACTCAATGTCTTCTCGCTTTGCAAACAGAACTAAGAGCGAAATGACGACGGAATATGACAGTGAAGTTGAAGAGGCAACAAACTCTTCAAGTTGTGATGACAACGCGGAGATCGATGTCTTCCTCAGGATAACTCCAGTGCTCTCTTTTGCATCTGGTCCAGAACCAGGCATTCAAACCGGCAACGGATCGGAACTGCAGAAGCCTGTTAATTTGGAAAAGGTTAGTACACAAAGCCGCCACAATTACAAGCAAACAAACTGGCTCTCTAGCGACGACAACGTTGAGAAACACGAGTCGAAGAAGGCACGAGCTAAGAAGTTGAAGCTCGATGGATCTGCAGAAGGTAACACGGAGTTGCCTGTTTCCCCAGAAAGTTCGCCCATAAGTGGAAGAAAAAATAAAATGTGTTTGATAAGGAGCTTGTCTAATTCGGCGGCGCCACAGAAAGAAGAATCTCCGAGACAAACACGACGACTTTCGGACCCTACCGTTGCTTGTCAGAAAAGCCTGGTTAAGAGCTTCGAAAGGCAGGCGAGTTTGAAGAAATTGCGGCCGTATCTCAAGCGAAAGGCAGTGTCCCCATTGCATCTCCTTTGTAAGGTAGCTGCGTCCACCGGGTCCAAACATAACAATCACGACACGGCCGACAATAAGGCCGAACCGAAAGGAAATAAAGTTCGACTGGCTAAAAGGCTTTATCCTTCTTTAAGCAAAGCTTACGAACAGTTGGCTCAACAGGCGGGCACTCGGCGAGGATCAGATCCATCTGGTGTTCCAAGCGACTATGAGACAATAATAAACGATTTCTCCAGCCAAATACAGGATCTGGCCGTTAATCTGGAAAACTTGACCACTACTGACAAAGCTAGGAGGCAACTCGCTGTATCAGGCAACATGAAGACAAGCCGCCAACGAGTTGGCGAACCAGACGCAGGCGAAAGTGACACCGGACAATTTTTCAAAGACGATGACATTCGTTTGCAGGAAATGTTGGAAGAGGTCTTGAGGTCGCATATTTTGAACATGGATGATTACTCCCCTACCAGCTGCGACCGGGCAAGTAGGAGCATCTGCAAGATAATTACTCGACTTCTTGGTGGTCGCGATAGCGAAAAACGACCAGGTGAAGGTCAGCGTAAGTTAGCTTGCTTGGTGTACATTGGGGCCGTAAGAGACAGCGGGATCCAAATGGCCGCCCAGGCGTTGTGGTGTCCAGAGGAAGACACTTTTGCCGCTGCTGGTTTTAGGAATGACTCTGTGTACGGCTTCGTGGTCGTGATTGCAACCCCTGCTTTTTAATTTATTTAAAATTGACAATCATTACATCATCTTAGAAAGGCATAGTTTCTTGTCGTCACACCATCCCAAAAATTTCTTAGGCAGCTTTTCAACTACCCAATTTCCAATTTTCTTCTCTCGTCGAAAATCGCGAATAATATCGAATCACCAGTGCGATATTGATTTTTTTGTTCAGTTTGGACAACCGGAATGTGTGATTTATTAGCCAGTTTATATTTTTTTTATTGTTTAGAAAGAACTGAGAGGGCTACTTCAAGTAATTAAAACTTTCGAATTGTAAATAGTTATTGTAAATAAAAATTGAAAAGTGTTTGTGAAGTGAATTGTTCTTTGTTGGCAGTATACATGTATTTACTTCGTTTTGGTTGCAATTACAACAGTGTTCCTCTAATTGGTTCGATTTCGAAATATAACAGCCCCGCTTTCAATAATGGTGTACCGCCATACTTATAAAGCAGTGCCACTAATCAATTTGTATTCAGTCTCTTTAATTTATTAATAATAAATAACTTCAGTTCTTCTCACGCAATGCTTAAGAGCGTGCTTGCGAGAAGCATCGTTTACGTTTTTAAGCGACAGAATAACAAGAGAGTTATATAAAACCTTCGTGCATTCTATGAAATCATAACATAGTCAGAAAAATAAATCTGCATTCGGCGCGAAAGACGATGTCTCACACGTAACGCATAATTGTTAATTTTCTTAAACAAGTGAAAAACGCAATAATAATGAGTCATATCGCTAATCGGCAGTGACAATTTGCCCATTCTCCGCAGTACTGGGACATCAGACAGTTAATTGAAGACTAAAACCGAACGGACATAACAACAGTAAAACTAACCGAAAAGCTAAGCGTTTTCCTTTAAGCTACACTTGGCCTGATGAAACTGTCGGCAAAGATTAAATGCTGTCTGAATAGCAAACACAAAACACCTCTCAAGGGAGGGATTGATGAAAAGGATTCCTTTCTGCAGCTGATTATTCGCCTGAGCACTTCACTAATTTTCTTTTAACCCGCTGTTGTCTTTATGAGTTTTTTGTTATTCAAATCCCATTTGAATTGGTAATGAATGAACTGGGGATGAATAAATTATATGCAAATGAGGGTATCAAAGAGAAACACGTGCTATCCTTTGTGCATTCTACTCTAGTCTGCGACATAGAGCTGTTGGCTCCCATCCACCCGCCCTGCGAGGAAGCCGGTTGAAGTCTCCGCCATCTATCTGGCAATCTACTGAGCCTGGTTTGGGCTTGTCCCAGGCCAGAGCGATTCTCCATACCCTGTATGTTATGATTTTTCAACAAAAGTTTCGCCGCGGTAAAAATCTCGACTGAAAATTAAAAGAAGACTGCCCAGAGCCCGTGTCCCCCTTGACCAGCGGTATAACTAGTCATGCGCTGTTTACGAGTTCCACTGGCGCAGGCAGGTCTAAATAGTTACTAAGATACGATTTCAAAACTCTTTTATGCTTTTATTTCACAACCCTTTTATCTTTTTCAGCTGTCTTTTCCATATTATATTGTTCAATAATCGAGAGGTCCAAAAGCACAAAAAGCCACACATCAATTGGATGACTTTTTACCTAAGAAAATAGCATATTCACATTCCTTGATAGAAAATGTGTTGTCGTTGACATATTAACGAATTTGTCACGGAAATTCGCTAGAAATAATAGCTACCTTAATAATAGAAAAAGTGGTACTGAATTTACAATAAACAACTTTTTTGCCAGTTTCCGAAAGCTAAAATAGGCTAATTTATTAATACTTGGGGAAAGTGGTTATTTCAGATAAGGAAAATGGCTTTACAATGGAAGCTATATAGAAATACGCCGTTTTGATCTTGCAGAGAGATAGTGTTTGCTTAATTTCCCATTAATTGCTTTCTTTATTTACTAAGTGGTTTGTAACCCTTACTTAGAACTAAAATTTCGTCGGTTGATCTTTGCTTTCAGGTTAATTTCCGAGGTAACAATAGAGAAACCCGCTCAGGGGGGGGGGGGGGGGGGGGGGGGCATCCTCTCCTCGTAGTCTGTCATATTTTGCCGTTCTTTAATCGAAAACCTTTAGCGTATACTAGTTTTCACGGTAAAAAATAGCGTTAAACTTGAATTCAGAAATGAAGCCATTGTTATTGTCTTTCACCCTCTTTGTGGCTGTTCTTACGTTCGGTGAAATTTGTACCATGGGTAAGAATTTTTAAATCTTTAGCTGCACGAAACTTTTCCATTAGGTAAATATTGAGAAACCCTCCCTTGATTAGGCACGGACCATTATTTTTTGAGGGGGTGGGGTGGGGGATGAAAATGTTTCCACGAAAAACTTTTTTTCTGTGCCGTTGCCAGTGCAAACAATTTTTTCCGGTGGCATCTTCTTGCCGACAGTTGCAAGCAATTTATTTGGGCTATTTTGCTTTTGCAAAACAACTTTTTCGGAATTTGTTTACCAACCTCCCCCCCCCCCCCCCCCCCACCCCCCCCCGCTCTAAAAAATAATGGTCCGTACGCAAATACGAATAAGCGTGCACTGTTCGTGAGTTCTTATAGGGCGCCTGCACGTCTGGACAGTTACAACAGGAGCTATTACAACACTTTTCTCAACTTGCAGCGAGGCTGTCAATTTCGTGTTATTAAGTACAGTCATCAGATCAAAAAAGCACACACCGCACGCAGTTCTTCACAGAGACCTAAGTTGAAACAAAGGATTGGCTTATCACGGAAGAGCAACTTTAGAGAGAAGGCTCCAGCGCAGTAAGTAATGTTTAACAGGGCCGTATATTATACGTACAGTATTAACAGGAAAGCGTTTTTATTAGCACGCTTTTATTTGTTCTAATACAAAGCGAGTGAACGACTGAAATATCCCACGATGAAACACTCCCCTGCTCATTTCGTAGAATACAATACAGTTAGGCTCTTAGCATACTTTACGCAAACCTAATCGCAAATGAATTAACTTCAGGAAAAAAAGTTTTAAGTTAATTCTCTTCCGCTTGATGATTTGTTGGGGTAGAAAACTATAGGCCCAGTTCAGACGTCGTGCTTCTGCGTGCCGAACTAAATTCAGGAATTAAGTTCGACAAAAGCACTACACGACTCTGGCACGGCAATGATTCAAACGTCGCGCTTCTGCCGTGCCAAACAAAATTCATAAATTATATTAAATGTATTTTGACGGGGGTAGTTACGGCGCCATTTTTGTTTGATCAACGCTGACTAATTGTTACGTGACTTCGGTAAGTCCTGAATTTGGCACGACTTCTGGATCAGAGTCGTGTTTGTGCCGTGCTACAGTCGAACCTATTACAAATAAGTTCGGCACGGCAGAGGCACGACGTCTGAACTGGGCCTTAAGGGAAATGTTTTTTTACTGCTTTAAGTTTTCGCGATTTTATTGCTTTGTCTATCGAGGCTTGAAGGTCCCAGGCGGAGTCAAAACTATGCCAACTGTTAGCGCTCGCCGTCAAAGCAGATAATGATTCTTTACATGGGGCGTTTTCTGAGCATTTTTCAGTAGTCGGGGAAACTCACCTGGCCTTACATTTTCCAACTGAGTTCATAAATGCCCCTATACGGGATAAGAAAAGTTTCAGGAAAGCATATTTAGCTCCAAATCTACGTCTTTCAAAAGATCGTTTCCTTTTTTTTTCTTCATAACAATAAGCGAACCCTGAAAGACAGATGAACAATCTACATGTATCTCATGTGCATATATCGAAGAACCGTATAAAAGATTTATTACTGCTAGTACGCACGGGAACTCGGTACGGCAAAAACACTTCAAACAATTTTAGCCGTTTTTTTTTTTACTTGGAGCAGGCACACCTTCAAGCCCAAGCGTAAAATTGACAGTGTTTGCTTAAGGAACGGCCATAGCATTACCGCGAACATCTACACAAATTAGACTTTATTATGATCACTTAGGAGATAATAGCCTCTTAAAGTATGCAAGGCATAATTGATATTCGACCATATTCCCATTGGTTCTTGAGAAAATCCATTTTAAAGTTAGGCAATGGATAACTTTTTCGACGAGGGTCCTGCTTTCGTGTTGCTGGAGAGTGTATAAACCAAGAAATACAAAGGCATTCACTTTAATTTTCAGACAAATGCTGGTAAGAATCGGACCACGCGGTTTAGAAACATTATACATACAAAAGCTACTAAATGAAGATGCCAAATTTTATACTAGGTACGTAAATAAATGATAAAGATGGCATGTTCGTTTGTCACGAGCGTGGAACAAAGAAAAACAAAGAAAAAATCAGAGTCCCCGACGGAAATCGAACCCATGGCCTCCCAGATACCGGTTGGGCGCCGTAACCACTGGTGAGCTGGACCATTTACCAGGTTCTTATGTGACGCGCGTCCTGCATACTGCTAGGGTCAGCAATATCGAAAGCATCATTTGTGTAATAAATAATCATACGAAGATGTTAAAATTTATGCTCGGTAAATAAATGATAATGTTTATCTACTAATTGGGAAAGTTAAAGAAACAAATAACGTCACAAAATGAATTAAAGATAAGGAATAAATTGCCTGCTGTCTATTTTCTGTAATTTTTTAAAATAGTTTTAATTAAGTTTCATTTCTCTTCCTGTCACCGTCTTTTTTTTCGTGATTTCGAAGAGGTAAACCGTATATTTTTCCTCAAAACGAGAGAAAAAAAAAACTTGATCGCCTTGTTACAAATTTAAAATATTTCAAAATTTCTACGATTCGTGGATGGCACCGGAACAAAATCCTAAGTGGGGAGGTATAAGGCTCACCCATCCCTCCCACAGTTGTCTGCGTCTAAGATAGCAGTGAGACGGTCTGAAGAGTGCTTTACACATGTTATAATTATGCTTACTGTGAGTTTTAAATTAGTGTAATTTATTTTTTTTTTATTTCAGGTATTGCTACAAGACAATGATGTTTTTAAGGATTTTTTTGTTGGTTGCCTGTACAGCTCTTTGCTTTGTTCAGAGCGTAAAAGGTAAACTGAAATAATCGCCTTTATAGCCGAAGCGAGGAGATTGTAGAAAATCCTTGCTAGCTTCATTAATTCAAAGTGATTTTATTCCTGATTGAAGAATCAAAGCATCCCTGTTACCTTGCCACTAAACATAGGCCTGGTCAAATAAAGTCGCACGTAAACCCAAGTTGAAGCTCAGTGATGTGATTAATTTTTCCGTTTGGCCAGTAAATGCGTCTATTTGCGTTGACTTGGGAGGACTTGCCCGGCTTCACTTTGGTCGGGATCAAACTTGGCACGAACGGCGCAAGTTTTTCACCGTTTGGCCACTCGAGGCAAGTCAAGATCAAAACACGTTGATCACACATCATTCGTTAAGAATTTTGACTGTGCAGGAGTAAGCCCGTAACCTCAAAATTGCTTTATTATAGCTTGCATGCACTTGCGCCAGTGAACTTGCAAGTCCGTTTGGTCAACCAACATGTCTGTTTATCTGTATGCAAGTTTACCATGAGATTACTTGCACCTCCTTTTGGACAGGACGTGAATTGATGCGAGTTAATTATAAAACCAAGGCAGACAGTTGGAAGGAAACCACCATTAATCGACCTTACGCTTGCCTTTACTATAGCCACTCAACTTTAAGGGCATTCCCTAGTATTGCATATGGCATGCTTACTGCGCAGAATTAATTCACGCGTGAGTAGTGCGCGGATTAAAAATTGGCAGCATTTTCTTTATGGCTGGAGCAAGCAGAGAGGTAAATTGTTATTTCCTTCTAAACGAGTGTGACCCGGCTAAGTATTTTTCTCTTGACGTATAGTATATGAAATGATTCATATAAGAACTGCGGATGTATATGAAGGTGATAAGTGATCGTCGCAGTGAGTTTCCAATTTAAGCAATTGGAATGAAGAAGCCTGAAAAAAATCAGGGCATTGGAAATTCACTGCGACGATCACTTATCACCTTCAATTTTTCTCTTGTTTTAAATTGAGCAATAACTTCTCTTATGTAAAATGTAATTCCCAGTGTAAAATAAAAAATAGTCGTCGGAAATGTGAATTAAGCAAGGAATCGTGAATATGATTGGCATCCAAGAGTCTCGGAAGGCTATGGTGTAACACTCTGAATGGTGGCCCTGGAGCAGCGTCTGGTGTGGCTACCTGGAAGGCCGATTCGGGAGTGTCAGTCTTTTCCACCCTGGGAACAGATGTAGTCTGTCGCTGGTCTGTCTCCCTGGCTTCGGGCCTTTCCTTTTTGTCTCTTTGCCTCAGTCTGTAGGGCAAGTTTCTCTTCCAACTGGGAAAGGCCTTGATGCACAGCCTGCTTCCAAGCGGAGCGAACAGAGGCTAAGGTTTCCCATCTGTTTAGGTAATCTCGAAGGCCTTCACATCCCTTTTTCCAGGCGTCACTGTGGCACAGCTGCGGTCTGCCTGCATGTGTGGCGATTTCCCTGCACTAGTTCTCCGTGATCGTGCATATAATCCTAATGACATTATAAGGAATTATTGCGTATAAACAGGTTGCTGTTGCACTGAGCAAGTATGGGGACTCAACAGACAAAGTTTGTCAAAAATCCCAGCGTAGGTTCGATGTCAGTAGATTAACCTTTGGGCTCTTTGCAACGCATGAATTTAAAGTCCTTATCTTTGTTACAGGAGCAGAATTTACGTGCCCAAGCTGTTCTGCTCAGGGAGAAAACGCAGACAGGGATTGTGATACCAACATCAAATACATGCCTTGTCCCCTAGAAGAGGATCCAGTGTGCGTTCTGACCGTCACTACGAAATCAAGTATCAGGAAAGCAAGATCCCGGTACTGCGCCAGCAGAGAATTCTACAACCTGATGAAAGCTCGTTGTGAAGCTAGAGGAACTTGCCGCATTGTAATGTGCGATACAAGCGGCTGCAAAGTAGACATTCCTGAATAAGGTATTCTGTGTTACTATGTGCATGGTAGAAAGATCAGAACAGAGAAGACAGTTAGTGCCCGTCTATATCGTCGAGGTAAAAAGTGCCCCTCTAGATTTCACGTATGCTCAGCATGCTCTATATAGCATGGTTTGTTTCTGGTAGGCGAGTGAAACACACGCAACGTATTTACGAGGAAAATAATCTGCTTGAATTCCAGGGATCGTGGGGTCGTTACTTGTAATATTATTTTGAGGACTATTTTAATAAAAATAAAAGTTCCAAAATTTCGGGTGGTCGCCACTAATTTCTACAACAAGCAAACTCCCAAAAGATCGATTGTTCTCGGAAATTTGAGCCTGCTAACTGAATAATTTTAATAATTCAATTTTAATGATTCAAGTTGGTTTGTATATGTAAAAAATATGACTTTTAGTATTCGTATCGTTTAGAGTAAATAGCTTTTGAAATATTGTATGCTGTTTCTGCATTATGTTCTCACTAGCCTTATTTTCTACGGCATTTAATTATGAACTTGTTTTCTTTTTGGCTTTCTTTATTCACAGCTTGAATGATTATGGATCCAGCACGATGATGGAAGATGTTAGTATGACAGTTTTAAAACTTAAATTAAAAAGCATTTACTTTATATGTAAAACATTTTGCCTTCATCGCTGTAGTTTCTGATGAATAAAGAATGAAAATCTTGAGATTAATACTCTTCAGTTGTGGTTATTCTAGATTTACTGACTTGAACTGAATTACAGTCGAACTTCGAACTTATATGAGGCGCCGTGGACTAATAGTTATTGTGTTGGACACCAGATAGAATGGCCAGTGTTTCAGGCCTGGCTGATCATGAGGTCACTGCGTTTTGTTCTTGGTCCTTTGCACCAGTTTACTTCCACATTGCCTCTCTCGACAACCCAAGTGTATAAATGGGTATCAGTGAATTTAATACTGGGATTAATCTTGCGATAGAATAGCATATCATCCAGGGGGGAGTAGAAATACTCCTTGTCTCTTTTATAATACTGAAACAGGAGATAAGGCGAGGCCAGCCTGATGGGCCACTAGACTCGAACATAGACGTAACCTTACCTTTTCTTAAAGCCAAATTCCAGCGTGTGAACAAAGGTTCGGAATCTATTAAGCTGAAATTTATTATTTCATCGAGAAAGTCGATTGTTGCTTGCGCCGCCGAGGGTAATTGTTCCTATCGCAGCTGCTGTACTGGTTTGGAAAAGAAAAAACTTGGAAATACCGCAAAAGACAGCCGTTGCGAGTTGTTTCCAATTGAAGACGCTCATATTGTTTGTTTTGGAATCCTTTAGCAAAAATGTCACGGGAGATCGGAACCGTTACAATAAACCAAAGGGGTAGTCAGTGCGACACAAATCACAATTATTATTTATTTATTTGATATAATATCTTTACAGGATAGACTTCAAATCTATTTCTACTGAAGTCAATAGTTTGATGGACTCGTAAAAGAGACTGTCAATGCCTCGCGTTGGAGGAGAAAAAAAACACACAGTATCATTTATTTTATATAACACATTTACAAGATACGCTTCAAATATGTTTCTACTGAAGTTGCGTTGTCAATGGTTCATTGAACTCAATGGTTGCGTTGTCAATACCTCACTATGAATGACAAGGAAAAATAATTAAATTATTAATTTCCTCTGACATATACATGAATATACTTCAAAGCTATTCCTACCGAAATTACGTCAAAACTGCAACTGACTCTTTACAGAGACCGCGTCAATGCCTCACTTTGAATGACAAGGAAAATAATTATGAATTATTCACTTCAAAGCTATTTCTACTGAAGTAGAAGTGGAAGTGGAAGCCACCCCCCTCCCCCTGGAAAGATATGCGGTGACTATTTAATTGATGAGGCAGGATTCCGCAAGCATTACTAAACACAACTTTTACTCGTACAGTAATCCAAGAAGGAGCGAAACTGTCTGGCATGCGCAGAGACCGCGTGTTCCATAAGAAGCTAGGAAATTGGTGACCTAAACTGCGTAGCAAGCGTTCCACCCACTCCCTGCTCTTTTCCTTTTTTTTTTGCTCTTGCCCCAATTTTCACGTGACCAGAATCTTCGCTCGCACGCGACACATAGCACTTCGCTCGCACGGGAACGCTTGCTACGCAGGCTATTGGTGACTAGCCATATCATGACACCACCTCACCCCACCCCCTCCCCCCACCTAGAGTTTTTTTTTTCGTAATTTCCAAAACAGAATTTTCAGTAGCTCTTTAATCATCCTTTGCAGACATTTTGATGTTTCTACGTCAAAATTACACGGAGGTGTGGCCAACAATCTCAATTTTTGATATAATTCTTTAATGTTTCCATTTTTTTGAACAAAATTGTACGATTTGCACATTTTTACATTCCGTTAGCAGTTTGGCTTGATGTTATGTCAATTTCCGTTATTTTCTAACATTCTAGGAAAATGGGGAGATCCAAGATGGCGGATCCAAGATGGCGGCTTTAATAACGTCATATGACTTCACATTCGACAAAAATTGTCATCATGTAGAGTGAGAAAGGACTTTCTAATCAATGTAAAAAAAATTTCCTGAGCATTAATAGAACAAAAACCCTACGGGTTCCATCATCCCCCGCCCTTCTTGTACCACGGTGAGGGCATGAATTTGCTTGAACGTCTGATTGCAGGAGCACATTAGCAATATGCTCCTGCAATGGATTCAGTTAAGAGAGACTATCAGCGCCCCAAGTTGAGGAAAATAAAAATTCTCTTTGCTGTTATTGCTTCCTATTAAATATATGCTAAAGATCAGACGGTAGAGATTTGTTGATGTTGTCATGGTAACCATGTTGTGACATTCAGGTTTACCAATATGTGTTGAATAGGTTTACACAGAAGATATGCTTCTGGTTTACAGTGCTGTCAATTAACTAATATTATGTACTGACGCCATTTAACTAATAATAATAATAATAATAATAATAATTATTATTATTATTATTATTATTATTATTATTATTATTATTATTATTATTATCATTTTACATCTGATGTCACATTCCATAGGTAACTTGTAAAGCAAGCTACAAACTACAAACTGAGGCCATACTGGCATCTTATTGTTTATTCCTATAGCGGGAAGAGCGTAGGAAGAATGAGTATATTCGTTTTACTTAAAGGGACACTGTCACGGACATTTTTGGCTTTTTTAGTAAAATGGCATCAAAATTACGACTTAGTACTTTCAACCATGCAGGAAATGCTCCTAGAACTAAAGGGAAGGATATAGCAAATTGTTCAAAGAAGAGGGTGACCGTAAACAGTTTTCGTCAATTTTTCCAAACCACAAGGACAGAACTTGAAAACGTCAGGCTGACTTTTTCAAGTTGAGATCAAAAGCTCCCGATGGTATCACAGTGATATCACTCTATATTTAGCTTCAGTACACTCATATAGTATTTTTAAGAATACTTGACCATTGTTAATAGGTTTCCAATGGTGTAAACATGTTTTTGGGCTGTTGCATTTTTGGCGTTATGCTCGTGACAGTGTCCCTTTAATATGCACCTATGCAAAATCTTGTGCTTGTACTTATGCTTATGCTTCCTGAATGAGAACCAGCTTTTATTTTAGATGTTCCTTCCAAAAATTTGGACGATTATTCCTTTCACCTTACGAGTTAAATCAATAATACGAAGGCTTTTAAAGTTCTAGCCAAACCAGCTTTGTAGTAATCCAATTGCTTTTTTAGTCAAACAGAAAAACGTTCAGTTTTTATACACATCAATCAACCCCTTACTGCTTTTGCCAATTTGGTTGTAGTCAACAGGCCTTTCTCAATTAACCAACTAACTGAAATCAATAAATACCCCTCTACTACTTGACCAAGCATTATCGTTTTCGTGAATTTTCTTTTCCGTCGTTCCTTGGACTGAATTTTGTTGTCGTTAGAAAGAGTTGCCAATCGCTTGCTCTCAAAAAATACAGTGCACTTGCCCTTCGTTCCAGTCCTTTCGCAAACGCCACACTGGAATAACTCTGATGTCAGTGCTGCAAATGCTCATAGACAGTTTCGGTTTGCCCATTTCTCGTCCTCCATCTTGTTTTTCGATGTCCTTGGCTTCTCCTTCTTCTGTGCACGTGATCTTCTCACGTTTCTTGTTTGTCTTCATCATTTTGAATGTTTCTTCCTGGAATGAAAAATTTTTGAAAAGATTCCTAAAAGACGAAATGAATCCCCCGGTTCGTAATGCGTAAATAATTGGGTTGAAAGCGCTTAAGACCAGTGGACTGAACACAGAGGAAAACTGGAACCAAACGTTTCCAAAATGCTTGTCTTGCTTGGCAAGAATGGCGAAGGTGATAGTCGGAGTGTAGAAAACAAGGATTCCTGCAACTGTGAGTGCCACGGTTTTGGTTGCATAAATATCCAATCTCAGTCTTGCTTTAGCCTGAAGTGGAGAGAGATTAAGCACTGCCCTCTGTAAAGCAATCATATAAAGTATTGCTAAACGAAAGAGTGATATATATATAGATAATAATTTCATACTTGTATTATAGATATTAATGCTGTTCCTAAAATTAGTTTTGGCGTCAAAATGGCACGGCCATAGAACCCTATCATTAGAGGACGTTACCTGAACGTGATAGATGATTAGATATTTATCAAATATATTACGAGCGGTTGACAGTGGATGGAAATCCAAGCGTCGCCGTTTTCATTTCCTCGAAACGTTTTCACGCAACAAAGAAAACGGTGCAAACTCCTCAAGAGTGCCGCATTTTAACTAGTAAAAATAGCAAGCTTTACCTGTTTTCTCTTGTGGCGAATGGCATACATCGTCATGAGCCCCAGACATACAGCGGAGATCATGAAGACAACCAAGATGAAGATTATGTACGGTTTTCTTTCCATGTAAATCAGCCATCGGTATTCTTCAAAAGAGCAGCTTGCTTGCTCGATGTCGAGAACTGGTATGGTAGTGAACAGTACCGCGAATGCAGAGATGAGCCAAATGAGCAGAGCGGTCAGGAAAGCTTTCTTCTTCTTCGTCTTCCAGATGTAGTACTTGAGTTCCATATACACTGCTAGGAACCTGTCCAACATCAGGGCAACCATGGACAACACATTGAGAATGATGAATCCAAGTTGCAGAGAAGATTTCACGAGTACAAACGTTTTCTCTTCAAACCGACTAGCTTCCAACACGTCATTACTCAGGAAGATTGGCATGTTGATAAGTGCACATAGGAGATCTACTAAAGCCAAGTTGGCGCGTAGGGTGTTTGGGACCGTACGAAGACGCTTGCTCCGTATCCATATGGCAAGAACCGAACCATTGCCAACCAATGCAGTTACAGTGATGCCTACCACAAGAGTGGACATCAATGATTTGGTAGTGAGGGACTTCGTTTCAAACATGTGGCTCGGTGTTTTTTGGCTTAATTTGTTATGTAACGACCAAAAAAACGCTTCCATTTCGCCCTCTTTTGTCTCTATAATTAAAAACGTTTTTTTAAGTTACACAGAAATGTTTCCCGTGCCTTCAGGCAAACGCATAAGCGCAAGCACGTATGTGTGATTTCGTGCATTCCGTTGCCCTGTACCGTGCTTGTGATTTACATGTGAAAAAATATTTGCACCATGCATACGTCTGGATCCTTTTCGTTTTTAAGGGGAAAGAAAGAAATCAGCTCATTTTGAGTAGAAGCATATTCCAAATGTTTGCCGACGGGAGAATGTCACGCAAATTTGGGAGCAGGTTTTGCGTTAAGTGCTGTGCAGCAAAATTACACTATGGGTTGCTGTGCACCTGTTTATACAAAGAGTAAGAAAATAAAGGAAAAGACCTGCCAACTGTCAAATTAGTGTATGGTGACAGAGAAGGAAAAATTATATGATGGGACTGATAAAGCGAAAAAAATCGCCTCTAAAAGAAGAGTATTTCAGAAACGCATCATCGAGAGAACGTCGAGGAAATTTTAGACCACGCCTTGCGTATAGCGATGTGTACCCAAAATAATAATGGATCTGCTCTTTGTAAGAACAAAAGGAAAATATTTAGTATCCGTAATATTCCTTTTTGAGTCAAATAGTCATTTAGAGGGCCAAAGGTGACTTTTAATACATGGCACGATTTTAACAATGATGTTTAAAACAAAATTGTTGGGTTAAAAATCGACGTTGTGTAATATGCCGCGTCGGACGATTTTTAATGTAATATTTTTTTTTGTTAACATTTTGTTGCAGTAACATGTTGAATTACAGGAAGTCCAAGCAATTCAAATACCAGCAGTACTGTTGTCTCAATTTTACTGTCTGAAGTTTGCTAACAGTGCGATTTGCCGACAGAGCTTATTGCGCCCGCAATGTTGCGTTAATCATCTCGTGTAAAAGAAAAAACGATCCGCCAAAATTGACAGGCTAAATTTTTAAACTTTATATCAAAGCTGACGAAGACCAGTGAAACTGGTAAAGTGTTGATTTAAAACCAGTTTTAACCTCGGAAAGAACCCAGAAAACAGGACACTTTTATTTTATTTTTTTTTTAGGAATTGGGAGATGAAAGTTTCAGACATACGATCAGACGAACGAATATTCTATAAATAAAATATTTTAAAATGCCAATCTTAATACATGTTTGAATAGCTGCTAAACAGTTCAAAATTAAACACTTAAAGATTTTTAACCTCGGAAAAATCCCGGAAAACAGAACACATTTACTTTTTTTTAGGAATTCGCTCGAGCTGGCTATATGATACTTGGTTCTTTTTACCTGGAATTTCTTAGATAGCTTTTCAATTTTTTTTTTTGCAAATTATACCAATATATTTTAAACACGTTGGCCATAAGCATAGGTGACAGTTAAAAACTGAATTTGGATGAACCTTTTAATCGACACCTGCTTTTTTAGTTGTCTATTTATCTTAGGGCTTTTAACCGAACATTGGGTGGCAGAACTTGAAAACTCGATTTCCTTCATTTTTGCTCATTGTTCACTTTCAGGTACACTCTTTTTTATAAGAATATATTTTATAAGAATATTGAGGCTGAAATTTGTAAAACTTTAAGAATATTTTAAAATAAACCAGAGGCTGAGATTTTGAAAAGAATATAATTTTGTGTGTTGAAAATTTGTAAATATAATACAATTATATGTTTTAAGCTAAACTGTAGAAAATTTTCGTTTTCCTAAACGGCAAAAACCAGCTAATAAAACGATAAAAACTCGCACTAGCCAAATGTTCGATACTAATGACAGTTCGATGAACGGTACATGTAATACATATGTATGGTTTTCAGATTGCATACAGATCTAGACACCAAACACTTGTAACTGATGCGCCTGTACATTCTAAAATGGAGATGTCATAAGCTAGCTATAATCTAAGAATATTCACCCGAATATTTTCCAAAAAGAAAAATAAGAATATTCAGCCTGGGTCGGGAAAACAATATTCTTATAAAAAAGCGAGTGTAGATAAGAAACCTTATGAAGTTTCTTCCCACCATAAGTTTATTATAATAATGATGGGAACTCCATTTTGGAATGTTGTACTGGGTAGCTTAGTCAACATTCTCGCTCCCAGAGGCCGCGATCCTTCTGGTCTGCGCCAGGAATCGAGACCTCTGGCCGCTTTCAAAACCGGAAGTCCGCGATTCACGGACTCATTGTCAAATATGACAAATCTCATTGGCTGAAAAACACAGAACGAGTACTCTGCGCATGCTCAGAAATTGGGAGCGGCCAGAGGTCTCGATTCCTGGCGCAGACCAGAAGGATCGCGGCCTCTGGGAACGAGAATGCTTAGTCAATAGACTAACAGCTCTAGGGAGCATGAGCACTGGGTCAATTTTAAATTACAGGTTTGCTTGATGAGTGGGAAAAGTCAGGTTTTTGTCCCTTTCAACAAAGACTTTGCTTTGCAATAATATTATAACATTTTTTTTTTAAATTGCAATTTTTGACAGCTGGATCAGCAGCCTTGAGTCTTCCGACAGCTTAGCGGTTGTGTTTGGAAATGGAAAACCTTACCACTACCCCCGTGCCCCCCCCCCCCCCCCCCCCTCCAACTGTGACCGTTAAGACGTGCTAAAAAAATGACTTCATTTTTTATTTCTACGGTTACTATAGTAGAAAATGGTTCTTACGATAGAAAAAAAAACACACTGTTATTCGCTATACAGTTAACTCCATTAGCACACTCAAAGTGCGATAGTAAATAAATCATGAGAAATGTTAAAATTCTGGTACAAAAGACAATAACTGCAAGGCTGACACTACGTAGAAATGAAAAAAATTTATCGTGACGATGACATGATAGAGTCCAAACTGAAAGTCAAAAATGCAAACTCTGGACAGCTTTTTCGACCTGATTGGGTCTCCTCAGCAGAGTGTGTGCCGCACAGAATAGAACATGTGCTCATGGTAAGTTATTGTCTTTGTAGAGCAATTTGCTTTTGCTTTAATTCTGGTGTCGTTAGCACGGTACAAAGAAAACTTGGGTACTTACCATTTAGCCAAAAAATCCGAAATTTCGGTTGAAAGTCAAATGGAACAGTAATTTTCCGAATAATCCATTCGGAAATTGTGGGCTACCTCCAGAGGTACCCCTCTTTTCCGTTCGGAACAGAACATTCGGAATTTTCCTTTCCCAGTTCCAGTCTCCCATCCACGGAAAAGAATAACGGGAAACCGAACTACATATGGTAAGCGCCATCTCTTTCGGTTGGTTTGTTGATTTTGGAAAAACCCTTGTAACACCCATAAATGTAATAAAAACCATAAATGTAATAACAACCATAAATGTAATAAAAATTAACCATAAATGTAATACTAACCATAAATGTAATAACTTTTAACCACAAATGTAATCAATCCACTAACCATAAATGTAATAAAATTTGCCCATAAATGTAATAAGGCTTAACCATAAATGTAATAAACTGGCTAATCACTAATCAACAAAAAACCTTTAAACAACAAAAAAGGATGTGAACAAACCATAATCAAAGATTTTTTAGTGATTTTCCTCCAAGTAACACTGTCAAAATTGAAAACGTCGGCCAGGCGTAGCCATACCAGTTTTAAACAAATTTCGTGACTGGTGCAGTGCGTTTTAGCAACGCCAGGCAACTGTTAGTGGAGTTCCAATTAATGCCAACACCTTTACTGAATTTTCAAGTAGCACCTAATCTTGGTGATACTTCCCCTTTTAACTTATCTCTGAGTGCCAGACGAAATTTGAACCCATGATATCACGCCCACCGATTGGATGCTCTAATACCTGAATAACAGGGAGAGACGCCCGACGGCTAATTTTTTCTAAGTTCATATGGATGTCATGCGGCAATGTCGAAAACGGTCTGTGCGGCGACAGAGAAATAACAAATGTAACTTAAGTTGGGCAAATGAAATGTTAATTCTGTAATCGCAAAAAAATCATCTCATCTTGATTCCTGGAAGCATTTTTTAAATACTTGTCATTGTGAAAAGTCAAGCAAATTTGAGAACACGTTTTGCGTTAAGTGATGTGTACACAAAATTATATATACGGTTTGCTGTATGTAAAACGGAGAAGAAATATTTAGTGTCAATAATATTCCCTTTTGAATAAAATAATCATTTACAAGGCTAAAACCTTTTAACCATTGTTTTAGCCTTGTAAATAATTATTAAAATATCTACATTTTGCCATGTCAACTACTTACTTCTTTTAATACATGCTTAATAGCTGTCAAACAGTTCAAAATTAAAACGCTAACAGAGAAATGTAAATTTTGCAATCGCAAAAAAGACCATCTCATCTTGATTGGAGCATTTTCTAAATACTTGTCAATGTGAGAACGTCAAGCAAATTTGAGAGCACGTTTTGCGTTAAGTGATGTGTATCTAAAAATTATATATACGGTTTACTTTTTGTAAAACGGGAAAAATTAAAGTATTTTATGTCCATAATATTCAATTTTGAATAAAATAATTATTCACAAGGCTAAAACGTTTTAACCATTGTTTTAGCCTTGTAAATAATTATTAAAATATCTATATTTTGCCATGTCAACTACTTACTTCTAATAGCTGTCAGACAGTTCAAAATTAAATGCTAAAAGATTTGTAAAGCACATTTTAAAACTTTGAAAAAGTTTTTGTGGGTTCTATGGGTTATATTTTCCAAGGTAGGAAAACAACAGAAAAAAAGCTACTTATACAATTCTAATTGCAAAATATCAAAGTGCAGTATACAGCTTGGCGCGAATCGAGGCAGTTTAGATGTTTAAAGAAAAGACATGATGTTGTTTATACACAGCATCTAGTAAACCAGGCAATCGAACTTCCTTCTGTATTTCTTGAGAAACGTTAAAAAGATGGTGAATCTGCTTTTTTTTTGTGAAATCCATGTTGCCTTTTAAGATGTGTACCGAGGACAAAATGACAATGTTTGTTAATGGGTAATATATAAGTATAGGGAGTTATACCCGACATAATTTTAATGAGCCATTTTATTAACACCTGCTTTTTTATTTGTCCATTGATCTTATATAGCGCTTTAAGGCGTGCGACAAGCAGAAGGGAACGAATCAGTCTCACATCATTTGATGAATGCTTTGGGCTGTTGTTCAAGCCGCTTCTCGCATTCGATTGCATTGCCGAAATTTCAATTCAGGTGAGATAGATTTAACATCGTTTTATTACAACTTTTAGCATAAGAATTTCATCGATCAATAGTGGTGCCGTAACTGCCGTTTTACCCGGCCATTTGAATAGTTTAAGCCTTTTTATTTTAATGGATTGGAATATAACACACGTAAGCCAAAGTCGAAAGTTCAACCATATGTAAAAAGGTCGTAAATGCAAGAATGCCGAGTTTGGGCAATTCACTATTCAGTGGATAAGTGTCAAAAAAGCCATTGTAAACAACTGGGAGTAGAGCAGCTGCTTTGCACGTGCGTTATAGATTTTAGCAAATTTCTTAGCAGTTCTCCACAAAACTCGACGGCGTGAAATGACTAAATTCTGCGTTTTTAGCTGAGAAGTGAACCACAATGGCGAATTTGTTTGAGTTTTTTTACTATTTGATATTTAATGCGTCGTTTTGAATATTCAGCTACAATCAAGCAAGTATTGTTTCATTTTTAGTTGAAATGTAAGTTCATTTCATCAGGTATGTGAACGTTTAAGGTCGCTGTAGGTTGCTTACAGTTTAACAAGTTTGCCTGTTTGACAATGTCGACATCCTTATGCTTATGAATGCGAACAATTGCCAGGGAGAACAACCTCTCCGGACTCATTGTGCTGCGAATTTGGGTTTTAAATATCTTTATGCCGCTAAAACTGCGCTCAGCCGAGCAGGTTGATAGGGTACAGGAGCAGCGAGAACAGGGCCATAAATATTATTGTCATAGCTGGGTTTTGAAATTCTGGCGTATTGAGCTGAATAGCGTTATTAATTTTTGCAAAGCTTTCATTCTGTTTATCAGAAATGATATCATAACATCGCAGCAACTTAATGAGAAAAACTCTGTCAAACCAGGTGATTTCATTACATACAATTAAAAGTCGCTTTTCGCCAATTAAAGTATTTTTTATTACTATTTCTGTAGGTATGCACGTGCGTACGTGCGTATATGGTCGCTTTGCCCCTGAAAGGGAAAGAAAATATTTAACGTTCATTATATTCACTTTTGAACAAACTGATTATTTACAAGGCTAAAAGGTTTTAACCATTGTTTTAGCCTTGTTAATAATTATTAAAATATCTATATTTTGCCATGCCAACTGTACTTATTTCTTTTCATACCTGTTTCAATAGCTATCAGTCTGTTCGAAATTAAACGCTAAAAAATTTGTAAAACACATTTTAAAACTTTGAAACAAATTTTGTGGGTTCTATGGGTATATTTTCCAAGATAAGAAAACAATAGAAAAAAAGCTACTTATACTCTTATTGTAAAGTATCAAAGTGCAAATCGAGGCAGTCAGGGTGTTTTAGGAGAAGGCATGATGTTCTTTATAAACAGCATCTAGTAAACCAGGCAATCGAACTTCCTTCTGCATTTCTCGAGAACCGTTAAAAACAATTGCTTAGTAAATTTGCTTAGTAAAACCTTGTCTGCAAATAGCCATCGGCAAAGGTGACAATTAAGACAAAAACAAGAATTTGAATGAGCCAGTTATCGACACCTGCATTTTTATTTGTCCATGATCTTAGCGTTTTAAGGCGTGCGACAAGCAATAGGGAACGAATTAGTGTCACATCATTTGATGAATGCTTTGGGCTGTTGTTCAAACCCCTTCTCGCATTCGATTGCATTGCCGAAATTTCAATTCAGGTGAGATAGATTTAGCATCGTTTTACTATACCTTTTAGCGTTAGAATTTCCTTGGTTCAACTGTACTTTTTGCCCGCTTTTTGAATTTAGTTTATATTTTATAGATTGGAATATAACAAACGCAAACCTAAGTTAAAACGGCCGTGAATTGCAAGAATACGGAGTTTAAGGACATCGTAACGGCTTTGCCAGCCGGGCCAGCTGGTCTAAAATTGTGAATAACAATATCCACCGGATAATTCACTGTTCAGTGGATCAGTGTTAAAAGAGCCATTTGTAAACAACTGGGGGCAATGCAACCGCTTTGCACGTGCGTTACAAATTTTGGTAAATTTCTTAGCAGTTCTCTACAAAACTCAACGGTGTGAATTGATCAAATTCTGCGTTTTTAGCTGAGAAGTGAACCGCAATGGCGAATTTCTTTGAGTTTTTTGACTATTTGGTATTTAATACGCCGTTTTGAATATTCAGCTACAATCAAGCAAGTATTGCTTCATTCTTAGTTCTCAAACTCATTAATAATTAAAAACGATAAGCGATAGTAGCAAGCAACGTTTCGACATCGTGAGAATCTCAATGTCAAGTTCAATAAGTAAGTTAGTTCATGCGTAATATAAATACTATGACAATTATGCTAGAAAGATGTTACATGTAAATAGTGACAAAAAGAAACATACTAATTATACAAATAATTAAGCTCGGAACGAATCTGATTGGGTGTTAAGTTCTGGTTTAAGATCTCTGATATACAGCATTTCGTATATCAGGCAGTCAAGTTTCGTCTTGTATTTCATTAGGATGGTAAAAATGTCTTCGAGATTCCTAGCCTCAATATTGTGGTGACCCTCTTTAGATGATATCCGATGGTTGAGCTCTGATGTTCAGAAACACGTTGATATATTGTCGCGGCACACCCGGTGTGATCCTTAGATAGGGTAGCTAAATTCTATCAGCAAAAATAAACGCCCAGCTAAACGAAAACAAATTGTCTGTTAAAACTGAACTATCCGTCAGTAAGTATTAACAAAGCGATTTTGAACGATTTGAGCTTCGCCGTGCGCGGTTAGCCGTTATTTGAGTCGTCACGCAATGCTTCTCCTCCCCTTGAATAGGGTGTCAATTTTCAGGTTTGGGCCTTAGAAAGGGTATTAATTTTCGTTTTCTTTATCCTTAGACAGGGTCAGGGTTTGAGAACGTTCGCGGCACACCCCTATCCGAAATTTAGGGGAGTACCCCCCGGGGCAAACAGCCGTTTTTTTGCGAACACGTTCGAGCGATCTTCGAACGCGAGGTCTGGAGCCAATGTCAAAACTGAGAGTGAGACTGAGGAGAGTTAGTCTGATGTAGACGCTTCTTTTCGCTTTCTTCCTCGTCGCGAGGGAGGTTTCTGCGGTTTTGTTTGATCCATTCGATAGATGAACACATATTTTTACTTTTAACGGAACACTCATAACATTTTGCATTCAAGATTGAACCAAATACTCAATTAAATACGTAGAGGCCATGTTGAGAACTATGAAATAAACAATGCCTGTTTCGTGGGAGATTTTATCATCAAGGGTATCAAATTTAAAAATGGGTTGAGCTGTCAAAAGATTTTTGACAACTTCGCGACATTAATTGCCCCTCTGGTCGCAACGAATTCGTTGTATGGAAAGCCGATGTCGTTTGTTCTCTGGTGACGATTGGCGCTTCGCGCCTTCCATACGCGACTGTTAACGATTTTAGAGAAAAAAAAAGAACTGTTTCGCAGTCTACTAGTCAAAGGTGACAAACCTTGTCAAAAAGTCAAAGGCGCATCTGCTTTTTTGCATAGTGAGTTTAAGGAAAGAAGATATGGCAACACGGCATTCCCAGCTGTGTAAAATATTACCATGATATATTAATGTTACTGAAAAACAGATCGAAATTGTTTTAGAATTTAAAAGTTAACGGGTGCAGTTTATAGTATTAGCTATTAGAAGACACTCAGCGTGATGTTTTGGAAATGCGTGAATTTGATGGGTTCATCCAATGGCCTCTCATTAACAATTAGATTAAGAGCCAGTTTTTTCATGAGCAGATAAAATATTGCGCAAAACAAGCCGGAACAGGTATTGTCAGCATGACTGTTCATCACCCTTTTGCATAAATGATACAAAAGTAAAATTCTCACCTGCCTTTATAGCAGTCCTCGTTTACTATCTTAACAAGAGACTGGTTTTGTCCTGAACCTGTGGCTTAACAGTACGTTGCTCACGGAAAATTTTGTCCTTAAATACAAATCATAGTCCAAATATTTTAAAACGGAAAATTGCTCTTAACGTTTTGTTTAATGTAAAATTGCCCAAGATTTTTGTTATTGGAATTCTTTAGATTGTCTTTTAAAAATTAGACTGCTCATCTCGTTTGTTATAGGCTCGTAGTCCTAAATAGAGGAAGAGACAACTTCATTTTCAATTTAATTTTCGGCCAAGACGCATGGCGACAATAGCTCATTCGGGAGGTAGTATGAACCAATCTGTTGCGAGTACATGACGCGTGCGTAAAAACTAAATTCGATGTCCAAAAAATAATGTCAATTTATTTTTTTTTCTGAAGCATCTCAGTGGTCCGGAATCCTAAATCCTTGAATCTGATTGGCTAATTCCGCGCGCTCCAGCGGTCCTGATTTTCCCATCTGGACCCCACGTATGGCCCGCTCCGAGTTTTCCTGCATTGTTTTCATTTCGCGGCGAGATGAACGAACCCATGAAAGTGTTGCTCTCCAAAAAAAATGTAGATGCTTACCCGTCCGACCGTTGTAAATGTGAAAGGGAAAACTAGCAGTGGAATTAATGCCTCGAAGTTCTCCAAAAGGCGAGTATTCATTCTCTTTATTGACAGAATCAAATTATACTACAATGAGTTTTAAGGTGGTAGTTTGTCAATTCGCACTGATTTTCACGCCATTGTGGTTAACTGCAAGTCGCCGGTTTACATACTCGATTTATTCTTTCAAAAGCTATATTAGCAACGGATCGAATAAAAGGCCTTGAAGTTCTCCAAAAGGCGAGTATTCATTATCTTTATTGACAAAATCGAGTTATAATTTTATGCCCGTAGTTTGTCGATCGGTGTTTGTGCATTCACGCCATTGTGGTTTAAAGACTAAACTTATCCTTTCAAACACCTTGCCTTGACTTTTTCCCAAAACCACATAAAATACCAAATATTACCGTTCAAGATCAAAGATTTCTTCGAGATACCGCATGGAGTGCATGGAGTATGGGGAGTATGGGGAAATAATAATATTGAAAGCGATTTGCGATGCATTAACCCATTTACTCCCAGTCCTGAAGGCTTTTATTAGCGCGCACCCAGCCCCCCCCCCCCCCCCCCCCAAAAAAAAAATTCCGGCTCTTTTACGGCATTTAACACAGACGTGCGAGTGGAAAAAATAAACCATATGCGTACTAAATTCAGACAAATAATTCGTTTCTGAAGTAAACTTTGATTACAATTAGACACGCTGAAAGACCAATTTATGATTTAAAATGATTATTAGCCTTGATAAACTGATCCCAAACCAAACTTGAAGACGGTGAAAAAAAATTCTTGACCTCCGCGCGTCATTTTAACAACTCGCAAAAACTGAACACGGACTCTTTGTACAAAATATAACACTAGCTCAAAACACTCTGGTTAAAGGTAGGTTTTCATTCTGTACAACTGTCACTGACATTAATTTAACCACCAGTGGTATTATCTTGGTGCAGAAAAGCGGTAATTGGGGATAATAAATTATTTGCGAATCATGGTTGCGTCAGATAGCGAAAACCGCTTGCAAAACTACTGAATTCCTTCCACGAAATTAACACTCGCATTGCTTTTTATGCTTTCCATCACTAAAACTAATAGTAAAAATACTTGCTTGTATTTTCTGAAGTACTGTAGTAAATCTTTACATGTAAACAACGCGACGGTAAGTCGGCCGCAAGAGATGCGTATCAGATGTCACCACGTGCTTTTCAAATCAATTCGCTTCAAAAGCCTAAAATTCCAAACGTAAACTGGACAAATGAAAGAAACTTGAAGAGGTTTTGTTTTAGATTAATTCTCATTTCAAGATGAAGCTAATAATATATTCAAAAGCTTCAAAATTCTGCACATTTTTGAAGCCGTGAAATCCTGCATTATTCACGCTAAAGCGTAAGTTTACCGACGGCTTTTTGCAGTCAATTTTTCACTCAGTGGCTTTACCAATCCTTCTAAAAATTCCATCCAAGTTCGAAGCAATATTGTACATTACCATTTTCCTTTCTGAAGTTTTGAGAAGCTGCATTAAGTCGTGATCAAGTCCGTGAATTATAGTCAAAAACACATTGGTAGTGCCATGCATGTCACAAGGTCTTCTTGGGCGCGGAATGAATGATAAGATGTATTGAACTGAATAGCTCTTTAATTTCGCAAAGCTTTCATTCTGTATATCACAAATGATATCATAAAATTGCAGCAGCGTAATAAGAGAAACTCTGTCAAACAAGCTGATTTCATTATAAAGAGACGCTTTTCTCCAGTAGACTATGTTTTTTTTTAGATTTATGTAGGTACGCACGTTTTAAAACAACTAATTAATTACAAGGCTAAAAGGTTTTAACCATTATTTCATCCTTGTAAATAATTTATAAAAATATCCATATTTTGCCATGTCAACTACTTACTTATTGTAACACCTGTATTAACAGCTGTCAGGCAGTTCAAAATTAAACGCTAAAAGATGAAATAACAATGGATAGAAGCTATTTATAAGTTTTAATTGAAAAGTATCAAAGTGTCAAATAAACAGCTTGGCGCGAATCGAGTCAGCTTGGGTGTTTTAAGAGAAGGCATGATCGATGTCATTTATGAACAGCACCAAGTAAACCAACCAATCGAACTTCCTTCTTCATTTCTTTATAGCCCTTAAACTGATGGTCAATCCTTGCTTTTTTTGTGAAATTCATGTTGACAATGTTCGTTGATGGGTTAATGTAAGCGTCGGGAAGTATACCCGTTATAATTTGCATCACACAAATAACATTCAAACAAACATACGATGGGGGCTTGTTTCCCTTTACACTCAAAGTTTGCGATAGTTTTTACCTTTGCTTGTGTAGATCGTCCCAAAGAATAAGTTTCTTTTCGAACGCGATTGGCTCGTCGCTGATCTTAAAAAAGCAATGTTGAGCAAACAGATGAATATTATGAATCACTTTTTACTAGACACTTTGGTACTTTTTTATAATTAGAATTTTATAAATAGCTTTTTACTTTCTATCGTTTCACAATTTACATATTCTTGTTTATACTTTCACGTCTTTACTTGATAATAAAATGACGTGATGTAACATCGAAACATCGTCGATGTTATGGAGTTTGTGTTTTAAATTCTTTTAGCGCTTCCTTTTTCCTAACCTCAGTTCACTGCCAAAATATATCGCTTTGTAAGTTTGAGCCTTGTGTGCAAATAGCCATTAGCAAAGGTGACAAAAATAAGAATTTGAATGAGCCGTTTTTATTAACACCTGCTTTTTTATTTGTTCATTGATCTTGGCGCTTTTAGGCGTGCGGCAAGCAAAAGGGAACGAATCATTGTCACATCATTTGACGAATGCTTTGGGCAACTTCTCGCATTCGATTCCATTGCCGAAATTTCAATTCAGGTGAGATCGATTTAACATCGTTTATTACAACTTGCAGCGTAAGAATTTCCTCGATCAACTATGGTGCCGTTTTACCCGCCATTCAGTTCTAGTCCTTTATTTTATGGATTATAATATAACATACGCAAAACTAAGTTAAAAGTTAAACCATATGTAAAACGGTCGTAAATTGCAAGAAAAGGGAGTTTGAGCAAATCGTAACGCCCAGCAGGGTCAGTCGGTCTAAAATTAGATAACGAAGTCCACCGTGTGAATCACTATTCAGTAGATAAAGTGTTAAGAAACCTGTTAATTTTTGTAAACAACTGGGGGAAGTGTAACAGCTTTACAGCTTGGCGTTATGAATTTTGGTGAATTTTTCAGCAGTTCTGCACAAAATGTCGGCGTGAAATGACTGAATTCTTCGTTTTTGGAGAACGTGAACCACACAATGGCGAATTTGTTTGATCACTTTCAACAATTATACGTGTAAGTTATGCGCTCAGCCTTCTTGTAATTAACATAGTGATTTGCTAAACCTTGCATACTGACACTCGTATAAGGAGGAAAGTCAGTGTTAATAAAAAACATTCCTTGATAACATATACTCTTTAAAATATGCGAAATGGTTCTGATCGTTAAACGGTGGAAAACCTTGAAGTAAATTTGTATCGGATCTGTTCCGGAAACCATACTTATTGTTTTGCATCGGAGAGAGAAGGCCTTATTTTTACATTGCGAAAAAAAAATTACTGCACGAAAAGTTAATAAAGATGTCAAAGGTAGACAGTTCCTTTGACATCACCTTTGAAAGAGATTTGGCAGGCGTCAAAATGAGTAACGGATTTGACGCGAATCAAAGGTACCTTTGACACGTTTCACGGCACCTCTGACACTCTTTTGGTAAATGTCTAAAGCGGACTTTCTTTATGAACAACATCAACGAAGGCCTTTGCCACAATCAAAGGTATAGCAAAGATTTGGAAAAGGCGTCATGTAGTGGGTTTCAGGAAAGAAGATATGGCAATGCTGCGTCTCTAGCTGTGTAAAATATTACCATGTGTAATGTTAAAATAGATCGAAATTGTTAAGCTAATGGGGTGCAGTTTATACAGAAGAACTAGCTATTCGAAGATACCCAGCGTGCTTTTTGGAAATGCTCGAATTTGATTGGTTCATCCAATGGTCTCTCGCAAAAAATGAAATTAAGAGCCAGTTTTTCCATGAGCAGATAAAATATTGCTCAAAGCAAGCCGGAACAGGTATTGTCAGAATGACTGTTCATCACCCTTTTGCATAAATGATACAAAATTGAAATTGTCACCTGCCTTTATATCCATCGTTTTCTATCATAGCAGCAGGATGTTTCTATCCAGAACCTTTGGATTAACAGTTGCTCACGGATAATTTCATGTTCTTAAATACAAATCATAGCCCAAATATTTCAAAACGAAAAAAATTTCTCTTAACGTTATACCTGAAGTAAAATTGTACTAGATTTTTTATTGGAATTCTTTAGATTGTCTATTAAATGATTAACTACTATACTCGTCTCGTTTGTTTTGAGCGAAAACTTGGGCTCGTAGTCCTAAATAGAGCAAGAGACAATTTTAATCTCAATCTAATTTTCGGCATTTGTAGCCCAAATTATAGCCTGCGAATACAGCCGCCTCTCACTCGCTCCCGCTACTACGTGCGAAACGCGAGGAGAGACGTCTGCGATTCGCGGCAAGAAATTCCATACTGATGACGTAAATCTGTCCGGAATCCGGACAGGAGCGCTGATTGGTCAACTAGGTAATTTGCATAATGTGTGTGAAATATAACGCCGGGTGTTATTGTGGACCAAAAGTACACCGAGTGGCGGGCGGCGGGATTATGAAGATACACCGGAGCAATAACTTAAAACTTACATTTGTCTGATTTCTTACTTCATACCTTACTGTTGGAAGACTTAAGCAGGGTACTTCTTGAACGTCTTTTAAGACTTTCAGGAAGGATCCGCCACTGCAGCCATTTCAAAACGTTCATATAAATTTTGACACCCGTGGGTTTTATTGTTGACACATACGCCGACAAAATCACGAAAGGTACAGCCAACAAAAATAATATGAAATTCGAATAATCTGAAAGGACGGTTACGAAGCATAAATTCTACAGACAAACATAATTTAATGAACAGGGGCTAGAGAAAAGAATTAGCGAGATTTACTAAACCATTTAGGACCATTTAGTGATTTGACCTGATTTCACAGCTTCGTTTTTCAAATCTTAGCTTATGTGCAACTCTTATAGGGATTTTCGTGACAAGGTTGTCCGCTGTGTATGCGTCCTTGACTGCCTTGAAAGTGTTTGTGTTCAATCAATAATATTATTCAAGGAATCTATTCTTCGAGCAGTGCGCTAGCAATGGGCAACTGAAAATGGAGGCATTAATTATGCGAGACCAACTGCGTGTGTTCCGGAAATCTAATTAGCGGTTAACGTCATCAGTATGGAATTTTTGGCCGTGAATCGCAGACGTCTCTCTCGCGAAATGCCAAACCGGCCGGGAGCGATGAGAGGCGGCTGTATTCGCAGGCTACCCAAATTATTTTTTAAGAATTTCAAAAAAATTAAACCAGGAAAGGTAAAAATATCATAACTTTGTATTTATTTAACATAATCACATTCTGTAAAAAGCATTTGGATCTTTAATGATCGCAGATTATTTTGATTGATGTTAGCAAGGTTTCGGATGTAACATGATGCCATTATTAGAGTTTTAGTCTGTATCACATCACACTAAAATGAAATAATTAAACAGCCATGGAGGACAAAACCTAAGGATGAAAATATTTATAAGAACATAGATTGACAGAATAATAATCAATGATTCTTTTGGTACCTCATTAAGGAAATTTCCTTAATTTCAAGAGTTCCTATACCCAGTTTCAGACAACTACTGTGAAACTCAGAAAACCGTGAACACCAGAAATATTAATGGAATGTTATTGTGTTGCAAGGAAAAGTCAATCAGGCGTGAGAAAACTAAACCGCAAACAGCAACGGTTATTAGTTTGCGGTTTTGAGGTTTGCTTGAGTGTTCCAGAATTTCATTGTGATTGGTCACTACACAATCAACATTCCTGAAATATTTGAGATGTTCACGGTATTCTGAATTTGACAGTAAGTGGTTGCGGGACAAATCACTAAGTTTCAAAACATGGCATAAAATTAAATGCCATCGAACTAATAACATCGTACTTTTTAAGATTACGCGTAACCGGTCCACTTTAACACGTGATGAAGACTAGCAGCATGCAGTCGAATCGTCGCGATTCACAAGTGACTGCATAGAGAGAAACACGACAATACTATATTATTATCTTACTTTACCATGATGAACAACAGCTACCTCTTTTACCAAAATAACATGAATGTTAAAACTGGTTTCACCATAATTCAGTGAAATAAACATAAAGCTTTAAGTTGGTCTGACAGGTCCCTTTTGGAAACGCGTTTTGGAAAAGGACAACATAGCACGATTTCTTAGAATTTGTCTGACAGAAGAATCCTGAAATTTTGTAAAATCAAAATATGTGGCAGTCAAGCAAGATTTGTGTAAGTTATAAGCGGTTTTTCTAAAGCCTTCCGGACTGTTTTTGCGTACGTATTTTGCAAAAATTGACTCAAAGAGTGGTTTCTTTCAGCTTCCGTTAGCTGAAGAATTTAGCTCCAGAGCAATCTTACTTCAAGACCAAAACGAAGGCGATCACAAAACCAGGTTTACTCACAGCAAGTTACATGACAATCCTAACCATAGATTTTGCCGCAAAATAGCGAGTTCTTTGGTTTTGTTGGCATACGGGGTTTTCTGTAATATATTCCACGCGGAACGTGTCCTAATGAAAGGGATCGCCTTGAAACTACTAATGGTAATTTAACAGACTTGGAGTAACCCTTTTTGCGCTGATGCAATAAGATTTAACTTCACCGTACAGTTTTCATAATTTGAAAAGGACCCAGTTAGCCTCCGCACTGTTAAAATCGAAAGGGCATGAATGCATGAACGCAACCAGGCCGCAAAAAAATAAAACTAACCACTGAACGGAACTTTCTACGTTTTAAACCCTTGGTAATTTCGCTTTAAAAAGAGCCACATCTGCCAAAGAAGAAGATCAAATTAAAGGCGATCGACAGTTTTAATATCTTATCGATCATCCTGCTAATAACATGTATGAGATGCTTTGTCTTCCAATAAATGGGAAGTTAAATAGTCAACGCAGATGAAGTAAATAGTCGCTTGCCTAAGTAATTTAAGAACCACAGAATGAAAGGAGTGCCACTTTGGGTGTGATCTCAAGTTGTTTGATTGCATTTCATTTGGGGGAACAGTTTGGAATTTTGTTCTACAATCTTTTAAATTGATACAGCCAAGTAAAGGTAGGAAAGGCTGAAAGACGATTTAATCTTACTTAACCAAAACATTTCACAGTGGAATTGTTTGAAGTTTCGTTTGCGTTTCACCCAGTTATTCATCGATTTTTTTTATACGTACAAAAGGAAGCTCACTTATAATGTGGATATTTTAAATCTATTTTCGCATTTAAATCTAAATGCGAAGATGTTGTATTTTACACCAGGTTAAAATGTTCCACGAACATCTCGCTACAAGATTAACTTAATATACAATTTGCCTTTGGATTACAAAATGATGCGAATTCTAAATCTTTATTTGTTTCGTCAGTGAAAAGATAAACTGCGTGAAAGGCATGATTATTTCATGTAGCAAGTTCTCGAAATGTCCCCTTGTTCGGCAAACACGGTTTCTCGCTTCAAGTATATTTATGCGATTTGTTTTGGATGATGCAACTTCTAAATCTTGGTTCATTTGGTCATTGAAACATTAAACGATCGTCAAATCAATGGAAAATTAGTAGCACATTTCCAAAGTATTGAAGAGAAAAAAAGTTGCATACTATAATTTACCATGCAAATATCCTGTAAATAGAAAATTTCGCGCTCCCGTCTATTTGTGAATATTATTTTTAGGTATATGCATTTGGTTTAGCTTAATAGTAATGGGATGAAATAATCCAATTAAATAATGCAATAGTGTAATTAATAAATCGAACTTCCATTTAGTTAATTTAGGTTGTGTTTCACTAGGAACATTTTGACAAGATAAAGCAGGAAAAGTCCGGAAGTACATTGAAAACAGCTCGTCCTATGTTAAAAACTCGGCAAGGGATCATCTCGCCTTTTTGACCGGAAATTCACACAAAGTCATACTACCTCGCGAGATGGTATAAGGGACGGACCATTAGAAATAACCGGAGGCGAGGGGGGGGGGGGGGGGGGGGGTCTTTTTCCAAAAAAAAAATTCTGGAAGGGAAACTTATCTAAAGAAAATCATGCAAGCGGTTGTGCCAAAAAAAATTCGTGCAACGTAAGTGACATGCATAGCATTAAAGGTCCAAGTAAGTGAAAAAGTAAGATGAAAAAAATTGAAATAATAATAAGATGAGATAAGATAAGAAACTTTATTTAAGTGTCAAGAACCTTATAGCCTGGGAATATCACCATACTAATTAGGGGACACTACTAAAAACTAAAAACTACACTAATACTAATATCACTAATTTTACTTTTATTCCACAACAACAGCTGTTTGGTAGTTTTTCATACAACAAAACATAATGGTAATATCTTGCTTTCTGTACAATCAAAATGACCACAAGCTATTCCTGATATTATTATCACAAATTATACTATAAAATCTCCCTCTCCCTCTTTCTTATACATAAAATATATATATTATACAGTCGACTCCCGATAACTCGAACCTTCAAGGGAAATCGAAAAAGGTTCGAGTTAGCGAGGGTAAAGTTAGTAAGAAAATTACCTGGAGGGGAATAAAAAACAGGTTCGAGTTAGCGGGAGGTTCGAGTTATTGAGGGTTCGAGTTATCGGTATTCAAGTGTAATATTTTTGATAATAATAAATATACATTTTTTTCGACCATTTTAAAAAATGGACATTTTGACCAATAAGCAGCGTCATAATTTTGTTCATGAAACAGTAACAACGGAGAAAATAACAAAATGTATTGGGTAAATTGAAGTGCAACAGCCTTTTATTAAGAACTATCTATGTTGTGGTTCAATCTTCCCCTTGGTTTAATTTCTTTTTTTTTTTCAACGTGTGTAATCGGTGCCACTCTCGTCTGCGGTTTATGTGCAACTTTTTACAGTGCATTTGACGTGATCTGCATGTGATCTATTACTGAACAGACACACGGCAAAGAGGAACCTAGTTGTTAATTATAATACGTGATTCTGTTGCACTCATTTTATAAAAATATATTTTATAAGAATATCGAGGCTGAAATTTGCAAAATTTTAAGAATATAATAAGAATAAACCCGAGGCTGAGATTTTGAAAAGGATATAATTTTGTGTGTTGAAAATCTGTAAATACAATACAACTATGTGTTGTTAACTTTAACCGTATAAAATTATTCCTTTCTCTAAACGGCAAAACTAGCCAATAAAACGATGAACCTGCACTAACCAAATGTTTTGTGTATGCTAATGACAGTTCGATGAACGGTACATGTAATACACATGTATGGTTTTCAGATGGCAGATACCTGTATCTGTAAGCGAAAAAAAATCGTGCAAAGCTTGTCGCCCCCCCCCCCCCCCCCCCTCCAAAAAAAAAAAATCCCCCCTCCGGTTATTTCTAATGGTCCGTTCCTAACATTTCCTGATAAATGCCGTAACCAATCACATTGCTTGTAGTGACATACGCCCGTCAAATAATCTGGCAATATTATTGGCCAGATGCTGGCCTCGCGGTTCAGTTCGCAAAACCAAACTGCTCGCGCCACAGATCATCTTGATATCGTTTCACAAGGAGGTGTCCGAACCAAAACTGTGGCCTTTACACAACCACGTCACGATGAATGTTGTTTCTGTTGGATCAACAGGATTACAGCATTTGTCGCATCTTCCTCGTCTGCGAAGACATTAACTGCATCCTCTGAAAGCGACTTCTTCAATCTCTTTCACATGAACATAGCGAGAATCATATCATTGCTAGAGAAATCTTCGTCTCCTGTCATTTTTGAAAGTTGCGCGCTTTTGAAATGTGAATCTTCTGAGATGTCACGTTTTACTGAATATCAAATAACAAAAGAAAATTTAACAGATCTGTTAAACATCAAACCGAACGCCATTGTTTTCTTTAATTTGTTATTCGAATGTTTCGTATTCCTTTGGTTGAGAATCTTGCACCGAACATCTTGAGAAAGCTACTTTTGTGACTTTAGGATCGCTTTTCTCAGAATATTTTGGACGCTCTAATTCGGCACAGGCACGGAGAATTTTATCACATGACCAGAAGGCAGAGATCCCGTGAGATAGCACGGCGCTTGCGCAAGTCATTGCACGTTTTTGCGCTTAGCGCGGTACGTCATACAAATTCTTGGAGCTTGGATTTTCTACGCTAAAACCCTTTTTTGACACGAATTGCTGGAGAGGTTAACGTGGTTAGCCTTAATTGGACTCCAGCTATGGCCCTAACATAGTTGGATGCCAATAATGCAGTGTGATTATGTCCGATCACGAGGGCAACACAACTGACGAGCTCGCCCCTGGAACGTCAACGAACAGTGGTGCTCAGAATATGCCTTCAGCAAACGCTTTCGTCGATATGTTCACAGCTACATTGGCTCCAGTTCTGAGCCAGCTGACGAACTTGGACGACAATGTGAGCTAAGTGCTCCTGAACGGGCACAACGACTCCGATGAGGACGGTGAAACTGCCTCTAATGCGGACGTGGATGCGGATTTATCCGCACTCCTCGCTTCTGCAGGCAAAGGTGATAATAACGAGGCTATGCCGGGCGAAGACCTCTTGAAGGAACTCGCGCAGGACTTAACGGTAAGCGAGAAGACCTCTCCGTCCCTTCGCAAACGTCTGGCAGCCATTTTTAATAATTTTCTGTCAGGAAAGATGGGGGACGAAAAGCTCAAGGCCAAACTGGACAAATATCCTCGTCCAGAGAATGTCAAGGGTTTGCGAACCCCGAAAGTTAACCCCTCAATCTGGAGTCAGCTTTCGACTACCATGAAAGCTCAGGATGTAAGATCGCAGAAGGGGCAAAACACTCTTATCGGCGCTATTACAGCCATGACAAAAGCCGCCGATTTGGCGCTGGGAAAGTACAGGCAAGACAAAGAACTGATCACCTTGTTGACAGATGCTGTTGTAAGGGCACTTCTGTACAACCACGAGGTGAATCACTCCCGACGCCTGGCCATGAAGAAAGAGATGCATTAAGACTATGCAGCTTTATGCAACCTGTCCACTGTTGATGGCACCTCAGACTACCTGTTTGGAGATTTGTCAAAGCTCGCGAAGGATATCACAGAGGCCAGTAAGACAAAAAATGTTCGACCCCAACATTCCGGAAATTCCCGTGGTGATAATTACGCTGGGCGCTCAACATATGGCTCGAGCCAGCAAAGATTCCAGCCTTACTCTAGAGGAAACTGATTTTTTAGGCTATAGCCGCTTCTCAAAGCCGCCGAGAAAGAAAAATGTAGGTGCCTGAGGTATGTATTGCAAACATGACATCTTTGTCTAATGACATTGCACATAGCTTGGTAAAATCACAAACTAGTTTCCAAGCCGGAGAGCTCAAACATTTTTTGCCGCAGTGGGAAGCGATGACGACTAACCCTACTATTCTTCAGATTGTTACTGGAGTTAAAATTAAATTAAAAAACAGCGTTGCACCCACGCAACATTATGGCAGTTGTAGTGTCTTAATCAGTCATCAACATTTAATTCAGGTCAACGCTGAAATTGATACACTTCTCGCTAAAGGGGTCATTATTCCGGCGGCACAGGAAACAGAGGAATTTATTTCCACGATATTTTTACGACCGAAAAAAGTTGACACGCACCGTACCATTCTTAATCTTAAAGCGTTTAACGAACTTATAGCTTACCATCATTTTAAATTGATACTCTAGAGGCCGCTGTAAAGCTAGTTCTGTTTTGACGGTGTTTTCTACAAATATACCTGTTTGTCTAATGGTCTAGCTAGTGCCCCGCGCATATTTGCTAAACTATTGAAACCTGTGTATGCCACACTCTGGAGCATGGGACACCTCAATTCAGGGTATATTGACGATTCTTATCTAGAAGGCGACACCTTCATTGACACCATCACGCTGTTTGCGAAGTTAGGGTTCCATATCCATCCAGAGAAGTCGGTTTTCATACCTTCTCAGAAATTAATTTTCTTAGGGTTTGTACTGGATTCTATAGCTATGACAGTTAGTTACGCTCACGGAGGAAAAAGTTTAACGGATCCCTGTCAGCTGTCTGCGCTATGCTCTTACAATCACAATTAGACAGGTCGCAGATGTTATCGGTATTCTGGTGTCCAATTTTCCCGATGCTCAGTACAGACCACTTCACCACCGCCACCTTAAGCGGGATAAATATCTCGCACTCATAGCAAACAATGGCGATTACGAGGGTGAAATGCAATTATCCCCTCTCGCTTTTACAGAAATTAAGTGGTGGCGTGTTAATGCCGTAGCTCTCAAATGAGATGTCCTACACGACCACCCCAGCACGTCACTTCAGTCAGACGCATTAACACATTAACGCATTAGGCTGGGATGCTGTGTTTTGGCAGTCAGAGGTGGACCCCTTCGGAAACTGAATACCATATAAACATATTCCATATGAACAACTGCCACATCCAAATTCAGATCGACAATACCGCAGCCTTCAAAATCCAAAGAACTTAATCAGCTAGCTGTTCAAATATGGGAATGGTGTATATCACGAAATATTTGGCTCTCAGCTCTGCACATACCTGGTCGGCTGAACACTGGGGCTGGCGAGAAATCACGTGTGTTCTCAGATAATCACGAGTGGACGTTAAACAAACACACGTTTGACGAGATCCTGTTGCGCCACCCCGACCTCGATTTCGACTTGTTTGCAAGCCGCTTAAACTATCAGATCAGTCAAGACCGAGCACAGGGTGTACTGATCACCCCGCTTTGGCCAGCCCAAACGTGGTTTCCAGTCCTCCTACAACATTTGTGCGACCAGCCCTGGATTCTGCTCCCACGACCAGACCTTCTACAACACTCCCTCCCGAAGTGGCCCACATCCACTACACAGGAATCTTCATCTTGATGGTATGTCTTGTGTCAGGGGATCCTCCAGCCGTTATAACTTTCCAGAGGAGGTTACCGACATTCTCATGGCATCTTGGAGGAAAGGCACTAAAAAGCAGTGTGCCATACTTTAAGAAATGGATGGCATTTTGTCGTGAAAGGAAAATTAATTGTTATTCACCACCACTGAGCGACGCCCTTCAATTTCTCTCGGGTCTATTCAATCAAGGGCTTAGCTACTCAAACCTTAATACTGCTCCCTCTGCCCTATCTACCATTGTTACGATAGACGGGGGGAAGCTTTGGCAGCAATCATATTGTTAAACGGTTTATGCAAGGGGTATTTGAATCGCGTAGACCGAAACTTAAATATGACAAAATTTGGGATGTTTCAGTGGTTTTAAAACATTTATCTTCTTTATACCCCAATGAAAAGTTGTCTTTAAAGGATTTAACGCACAAGGTTCTTAGGATAATTAATTTTATTAGTTTCGAGTCAACGCGTGCAATCGATACACTACCTAGATCTACAGGATCTTAACATGGAGGAGGATAACTAATCCTTTGACGTCGCTGAGCATATCAAGACCAGTACCCCCAGATGATTGACATTGCTGCCTGTGAGCCAGACAGCACAATTTGCCCTTTGTCTTGTTTGAAAGCATAGATCAACAAGATCAAGGGCTTGCGTAATAACGAAACAAAATTGCTTAAAAACATGAAACAAACAGCGGTGATGAACATTGTGGAAAATCGCATTTTACTAACTTGACGTTTCGTATGCTATGCAACATACATTTTCAAAAGTATGACCGTTACAAAATTGTAACAGCTATTTATATATTGTCTGGTCTGGAACCTAGACTGAGACAATAGATCTTCAGCAGTAACATAATATTAACGTTTAGGTTAATAGAACAACAACCCCTCACTGCCAACGTTGGCATTTAATCAGCTATTGCTGATCATATCAATACCACGGGCCATTACATCAAGTGGGATCATTTTGAAATTCTAGCGTCTGGCAAAACTGACCTCCATTGTAAAATTAAGGAGGCTTAATTCATTCAAGGACTACAACCTTCATTGTAACGGTCATAGTTTTGAAAATGTATGTTGCATAGCATACGAAACGTCAGGTTAGTAAAATGCGATTTTTCATAATGTTTATTACCGCTGTTTGTTTTATGTTTTTAATCAAGTTACGATGGCCTAAAACCAAGAGTCCATGTGATAAAATTGTTTCTTAGTTATGATAGGCCCCATAAGCCTGTATCTAGGGACACGATTTCTAGGTGGACTAAGGAAACTCTCAGACGTTGCGGTATCGATACTAAGGTGTTCACGGCACATAGCACTAGGTCAGCATCTGTTTTCAAAGCAAATGAATAAGCCGTCCCTGTCCATGAGATCATGGCAAAGGCAGGCTGGAAGTCTACAGAGACCTTCTGTATATATTACAACAAACCGGTTATTCAAGGAAACAGACTAGCTTCCAATATCCTTGACCAGTGAAAACTTTGATATCTTTTTGGAGTATCACAGGTGCTATTTTACTTATCAACATGGTTATCATTGTTTATGCTCAACCTCTTACTTTTTGTGTGGATTCATGCCTCTTGTTCGAGTGCATGTCGTATGGGTGCATCGACGCTTTAAAGTCTCATGGAATCTCTGCCTTCTCGTCATGTGATAGAATTGGAAAATTAAACGAGACTTACCTGTAAGTTGAAGTTTGATTGAGATTCTATCACGTGACATCAGGAGGCGAGAGATCACATGCCCTCCACTATCACACCCACCCTCTCTTAGGCAATCTGTCTACTATTTTTGATGCACCCAGTACGTGGCTTTTAACTATGACTTGCGCAAGCGCCGTGCTATGTCATGTGATCTCTCGCCTCCTGATGTGATGTGATAAAATCTCAATCAAACTTCAACTTACAGGTAAGTCTCGTTTAATTGTCCAAATATCTAGTCGATCGGATGCCGGTGTTTTCGAGGTGAGAATTTTGATGGTTTGGCATCAGTTCGAGCTTGAATTGGACAAGGTCGCGGCCGCCGACTGTAGAGCTTCCTGCCTTGTCTTTCCTCTTACGTGTAACGCGGACGGTCGAAAGCGATTCAGTGAAATAACGCTTTAAATGGCGCAGAAACGAGGATAAAATGCCACACACGAGTCTACTAACGTTTCGTTTAACTCAACTGAGATATTCAGGTCGAGATGAGCCGTAATATGTATCGTTTGGTGCTTTATTCATAACCGTCATGGATTTCTTAAATTTCTCTTGTTCGTCTTGTAGGTCAACAAATATTTAAGCGAACTCACAGGATGGTCTGCCTGTGGTTACCGTTTAAATTACGGGTTGAATTTCTCGGTAAAAACAGATGTCCCGTTTTACTGAATATCGAATAACAAAAGAAATTTTAACAGATCTGTTAAACATCAAACCGAACGCCATTATTTTCGTTAATTTGTTATTCGAATGTTTCATATTCCTTAATTTGGTCGAGAATCTTGCACCGATCTTCTTGAGAAACCTTTTTTTGTGACTTTAAGATCGCTTTTCTCAGAAAATTTTGGACGGATGACGCTCTAATTCGGCACAGGCACGGAGAAATATCTAGTCTATCGGATGCTGGTGTTTTCGAGGTAAGAATATTGATGGTTTGGCATCAGTTCAAGCTTAAATTGGACAAGGTCGCGGCCGCCAGCTGTAGAGCTGTCTGCCTTGTCTCTCCTCTTACGTGTAACGCCGACGGTCCAAAGCGATTCAGTGAAATAACGCTTTAAAGAAAAGCGGATAACACGCCACACACGAGTCGGCTCAAGTTTCATTAACTCAACTGAGATATTCAAATCGAGATGAGCCGAAATATGTATCGTTTAGTGCTTTATTCATAACCGTCAAAGATTTCTTTTTAATTTCTCTTGTTCGTCTTGTAGGTCAACAAATGTTTAAGCCAACGCATAGGGTGGTCTGCCTGTGGTTACCGTTCAAATTGCGGGTTAAATTTCTCGGTTAAAACAGATGTCACGTTTTACTAGTAAATGTCACCTAGAAGGAATGTTCAGCTTGTAAATCGGCCTAGTGAAAACACAACCTTCATTCAGTAATAAAATAATAATTTAATTAATTTAATTCAATTCAATAATTCAATATATCAAATAAAACATTTGAATTTGGCTTTTTTCTTTTTCACATAGGTTATAGCCAACTGCGATCAAGAAATTTTAATAGAATTTACTATTCGACGTTTCCTAAAAACAAGGCGACGGCGCAACATACAGGTAAGATTCTCAAAACATGTGTTTGATATTATATAATTGTCACGCACATCTTCTCCGCAAGTTAACTCGCAATAAAACCAAATTTAAAGTACAGTATATATCTTTTGTGGTTGTTGTCCTGCTGTTCTTTACTCTAAGCTGAAGATTATTGTTATTATTCATTAACGAAAAATATTGTCTTCCAGCATGGAGATGGGGCCCACAGAAAACATCATATTTACCGTTATTTAAGTCATAACATTTCTTGTATCCTTGGTGGGCAACACACTCCTAATCTACATAGTGTGGAAGAAGCCTGATGTACGATCGCTGACCAGCTTCATGTTCGTTAACATGGCCGTGGCGGATCTGCTGGTCACGTTGGTTGTGATTCCTTACACCGTGTCAAGTTTCTACACTGCAGCTGAATGGCCGATAACGGGTCTCCTTGGTGAAATCACGTGTAGAGCCGTGTTATTCGTCGCTTTTTTCACAATAACTACGTCAATTCTTTGCCTGACATTCATGGCGGTTGACAGGTTCTATGCAGTCGTTTATCCATTTCGACGCCTTCTTTGGTTCCGAAGAGCCAAACTCCTGACTCCGGTTGTCTGGATCTTGCCAATGGCCTTTCTGTGCATCGTTCCGGTTTTTATCGACTTGTATCCCACAAATTCAACGTGGGAGTGCGTGCCTGACTTTACCATCTTGGGAGACTTTTCGAGAGCCGTCCGCGGGGTTTACATTTACTTTTTTGCGATCAATTACCTGCTCCCTGTAAGTATCATTTCTATTCTGTATACCATAACCGCTCGCAAGTTGTGGTTCCATGTAGCACCAGGGGATGAGTTGAGCCAAAACCGCCGCCAACAGGAACTGACCAAGAGAAAAGTTGTTCGGACGCTTATAATCGTTTTCACTACGTTTGCTCTCTGCTGGCTTCCCGGGCAGGTGTATCAGCTGTACACGGCGATAACGGAATGGGAAAAATATCTACCCCTTGTATCTGTAGCTTGCTACTGGTTCGGTCACAATAACAGTGCCATCAATCCATGGCTGTATATATGCATGAACAGCAAGATGAACAGTGCATTTTACAGAATGATCGGGAAGAAAGCCGAAGACAATCAGACGAGACCTACACAGATAAATGGGACCCAAGAAAGTCAAGTGTGAATTAGAGAACGTTTTGTAGCCAGGAGTATCAGTAATTCATCTGTTGTTTTCGTTGAAATGAGGGTACTTCTGAACGGTTTGGGGTTTAACTGATAGATGAGAACATTCTCGTCTCCATACTGTATAGGAGAGTCATGGCATTTTTACTGCATTTTACGGCATTTTTAGATATTTCAAACAGCCTATCAAAAAATTTGAATTAATTTAAAAATCCTATGTCCCCAGAGCCCTTCGTTTCTCGCGCCAAGGCCTCGCCGGCTAATAGAAGTGAAAAGGGCTATTGGAACGAGAATGAGATGCGAATTGGTCAAAATTTTACTGTCAGCTAATTAGAAATGAGGCATTTTAAACTGAAAGCTGAGATCTGCAAAAAAGGCTGAGAAATGGACTTAATTTTTTTACTAATTGCTGAAAAAGTGCCAAAGATTTTGTTTAAACCTGAAATTCTAGCGCCCCCATCAAGATGCTACAGGACTGTGTAGACAATCTGGTGAAAACCAAGTGAAAAATGATTCGGAGTCAGTTCAAAGGTACAAATCCTCTGGTATTTTTGTAACTGATTAGGACAGTTTCGCCGTGATATCGGCTTTTTAAGGCTGTTTTACTCTAGCAACCGAGTCGGAGTCGGAGTTATTATCGAGGTCGTAAAAACGCTTACAACCTATTAAAAATCGAAATTTTGAGTCGGAAGCGAAATCATAGGCTCAACGGAACCTAAGTGGAAAAAGTCAGAACGTTTATATTTCATTGTGATTTCGCTTGACTCGGTCGCTTATGATCCAGTGAAAACCAGATTGTCGGAGTCGCAAGCAGAAGCGGAATAACAAACCAATCACAATGCTAGTTCTCAGGCCCTCCGAGTGCTTTATTTCTGCTTGTGACTTCGACCATTTAGTCTTCACTCGATCACGAGCCACGATAACTTTAGCGGAATCGAAAACTCTTCGATATATTAAACACGAGAGAGAGTGTGTGCTTCATCACAGTTTCAAACACCGAGAAAAGAGTTGAAAATACGACGTCCAGCGGAGTACTTTTGTCGAGCTTAGAGGCGTTTTGAAATGTGATGAAACACTCTCTTACTACTGAGGAAATGGGAAAATGAAATCGTAAAATTTATGCTAATTAAGACCACATATCTAAACTAGTATTGATTTCCTTTGCCTTAACTTGATGAATTAAAAAATGAAAAGTGAGAAGTGTATACATCGCAATTTTATTTAGTTCACAAAGGAAGGGCACAGTACTGTTGAATTGTTGTATTATATATTAAACCTCGTTATTTTTAGATCGCGCTATTTCCATCTTTCATTTCCGTGGGAGTTCGAGATATAGGGGTCCAACTGTATGTATATAATCATCAGTAAAGACTATTGAATAAATCTAAATAAATTAATTAATGGATAAAACTAAAATAGAAAATGGCTGTAGTCACATCAGGGCTACTAACTAAAGTGAAGGCAGAAAAATTACATTAATTTAGCAATTTCCGTAATGTGACCTCTTCTCTGTTTATTCTATCTATAGTTAGGAAATTTACGCCTCGGCGATACAAAACAATGCAAACTAACTTTAGTGTTACCCAAGCTGGATGAAGCTGGATGCATGGGTTAAACCTTAGTTTACAAACGAACAACCAATCAGAATGTGGTCTTTGAAGTTTCGCTTGGCACGTGCACGTGCGAGGTGTACATAAATATGAAAATAAAACCACGCGTCAAATATAACCGGTGAAAAGGGTGAGGGAATAAAAACGAAGAGCAAAGAATAATTCACATAATACGAAAGCCTCACGTATAGCTTCATCATTACTTAAGGTCATTCCTCTGTTTTGCATTACGCATCCTTACTGCGCATAAATTTACGCGTGATTAGCACGCGTACCAGCGCGCGCACATTAGCCAGCATTAAGAAAATGGTTGCTTTTTCTATTCGGCTTGGCTCGTGCGCGAGGTAAATCGTCGTTTTCTCGTAAACGAGTACAGTGACCTATCAATTTTTTCTCTTTTTCTGAGTCCAGTAAACGCCTCCTTTCTATGCAGCGAATGTAAACAAATTTCTATTGTCTAAACTTCAGTATATCGGAAACACCGCTACCAGTGAAGATAAATTTGTGGCCTCGAGAGCACTATACGTCTGGAACAAGTTGAATTGCTGTCGTGCCTTTGTCCTGAAACAAACAGTAAATTGTTCCTTGAAGTCGATGCAGTGCTTCTATTGATAAATATCACGTTTTGCGTCCTCCCTATTTTTTCTGCTCCCGCGAAACGTTAACTGAACAGTTCAAATGACACTTTTCTGGAGGCTGATATTGTAAGGAATTATGGGGTAGATTCAAAGTCCTTATGCTCCCAAACGAAGATGAACAATCAATAGACAAAGTTTGAATGAAAATCTATTGTCAGTTCTATTTCAGAGGAATGACCTTAAATTTTGCTATTATCTTGTCACCACAGGGGCGCGGGTGACGTCATCAAAAATGATGGCATCATCGGGGCGTAAGGGTGTTAGGGCGTAGGGATTTGCTGATTCGGTGACGTCACCATAGCCCAGCAGATGACGTCATCAAAAAAGGTAACCGTGATCCCTCCTATACTACTAACGAAAAGGGCTATTAACTCGTATATTCCAATTTGAATTGTTATTTATCAAGCAAAAGACGCACAGAGAGAATTAAACTGAGGTGAAATAAAACTATAACTTTTCCATCAACATGTCTTTCTCCTTTAACGATCCAAAGACACCTTTATGGGATTCGGAATCGAAGAAAGGGAATCTAGAGAATACTCGAGCACAACAAAAGTGGATATCGAGGTCTACAACGCCACGAGCCGATCATTAAACTCTGAAAATACGGCTCGAAATTGAACTTTTTTAATCGTGACCTTTCACGCGAAAATGTACACTAACGGTTTTCCGTTAACCCTATCCAGACCGGGGGGGGGGGGCGGAAAGTGCCCGCGCTGACTTTGAACGTTTATAACTTTTTCAAGATTCAACCAAACGCTGCCAAACTTTACGAGTTTTTCTAAAATTTATCTGGGAATAAATTGGTAGGATAGGTAGTTGTGTCTGGAACTTGACGTTACCATGGCAACGTCATTTTGACAGACATTTTTTCAAATTTGTAATTTTTGTGTTTCCATTAGGGGCGGACCATTATTTTTCTGGAGGGGGGGGGGATGAAAAATCTCTCTCTGCAAACTTTTTTTTTCTATGCACCTCTGCAAACAATTTTTTTTCTAACAACACCTTCCTGCAAACAATTTTTTTTCGATCCTCTTTAACCACGATCTGACACAAAAAGGAGGTTCGCTTTTGCTGCCATCAATCATTATTTAATTCAATATTTTATGGTGGCGACCAATAAACACCTCTGAACTCATCTTTTTCGTTTTCTGAGACGTACACTACGAAGATTGCTGGCAGTAAAAAGCGAAACCGTTGCTTGAATTTTAAATGTCCAGTCCTTGCATTTTTGATTTATTTTTGTCCAGTCCTTGCATTTTAATCTATTTTTCGAAGAAAACTTCAGAAAAGCTATACTCAATTTATGTTAGACATGTAAGCTTCTAGTTATAGCTTGTTGTTTCTTTATAAAACACTTACCATTTTATTATTTTTTAAACACTGGGTACCGAATAAACGCCGGGTTTCCAAGGTGGAGTTGAAAATAGACTCCTCAGGTATTTATTTGAGTAATAATAAGCTGTAGGTATATTTGATGGATACATGTTTGTCAAAAATAATTAATTAAACCCCTTGCTTAATAACACCGGGCTCAAATAATCTGCAGGAGTCAAATAAATGCCGGGTCCACCAGGCTAAGTTTAAAATTAATGCCCCGGGTGCTTAATTGAGAAAATACGGGTATATAGATATTTATGAAGTTTAATTCAATGAAATGTAAAATACTGTTCATATTTAATTGTTGCAATATAAATTAAAGTTACTGTTTTTAAGAAAAGGATCAGCTATTTACTAATTTATTAGTTGAATTTATTGCCCACATGACCACTTTGAAATTACAATTTGGTCAAATAAAATGTTGATTTTATTTGAGCCCTGTATACTGTCTGCAAACAACAACATACTTTTAGTCTTCATACTTTTAGTCTCATACTTTCATTTTTTAAAGTTTTTTTTTTCATTGATAGATTATTACAAGTTTCTCTGACTTCTATGCAAACTAATTTTTTTAATACATATGATGTTTGCAAACAATTTATTTTGTCTTTTTAGGCCCTGCAAACAATTTTGTTCAATATTTTTCATCCCCCCCCCCCCCCCCCCCCTCCAGAAAAATAATGGTCCGTCCCTTAAGGCGGGGGTATACCCAATTTTGAGTGAAATTTTAAGAGGTTTAAGGAAGGGATAGAGGAAAGAAAATTATTTTTGAAACACCAACAGACAGTTGATCCCCACACAAGAGCACCCCAGGTTGTCAGGGGACTGTTTGGGTGTCCATCTACTAATTTTTAACTTCAATTTCTAATTTTCAAATCACATTAAATCTTTAATATTTCTTATTTCTCCAAATTTTACTAATCCTTTGAGAAAAACTTTCTCTTCCCAAACATCCCCAAAAATCACCCAAAAAGTTACAAAACACCGCTAAACATAGCTTTTTGAGATGAGCTAAGGGTTTTGGGAATGCTTGAAACGGCAGCGAGATATTCGCATTAAACATAAGTTAAGCGGCAGAAAAACAGGCTTCAGGTGTACCCCCGCCTTACGAACGAGCTTTTCAAGAAATCCAAGATGTGACCAACATCGAGCTAAAATATATCGAGAAATCCACAAGTTCAATACGTCTGCCAGGATTATAAACGAAAACAGCGATTTTATCACATTATAGGACGAAAACAAGCTTAGCACCAAAACGAGGCTACGCCTCGTGGAGTCTAAGAAAATGCCTCCCACATGGGAGGAAAAGAGTTGATCAACTCGTGCGGGTGGACCGGTGAGGGTGGGACTCTGCAGAGACTCTGCTCCCAGTAACTCTACCCCGTGAGGGGGGTAGGGGGGAGCAGAGACGGGGGAGCATTTTGCTCGAAGAATTTTTCATTTTTTTTCGTTGCTATATAAACATGTTAAAAGGCGCGTGTTAACTTATATTCACATCGAATGAATTTATCTGGCACTGTAAATTGGATGTAAATGTCAAAAAAGCTATGCAATTGTCTGCCTTTAAGAACGAGCTTTTCAAGAAATCCAAGATGTGACCAACATCGAGCTAAAATATATCGAGAAATCCACAAGTTCAATACGTCTGCCAGAATTATAAACGAAAACAGCGATTTTATCACATTATAGGACGAAAACAAGATAAAACCAAATTGATTGCAAGGCTGGTACTACGGCAAAAGGGCAAAATTTATTGGCCAATATTTCAACTAGCAGAGCTAGTCTTCTTCAGGGCCAGTACAATGTGAAACTAACGGCTCTAAAATTTGAATAGGGATATACATACAATGGCAGTTAATGTTTAACTACATGTAGATATAATCAGAAGTCCATAACTAGAAGTCTACATCTCTGGTAATAGACTTTGAGATATGTCTTTCGCGTGTACCTCGCGCTCCTCGCGTGTAGGCTATTTTTAGAACAGCTTTGCCGCGAACAAGTAGCCAATCACATTGAAGTATTTTTTAATTCGCGCCTTTGATTGGTTGAACAAATTTTTGAAGAAAAGCAGAACTGCAGAGGACGAGTGAACTCGAGCGAAAGGCATTACGAAATTTCTGTTTGTTGGTCATCGTAATTTCCGTTTTGTGAGGATTAAATCGTCCGGACAAGAATCATCAGGCCATTTTTCATCGATGACGATAGCATCGAAGATGTAAAAATTCGGAGCATCCAAATAAGCGAGAGGACCTCAGTGTTTTGGAGTCAGAATACGAAATGGCAGCGGGCAAGATAGACTAATTCCGAGTCAAATTCAAAATGCGAAGACACTAAAGATTAATGGTACTCTCAAGATGAAGACAGGCATTAAGAGAGCAAGTGCATTTTGGCACAGGTTCGTTGCTATTTTGAAAAACAAAACCGTGGTCCCTGAAGCGCTCAACATCGAGCGCGGAATGAACAGAATGAAGTTTGATTCGTTTGAGAACAACATTCAGAGAAAACGACAAGTTTGGCGAGTTTCGCATGTTTTTGGAATTATAAGGACGGCATGAAAACAAAAGACTGACTAAGGTAATGTACTTGTTTTAATATGAATAGAAATACGAGTTTAATTCATCGAACAATGATGATTTCATTTACATCCGTCAAAAGTTTAATTCAAGTTGTGCTTCTCGGGCCCTTCGCAGTGAACAGCTATTGTGTTGTGTATGTTGTTCAGTATTTTAACACGAGGATATGCTGTACAAAATAAAGACACACTTAACTACTAAAAGTTTGGGGAACTTCTGTTCATAAATTCTCTCGTAAATTATAAAAAGTCGACCTGTTTGTTTTGTGAGTTTGTCTACGGAAACCCGGCGACGGGTTGCTTTTTCACTTGCCTTCAAATGCCACTGAACAGACGTTTGAAATCACTATCTACGATACTACTTCTGCCGAAATGTGAGAATTAAAGAGAATGGCCTGTCAAGTGTTTTGATGTGATTTGATTTATTTCACCTGCCACTTTCCAAAATATTCGGCCGCAACTTAGAACTCCAATCGTGTCGAAATAGTGGGTTACGTCATTTTCTCGCGAGAAATCAGTTTCTAAAAATAGCCTACACGCGAAAGACATAGCACGCGCCCCAATACCAGATGTAGACTTCTAGTTATGGACTTCTGATATAATGAAATAAGATACATAACTATTTACAACGCTGAAAAGTGTAAAAAATACCAGAATAGCCAAAACAAAATATAAGAAAAATGGGAATAACATGCAAATATATAAAAGATGAAAATAATAAAAAAAAAAGTTGACTAGTTAATGTTCATTCCGTCGATTGATGCCATGTGGTGTGAGTGTTTGACCTTTTTCTATAAAATAGGCTTCTCTAGCTTTTCTACGGGAAGCATTGTTCGTTGGTTGAAGTTCGAGAGGAATGAGTTTCATGTCTTTAATAGAGTGATCCGGCAGGTTGAAATGTGTAGGTACTGCTGCTGTAGCGTTAGCGTGACTAGGGTTATTTGTGGCTTGTCTGTGTTCGGTGAATCGTTCACGAAGTGTACGCTTAGTCTCCCCTATGTATTTCTGACATTCTATCATGTACGTTAAGTTTGTGGATTTGCAATTTCTATGTTGCTTGATTTCCCGTACCTCTCCCGTGTTGCTGAATGTGTACGTTGTTCTACCATCTTCTATGTGGGGGCAGGTGAGACATCCATGTTTGGAGTTGCAGCGGAAAGTGCCATGTGAAAACAAGCTTAGTACCAAAACGAGGCTACGCCTCGTGGAGTCTAAGAAAATGCCTCCAACATGGGAGGAAAAGAGTTGATCAACTCTTATATAATGCTATTCGCATTATGAGCGTAGCGGAGCTCCCTCGTGCGGGTGGACCGGTGAGGGTGGGACTCTGCAGAGACTCTGCTCCCAGTAACTCTACCCCGTGAGGGGGGTAGGGGGGAGCAGAGACGGGGGAGCATTTTGCTCGAAGAATTTTTCATTTTTTTTCGTTGTTATATAAACATGTTAAAAGGCGCGTGTTAACTTGTATTCACTTCGAATGGCACTGTAAATTGGATGTAAATGTCAAAAAAGCTATGCAATTGTCTGCCTTTAATAAAAATTAACTTTAATTCAACTATTTTCACCTCTTTTAGGTTTTTTTGCACTGTTTTATAGATCTTGAGTATTTTTCAGTAATTTTGGGCGGTTTTCTGATGTTTTGGAAAACTTCTGAAATCCAAGATGGCGGCTGTTTTGACATCATGATGTAATTGTCACATGATGTGACGTCATCAACGCACGTGACATACTATATATCCTGTAAGTTTTATTGCGATTGCTTAAATATTCTGGAAGTTACAGAGGGGGGCGGAATCCGCCCCCCCCCCCCCTCCCGGTCTGAAAAGATCCAAAAAAAGCCCGGTATGAATAGGGTTAAACGGCTGAAACAAACGGCTATCGAACTATCTACGAACGGTTTACCAAGCCGTTCGAAACGGTTTCATCGAACGGCTAAACGGGTTATTAAGTATTCCGAACGGGCAAGCTAACCGTTCGAACGGTTCATGAAATTTCTCGAACGGTTTGCCAAAACGTTCGAACGGTTTATGAAATTTACGGAACGGTTTACCAAAACGTTCGAACGGTTTATGAAATTTACGGAACGGTTTGCCAAAACGTTCGAACGGTTTATGAAATTTTCCGAACGGTTTGTGAAAACGTTCGAACGGTTTATGAAAATTACCGAACGGTTTGTCAAAACGTTCGAACGGTTTATGAAGTTTCCGATTGAAATCATTTTTTCAAGGGAGCTTTCAGTTGTTCATGGCTATCTGTTTGGAACATCGACCAAGCCGTTCGAAGGCTGCTCAGTCACTTGTTATTTAAGGGCTGGCAAAACGAGGAAACATGTTTCCAGAAACATGCTTCCTTAATTGTTTCCTCGTTTTGCCATGCTTCCATGCCGCGCGGAAACACGAAATGTTTCTGCCATGTAGCAGAAGCAAATTTTGCTTCTTGGAAACAAAATTGACGCTGGAAACAGTGCTTCCCGTGTGGCAAAACTGGGAAACATTGGGGAAACATACGCGCGCTACGGGTGTTTCTGGAAACATGTTGCCTCGTTTTGCCAGGCCTTTACACTTGTCGTTCGAACGGTATGACGAACCGTTTGATAAAATTCATAAACCCTTCGAACGTTTTGTCGAACCGAAGTGGCTATGTATTCTGTAGTTGCTCCACATGTAGTTTTATTTCAGCAATTTGTTTTTGTTTTAAGCAACCACACAATCAAAGTATTCAGTTTTTAAAAAAACATGCAAACACGCTCTTGCCAAATTTGCATAAGTTTTGACAGCTCTGTAACGCAACACCATTCAATTCTGATTTGATCACGTGGACAAAAGAGTTTGTTGTCTTTCTCAAGCCAGAGGGAGTTCGAAAGGATTGCCGACTTTTCGTTTACATACGGTTGATCCAGCCGAGCCGTTCGAATCTATTGATGTTTTTAACGAATAGTTGACCAAGCCGTTCTAACGGCAATTGACTTTAAAATCGAACGGTTGACCAAACCGAACGAACGGATTGAGAAATTGTGCGAACGGTTGATTAAACCGTTCGAACGGCCTGAGAAATTTAGCGAACGGTTGACCAAACCGTTCGAACGGACTGAGAAGTTTAGCGAACGGTTAACGAAACCGTTCGAACAGATTGAGAATTTTAGCGAACGGTTTCCCAAACCGTTCGAACGGATTGACGATTTTAGCGAACGGCTGACCAAGTCGTTCGAACGGATGCAAATTTTTTGGAACGGTATAGCCAAGCCGTTCGAACGGATGCAAATTTATTTCGAACGGCTTCTGAACGGTCTGGAAACGGAAAACCGTTAGTGTACGTTTTCGCTCGATGGATTAGCATTTGAAGGCGTATTGACAGTTCGCTCGAATTACTTGCACAATTTTCATGGTCAAAACAAAACCTCAAGAATATTGTTTCCAACAGCAAATGTGCCTTTTATTTCTTATTTCAATAAGATCATAAACAGCATGAACTCAAAATCTGAATTGAACAATAGGCATGAAATCTGATCTTCGTCAACTGGGAACATTGGCCCGAGGTCCTGGCAGTACGGACCGAGCGCAGCGAGGTCCGTACAAAAACGACCGAGGGCCAATATTCCCCAGTACGGCTCGTGCAAGCTAGGATAGTAAGTAGTGTATTACATGGAACTATTTTTAGATGTAAATTTTGAATTTGTTGGAAACAAAACAAAAAAGACACAGGTTATGAAACGGAAATGGAAACACTCGGATTTACCTTATAATAAAACGCAACAATGTAACACAAGCGCCATGGTATAGATCAATATTTTAACACTTGCTGCACTTGCAAAGATCACACGCAAAATTGGTAGTTACTACCAAAACGTACTTTCCTTACCTTCAAAAATTAAGTTAGACAAAGACACACGAAGCACTCATGCATCGCCCAAGTAAAAGCTGTGTACAGCTTCTCAGTGTTTCACAGGCGTGCGTCCTAAGCAGTCATTTAAAAAAGTAAGAGTGAATAAATTATTAATGACATCACCGTGCGCATATTCATTCCCTTTCTACCGCTAAACAGACTGCTCACGCTCTATCAGAATGACGCTTGAAAAGGTAAGATCACATTTTCTACCGTTTGCTTAGTCTTTTTAAGGAGCATATTTACGGGTAACGAATATAAGCTTTGCCTTAGATATACTGAATTTTCTCGGTCGTCGCCTACAAACCATCTGAAGGCTAAATGCAACTAAAATTATATTTCCGTGTGAGGCAAATACAAC